>JAUJEF010000089.1:0-532063 GCA_030444885.1 Citrus sp. QX-2021
GGGCCAGCCCCACCCCCCAAGGCTATAGCCCACCCGTTTTTGTGGCCTTTTTCCGCTGGACGAACTTGGCGCCCCGGCCTTCGGGCGGGTATTTTTGGGCACGGCTGTGTCCGCGGCCTATTTTTGGGACACAGAGGCGCCTCGTAAAGTCTCGCGCCATTCCGAGTCCGGCGGACGAAGTGGGCCAGCCCCACCCCCCAAGGCTGTAGCCCACCCGTTTTTGTGGCCTTTTTCCGCTGGACGAACTTGGCGCCCCGGCCTTCGGGCGGTTATTTTTGGGCGCGGCTGTGCCCGCGGCCTATTTTTGGCACCCGGAGGCGCCTCGCATAGTCTCACGCCATTCCGAGTCCGGCGGACGAAGTTCGGCGGCCCCACCCCCCAAGGCTATAGCCCACCCGTTTTTGTGGCCTTTTTCCGCTGGACGAACTTGGCGCCCCGGCCTTCGGGCGGGTATTTTTGGGCTCGGCTGTGCCCGCGGCCTATTTTTGGCACACGGAGGCGCCTTGCAAAGTCTCGCGCCATTCCGAGTCCGGCGGACGAAGTTGGCCAGCCCCACCCCCCAAGGCTATAGCCCACCCGTTTTTGTGGCCTTTTTCCGCTGACGAACTTGGCGCCCCGGCTTTCGGGCGGTTATTTTTGGGTGCGGCTGTGCCCGCGGCCTATTTTTAGCACACGGAGGGCCCTCGCAAAGTCTCGCGCCATTCCGAGTCCGGCGGACGAAGTGGGCCAGCCCCACCCCCAAGGCTATAGCCCACCCGTTTTTGTGGCCTTTTTCCGCTGGACGAACTTGGCGCCCCGGCCTTCGGGCGGGTATTTTTGGGCGCGTCTGTGCCGCGGCCTATTTTTGGGACACGGAGGTGCATCGGAAAGTCTCGTGCCCTTTCCGAGTCCGGCGGATGAAGTTGGCCAGCCCCACCCCCCATGGCTATAGCCCACCCGTTTTTGTGGCCTTTTTCCGCTGGACGAACTTGCCGCCCCGGCCTTTGGGCGGGTATTTTTGGGCGCGGCTGTGCCCGCGGCCTATTTTTGGGACACGGAGGCCCATCGCGAAGTCTCGCGCCATTCCGAGTCCGGCGGACGAAGTTGGCCAGCCCCACCCCCCAAGGCTATAGCCCACCCGTTTTTGTGGCCTTTTTCCGCTGGACGAACTTGGCGCCCCGGGCTTCGGGTGGGTATTTTTGGGCGCGGCTGTGCCCGCGGCCTATTTTTGGGACATGGAGGCCCATCGCAAAGTATCGCGCCATTCCGAGTCCGGCGGACGAAGTGGGCCAGCCCCACCCCCCAAGGCTATAGCCCACCCGTTTTTGTGGCCTTTTTCCGCTGGACGAACTTGGCACCCCGGGCTTCGGGCGGGTATTTTTGGGCGCGTCTGTGCCCGCGGCCTAATTTTGGGACACGGAGGCGCATCGCAAAGTCTCGCGCCATTCCGAGTCCGGCGTACGAAGATGGCCAGCCCCACCCCCCAAGGCTATAGCCCACCCATTTTTGTGGCCTTTTTCCGCTGGACGAACTTGGCGCCCCGGGCTTCGGGTGGGTATTTTTGGGCGCGGCTGTGTCCGCGGCCTATTTTTGGGACACGGAGGTGCCTCGCAATGTCTCGTGCCATTCCGAGTCCGGCGGACGAAGTTGGCCTGCCCACCCCCCAAGGCTATAGCCCACCCATTTTTGTGGCCTTTTTCCGCTGGACGAACTTGGCGCCCCGGGCTTCGGGCGGGTATTTTTGGGTGCGGCTGTGCCCGCGGCCTATTTTTGGTACACGGAGGCCGCTCGTAAAGTCTCGCGCCAGTCCGAGTCTAGCGGAAGAAGTTGGCCAGCCCCACCCCCCAAGGCTATAGCCCGCCTGTTTTTGTGGCCTTTTTCGTGGCCTTTTTCCGCTGGACGAAATTGGCGACCCGGCCTTCGGGCGGGTATTTTTGGGCTCGGCTGTGCCCGCGACCTTTTTTTTTGGACATGGAGGCCCCTCACAAAGTCTCGCGCCAGTCCGAGTCCGGCGGAAGAAGTTGGCCAGCCCCACCCCCCAAAGCTATAGCCCACCCGTTTTTGTGACCTTTTTCCGCTGGACGAACTTGGCGCCCCGCCCTTCCGGCGGGTATTTTTGGGCGCGGCTGTGCCCACGGCCTATTTTTGGCACACGGAGGTGCCTCTCAAAGTCTCGCGCCATTCCGAGTCCGGCGGACGAAGTGGGCCAGCCCCACCCCCCAAGGCTATAGCCCACCCGTTTTTGTGGCCTTTTTCCGCTGGACGAACTTGGCGCCCCGGGCTTCGGGCGGGTATTTTTGGGCGCGTCTGTGCCCGCGGCCTAATTTTGGGACACGGAGGCGCATCGCAAAGTCTTGCGCCATTCCGAGTCCGGCGTACGAAGATGGCCAGCCCCACCCCCCAAGGCTATAGCCCACCCATTTTTGTGGCCTTTTTCCGCTGGACGAACTTGGCGCCCCGGGCTTCGGGTGGGTATTTTTGGGCGCGGCTGTGTCCGCGGCCTATTTTTGGGACACGGAGGTGCCTCGCAATGTCTCGTGCCATTCCGAGTCCGGCGGACGAAGTTGGCCTGCCCACCCCCCAAGGCTATAGCCCACCCATTTTTGTGGCCTTTTTCCGCTGGACGAACTTGGCGCCCCGGCCTTCGGGCGGGTATTTTTGGGCGCGGCTGTGCCCGCGGCCTATTTTTGGGACACGGAGCCCATCGCGAAGTCTCGCGCCATTCCGAGTCCGGCGGACGAAGTTGGCCAGCCCCACCCCCCAAGGCTATAGCCCACCCGTTTTTGTGGCCTTTTTCCGCTGGACGAACTTGGCGCCCCGGGCTTCGGGTGGGTATTTTTGGGCGCGGCTGTGTCCGCGGCCTATTTTTGGGACACGGAGGTGCCTCGCAATGTCTCGTGCCATTCTGAGTCCGGCGGACGAAGTTGGCCTGCCCACCCCCCAAGGCGATAGCCCTCCCATTTTTGTGGCCTTTTTCCGCTGGACGAACTTGCCGCCACGGCCTTCGGGAGGGTATTTTTGGGCGCGGCTGTGCCCACGGCCTATTTTTGGCACACGGAGGCGCCTCGCAAAGTATCGCGCCATTTCGAGTCCGGCGGACGAAGTTGGCCAGCCCCACCTCCCAAGGCTATAGCCCACCCGTTTTTGTGGCCTTTTTCCACTGGACGAACTTGGTGCCCCGGCCTTCGGACGGGTATTTTTGGGCGCGGCTGTGCCCGCGGCCTATTTTAGGCACAAGGAGGGGCTTCGCAAAGTCTCGCACCATTCCGAGTCCGGCGGACGAAGTGGGCCAGCCCCACCCCCAAGGATATAGCCCACCCGTTTTTGTGGCCGTTTTCCGCTGGACGAACTTGGCGCCCCGGCCTTCGGGCGGGTATTTTTGGGCGCAGCTGTGCCCGCGGCCTATTTTTGGCACACGGAGGCGCCTCGCAAAGTCTCGCTCCATTCCGAGTCCGGCGGACGAAGTTGGCCAGCCCCACCCCCCAAGGCTATAGCCACCCGTTTTTGTGGCCTCTTACCGCTGGACGAACTTGGCTATCCGGCCTTCGGGCGGGTATTTTGGGGCGCAGCTGTGTCCGTGGTCTATTTTTTGCACACAGAGGTGCCTCGCAAAGTCTCGCGCCATTCCGAGTCCGGCGGACGAAGTGGGCCGGCCCCACCCCCCAAGGCTATAGCCCACCCATTTTTGTGGACTTATTCCGCTGGACGAAATTGGTGACCCAGCCTTCGGGCAGGTATTTTCTGGCGCGGCTGTGCCCGCGTTCTATTTTTGGCACATGGAGGCGCCTCGCAAAGTCTCGCGCCATTCCGAGTCCGGCGGACGAAGTTGGCCAGCCCCACCCCCCAAGGTTATAGCCCACCCGTTTTTGTGGCCTTTTTGCGCTGGACGAACATGGCGCCCCGGCCTTCGGGCGGGTATTTTTGGGCGCGGCTGTGCCCACGGCCTATTTTTGGCACACGGAGGCGCCTCGTAAAGTCTCGCGCCATTCCGAGTCCGGCGGACGAAGTGGGCCGGCCCCACCCCCCAAGGCTATAGCCCACCCATTTTTGTGGGCTTATTCCGCTGGACGAACTTGGCGCCCCGGCCTTCGGGCGGGTAGTTTTGGGTGTGGCTGTGCCCGCAGCCTATTTTTGGCACACGGAGGCGCCTCGCAAAGTCTCGCGCCATTCCGAGTCCGGCGGACGAAGTAGGCCTGCCCCACCCCCCAATGCTATAGCCCACCCATTTTTGTGGGCTTATTCCGCTGGACGAACTTGGCGCCCCGGCCTTCGGGCAGGTAGTTTTGGGCGTGGCTGTGCCCGCAGACTATTTTTGGCACACGGAGGCGCCTCGCAAAGTCTCGCGCCATTCCGAGTCCGGCGGACGAAGTTGGCCAGCCCCACCCCCCAAGGCTATAGCCCACCCGTTTTTGTGGCCTTTTACCGCTGGACGAACTTGGCTCTCCGGCCTTCGGGCGGGTTTTTTTGGGCGCGGCTGTGCCCGCGGGCTATTTTTGGCACACGGAGGCGCCTCGCAAAGTCTCGCGCCATTCCGAGTCCGGCGGACGAAGTAGGCCTGCCCCACCCCCCAAGGCTATAGCCCACCCGTTTTTGTGGCCTTTTACCGCTGGACGAACTTGGCTCTCCGGCCTTCGGGTGGGTATTTTTGGGCGCGGCTGTGCCCGCGGCCTATTTTTGGCACACGGAGGCGCCTCGCAAAGTCTCGCCCCATTCTGAGTTCCGCGGACGAAGTTGGCCAGCCCCACCCCCCATGGCTATAGCCCACCCGTTTTTGTGGCCTCTTTCCGCAGGACGAAATTGGTGACCCGGCCTTCGGACAGGTATTTTCTGGCGCGGCTGTGCCCGCGGCCTATTTTTGGCACACGGAGGTGCCTCGCAAAGTCTCGCACCATTCCGAGTCCGGCGGACGAAGTGGGCCGGCCCCACCCCCCAAGGCTATAGCCCACCCATTTTTGTGGCCTTATTCCGCTGGACGAACTTGGCGCCCCGGCCTTCGGGCGGGTAGTTTTGGCCGTGGCTGCGTCCGCAGCCTATTTTTGGGACACGGAGGTGCCTCGCAAAGTCTCGCGCCATTCCGAGTCCGGCGGACGAAGTTGGCCAGCCCCACCCCCCAAGGCTATAGCCCACCCGTTTTTGTGGCCTTTTACCGCTGGACGAACTTGGCTCTCCGGCCTTCGAGCGGGTATTTTTGGGCGCGGCTGTGCCCGCGGCCTATTTTTGGCACACGGAGGCGCCTCGCAAAGTCTCGCACCATTCTGAGTTCCGCGGACGAAGTTGGCCAGCCCCACCCCCCATGGCTATAGCCCACCCGTTTCTGTGGCCTTTTTCCACAGGACGAAATTGGTACCCGCGGCCTTCGGGCAGGTATTTTCTGGCGCGGCTGTGCCCGCGGCCTATTTTTGGCACACGGAGGCACCTCGCAAAGTCTCGCGCCATTCCGAGTCCGGCGGACGAATTTGGCCTGCCCCACCCCCCAAGGCTATAGCCCACCCGTTTTTGTGGCCTTTTTCCGCTGGACGAACATGGCGCCCCGGCCTTCGGGTGGGTATTTTTGGGCGCGGCTGTGCCCGTGGCCTATTTTTGGCACACGGAGGCGCCTCGTAAAGTCTCGCGCCATTCCGAGTCCGGCGGACGATGTTGGCCAGCCCCACCCCCCAAGGCTATAGCCCACCCGTTTTGGTGGCCTTTTTCCGCTCGACGAACTTGGCGCCCCGGCCTTCGGGCGGGTATTTTTGGGCACCTATTTTTGGCACACGGAGGCTCCTCGCAAAGTCTCGCACCATTCAGAGTCCGGCGGACGAAGTTGGCCAGCCCCACCCCCCAAGGCTATAGCCCACCCGTTTTTGTGGCCTTTTCCGCTGGACGAACTTGGCGCCCCGGCCTTCGGGCGGTTATTTTTGGGCGCGGCTGTGCCCGCGGCCTATTTTTGGCACACGGAGGGTCCTCGCAACGTCTCGTGCCATTCCGAGTCCGGCGGACGAAGTTGGCCATCCCCACACCCCAAGGCTATAGCCCACCCGTTTTTGTGGCCTTTTTCCGCTCGACTTAACTTGGCGCCTGGGCTTTGGGCTGTTATTTTTGGGCGCGGCTGTGCCCGCGGCCTAATTTTGTCACACGGAGGCCCCTCGCAAAGCCTCGCGCCATTCCGAGTCCGGCGGACGAAGTTGGCCCGCTCCTCCCCCCAAGGCTATAGCCCACCCGTTTTTTGGCCATTTTTCCGCTGGACGAACTTGGCGCCCCGGCCTTCGGGTGTTTATTTTTGGACGCGGCTGTGCCCGCGGCCTATTTTTGGCACATGGAGGCCGCTCGCAAAGTCTCGTCCCATTCCGAGTCCGGCGGACGAAGTTGGCCAGCCCCTCCCCCCAAGGCTATAGCGCACCCGTTTTTTGGCCATTTTTCCGCTGGGGGGTTTGGGCGCGCCGACCTTCGGGGGGTTATTTTTAGGCGCGGCTGTGCCCGTGGCCTATTTTTGGCACGCGGAGGCTGCTCGAAAAGTCTCGCCCCATTCCGAGTCCGGCGGACGAAGTTGGCCAGCCCCTCCCCCCAGGGCTATAGCCCACCCGTTTTTTGGCCATTTTTCCGCTGGGGGTTTGGGCGCGCCGACCTTCGGGGGGTTATTTTTGGGTTCGGCTGTTCCCACGGCCTATTTTTGGCACACGGAGGACGCTCGCAAAGTCTCGCCCAATTCCGAGTCCGGCGGATGATGTTGGCCAGCCCCTCCACCCAAGGCTATAGCCCACCCGTTTTTTGGCCATTTTTCCGCTGGGGGGTTTGGGCGCGCCGACCTTCGGGGGGTTATTATTGGGCGCGGCTGTGCCCGTGGCCTATTTTTGATATGCGAAGGCCGCTCGCAAAGCCTCGCCCCATTCCGAGTCCGGCGGACGAAGTCGGCCAGCCCCTCCCCCCAAGGCTATAGCCCACCCGTTTTTTGGCCATTTTTCCGCTGGGGGGTTTGGGCGCGCCGACCCTCGGGGGGTTATTTTTGGGCGCGGCTGTGCACACGGCCTATTTTTGGCACGCGAAGGCCGCTCGCAAAGTCTCGTCCCATTCCGAGTCCGGCGGACGAAGTTGGCCAGCCTCTCCCCCCAAGGCTATAGCCCACCCGTTTTTTGGCCATTTTTCCGCTGGGGGGTTTGGGTGCGCCAACCTTCGGGGGGTTATTTTTGGGCACGGCTGTTCCCACGGCCTATTTTTGGCACACGGAGGCCGCTCGCAAAGTCTCGCCCAATTCCGAGTCCGACGGATGATGTTGGCCAGCCCCTCCACCCAAGGCTATAGCCCACCCGTTTTTTGGCCATTTTTCCGCTGGGGGGTTTGGGCGCGCCGACCCTCGGGGGGTTATTTTTGGGCGCGGCTGTGCACACGGCCTATTTTTGGCACGCGAAGGCCGCTCGCGAAGTCTCGTCCCATTCCGAGTCCGGCGGACGAAATTGGCCAGCCTCTCCCCCCAGGGCTATAGCCCACCCGTTTTTTGGCCATTTTTCCGCTGGGCGAACTTGGCGCCCCGGCCTTCGGGCGGTTATTTTTGAACGCGGCTGTGTCCGCGGCCTATTTTTGGCACACGGAGGACGCTCGTAAAGTCTCGCCCCATTCCGAGTTGGCCAGCCCCTCCCCCCAAGGCTATAGCCCACCCATTTTTTGGCCATTTTTCCGCTGGGGGGTTTGGGCGCGCCGACCTTCGGGGGGTTATTTTTGGGCGCGGCTGTGCCCGTGTCCTATTTCTTGCACGCGGAGGCCGCTCGCAAAGTCTCGCGCCATTCTGAGTCTGGCGCACGAAATGGGCCAGCCCCACCCCCCAAGTCTATAGCCCACCCGTTTTGTGGCCTTTTTCCGCTGGACGAACTTGGCGCCCCGGCCTTCGGGTGGGTATTTTTGGGCGCGGCTGTGCCCGCGGCCTATTTTTTGCACACGGACATGCCTCGCAAAGTCTCGCACCATTCAGAGTCCGGCGGACGAAGTCGGCCAGCCCCACCCCCCAAGGCTATAGCCCACCCGTTTTTGTGGCCTTTTTCCGCTGGACGAACTTTGCGTCCCAACCTTCGAGCGCGTACTTTTGGGTGCGGCTGTGACCGCGGCCTATTTTTAACACACGGAGGGGCCTCGCAAAGTCTCGCGCCATTCCGAGTCCGGCGGACGAAGTTGGCCAGCCCCACCCCCCAAGGCTATAGCCCACCCGTTTTGGTGGCCTTTTTCCGCTCGACGAACTTGGCGCCCCGGCCTTCGGGCGCGTATTTTTGGGCGCGACTGTGTCCGCGGCCTATTTTTGGCACACGGAGGCTCCTCGCAAAGTCTCGCACCATTCCGAGTCCGGCGGACGAAGTTGGCCAGCCCCACCCCCCAAGGCTATAGCCCACCCGTTTTGGTGGCCTTTTTCCGCTCGACGAACTTGGCGCCCCGGCCTTCGGGCGGGTATTTTTGGGCACCTATTTTTGGCACACGGAGGCTCCTCGCAAAGTCTCGCACCATTCAGAGTCCGGCGGACGAAGTTGGCCAGCCCCACCCCCCAAGGCTATAGCCCACCCGTTTTTGTGGCCTTTTTCCGCTGGACGAACTTGGCGCCCCGGCCTTCGGGCGGTTATTTTTGGTCGCGGCTGTGCCCGCGGCCTATTTTTGGCATACGGAGGGTCCTCGCAACGTCTCGTGCCATTCCGAGTCCGGCGGACGAAGTTGGCCATCCCCACACCCCAAGGCTATAGCCCACCCGTTTTTGTGGCCTTTTTCCGCTCGACGAACTTGGCGCCCTGGGCTTTGGGCTGTTATTTTTGGGCGCGGCTGTGCCCGCGGCCTAATTTTGTCACACGGAGGCCCCTCGCAAAGCCTCGCGCCATTCCGAGTCCGGCGGACGAAGTTGGCCCGCTCCTCCCCCCAAGGCTATAGCCCACCCGTTTTTTGGCCATTTTTCCGCTGGACGAACTTGGCGCCCCGGCCTTCGGGTGTTTATTTTTGGACGCGGCTGTGCCCGCGGCCTATTTTTGGCACGTGGAGGCCGCTCGCAAAGTCTCGTCCCATTCCGAGTCCGGCGGACGAAGTTGGCCAGCCCCTCCCCCCAAGGCTATAGCGCACCCGTTTTTTGGCCATTTTTCCGCTGGGGGGTTTGGGCGCGCCGACCTTCGGGGGTTTATTTTTGGGCGCGGCTGTGCCCGTGGCCTATTTTTGGCACGCGGAGGCTGCTCGAAAAGTCTCGCCCCATTCCGAGTCCGGCGGACGAAGTTGGCCAGCCCCTCCCCCCAGGGCTATAGCCCACCCGTTTTTTGGCCATTTTTCCGCTGGGGGGTTTGGGCGCGCCGACCTTCGGGGGGTTATTTTTGGGTACGGCTGTTCCCACGGCCTATTTTTGGCACACGGAGGACGCTCGCAAAGTCTCGCCCAATTCCGAGTCCGGCGGATGATGTTGGCCAGCCCCTCCACCCAAGGCTATAGCCCACCCGTTTTTTGGCCATTTTTCCGCTGGGGGGTTTGGGCGCGCCGACCTTCGGGGGGTTATTATTGGGCGCGGCTGTGCCCGTGGCCTATTTTTGATATGCGAAGGCCGCTCGCAAAGCCTCGCCCCATTCCGAGTCCGGCGGACGAAGTCGGCCAGCCCCTCCCCCCAAGGCTATAGCCCACCCGTTTTTGGCCATTTTTCCGCTGGGGGTCTGGGCGCGCCAACCTTCGGGGGGTTATTTTTGGGCACGGCTGTTCCCACGGCCTATTTTTGGCACACGGAGGCCGCTCGCAAAGTCTCGCCCAATTCCGAGTCCGGCGGATGAAGTATGCCAGCCCCTCCCCCCAAGGCTATAGCCCACCCGTTTTTGGGCCATTTTCCGCTGGGGGTTTGGGCGCGCCGACCCTCGGGGTTATTTTGGGCGCGGCTGTGCCCACGGCCTATTTTTGCACGCTGTGAGCCGCTCGCAAAGTCTCGTCCCATTCCGAGTCCGGCGGACGAAGTTGGCCAGCCTCTCCCCGGTGGCTATAGCCCACCCGTTTTTTGGCCATTTTTCCGCTGGGCGAACTTGGCGCCCCGGCCTTCGGGCGGTTATTTTTGGATGCGGCTGTGTCCGCGGCCTATTTTTGGCACGCGGAGGACGCTCGTAAAGTCTCGCCCCATTCCGAGTTGGCCAGCCCCTCCCCCCAAGGCTATAGCCCACCCATTTTTTGGCCATTTTTCCGCTGGGGGGTTTGGGCGCGCCGACCTTCGGGGGGTTATTTTTGGGCGCGGCTGTGCCCGTGTCCTATTTCTTGCACGCGGAGGCCGCTCGCAAAGTCTCGCGCCATTCTGAGTCTGGCGCACGAAATGGGCCAGCCCCACCCCCCAAGTCTATAGCCCACCCGTTTTGTGGCCTTTTTCCGCTGGACGAACTTGGCGCCCCGGCCTTCGAGGGGTTATTTTTGGACGCGGCTGTGCCCGCGGCCTATTTTTGGCACACGGAGGCCCCTCGCAAAGTCTCGCGCCATTCCGAGTCCGGCGGACGAAGTTGGCCAGCCCCACTCCCCAAGTCTATAACGCACCCGTTTTGTGGCCTTTTTCCGCTGGACGAACTTGGCGCCCCGGCCTTCTGGCAGTTATTTTTGGGTGCGGCTGTGCCCACGGCCTATTTTTCGTACACGGAGGGCACTCGCAAAGTCTCGCGCCATTCTCGTGTCAGGCGGGACACGAAGTGGGCCACCCCCACCCCCCAAGGCTATAGCCCCCCCCTTTTTGTGGCCTTTTTCCGCTCGACGAACTTGGCGCCTCGGCCTTCGGGCATTATTTTTGGGCGAGGCTGTGCCCGCGGCCTATTTTTGGCACACGGAGGCCCCTCGAACAGGCTCGCACCATTCAGAGTCCGACGGACGAAGTTGGCCAGCCCCTCCCCCCAAGGCTATAGCCCACCCGTTGTTTAGCCATTTTTCCGCTGGACGAACTTCGCGCCCCGGCCTTCGGGCGGTTATTTTTGGGCGAGGCTGTGCCCGCGTCCTATTTTTGGCACACGGAGGCCCCTCGCAAAGTCTCACGCCATTCCGAGTCCGGCGGACGAAGTGGGCCAGCCCCACCCCCCAAGGGTATAGCCCACCCGTTTTTGTGGCCTTTTTCCGCTGGACGAACTTGGTGCCCCGGCCTTCGGGTGGTTATTTTTGGGCGTTGCTGTGCCCGCGGCCTATTTTTGGCACACGGAGGCCCCTCGCAAAGTCTCACGCCATTCCGAGTCCGGCGGACGAAGTGGGCCAGCCCCACCCCCCAAGGCTATAGCCCACCCGTTTTTGTGGCCTTTTTCCGCTGGACGAACTTGGCGCCCCGGCCTTCGGGCGGTTATTTTTGGTCGCGGCTGTGCCCGCGGCCTATTTTTGGCATACGGAGGGTCCTCGCAACGTCTCGTGCCATTCCGAGTCCGGCGGACGAAGTTGGCCATCCCCACACCCCAAGGCTATAGCCCACCCGTTTTTGTGGCCTTTTTCCGCTCGACGAACTTGGCGCCCTGGGCTTTGGGCTGTTATTTTTGGGCGCGGCTGTGCCCGCGGCCTAATTTTGTCACACGGAGGCCCCTCGCAAAGCCTCGCGCCATTCCGAGTCCGGCGGACGAAGTTGGCCCGCTCCTCCCCCCAAGGCTATAGCCCACCCGTTTTTTGGCCATTTTTCCGCTGGACGAACTTGGCGCCCCGGCCTTCGGGTGTTTATTTTTGGACGCGGCTGTGCCCGCGGCCTATTTTTGGCACGTGGAGGCCGCTCGCAAAGTCTCGTCCCATTCCGAGTCCGGCGGACGAAGTTGGCCAGCCCCTCCCCCCAAGGCTATAGCGCACCCGTTTTTTGGCCATTTTTCCGCTGGGGGGTTTGGGCGCGCCGACCTTCGGGGGGTTATTTTTGGGCGCGGCTGTGCCCGTGGCCTATTTTTGGCACGCGGAGGCTGCTCGAAAAGTCTCGCCCCATTCCGAGTCCGGCGGACGAAGTTGGCCAGCCCCTCCCCCCAGGGCTATAGCCCACCCGTTTTTTGGCCATTTTTCCGCTGGGGGGTTTGGGCGCGCCGACCTTCGGGGGGTTATTTTTGGGTACGGCTGTTCCCACGGCCTATTTTTGGCACACGGAGGACGCTCGCAAAGTCTCGCCCAATTCCGAGTCCGGCGGATGATGTTGGCCAGCCCCTCCACCCAAGGCTATAGCCCACCCGTTTTTTGGCCATTTTTCCGCTGGGGGGTTTGGGCGCGCCGACCTTCGGGGGGTTATTATTGGGCGCGGCTGTGCCCGTGGCCTATTTTTGATATGCGAAGGCCGCTCGCAAAGCCTCGCCCCATTCCGAGTCCGGCGGACGAAGTCGGCCAGCCCCTCCCCCCAAGGCTATAGCCCACCCGTTTTTTGGCCATTTTTCCGCTGGGGGGTTTGGGTGCGCCAACCTTCGGGGGGTTATTTTTGGGCACGGCTGTTCCCACGGCCTATTTTTGGCACACGGAGGCCGCTCGCAAAGTCTCGCCCAATTCCGAGTCCGGCGGATGAAGTTGGCCAGCCCCTCCCCCCAAGGCTATAGCCCACCCGTTTTTTGGCCATTTTTCCGCTGGGGGGTTTGGGCGCGCCGACCCTCGGGGGTTATTTTTGGGCGCGGCTGTGCCCACGGCCTATTTTTGGCACGCGAAGGCCGCTCGCAAGTCTCGTCCCATTCCGAGTCCGGCGGGACGAAGTTGGCCAGCCTCTCCCCCCAAGGCTATAGCCCACCCGTTTGTTGGCCATTTTTCCGCTGGGCGAACTTGGCGCCCCGGCCTTCGGGCGGTTATTTTTGGATGCGGCTGTGTCCGCGGCCTATTTTTGGCACGCGGAGGACGCTCGTAAAGTCTCGCCCCATTCCGAGTTGGCCAGCCCCTCCCCCCAAGGCTATAGCCCACCCATTTTTTGGCCATTTTTCCGCTGGGGGGTTTGGGCGCGCCGACCTTCGGGGGGTTATTTTTGGGCGCGGCTGTGCCCGTGTCCTATTTCTTGCACGCGGAGGCCGCTCGCAAAGTCTCGCGCCATTCTGAGTCTGGCGCACGAAATGGGCCAGCCCCACCCCCCAAGTCTATAGCCCACCCGTTTTTGTGGCCTTTTTCCGCTCGACGAACTTGGCGCCCTGGGCTTTGGGCTGTTATTTTTGGGCGCGGCTGTGCCCGCGGCCTAATTTTGTCACACGGAGGCCCCTCGCAAAGCCTCGCGCCATTCCGAGTCCGGCGGACGAAGTTGGCCCGCTCCTCCCCCCAAGGCTATAGCCCACCCGTTTTTTGGCCATTTTTCCGCTGGACGAACTTGGCGCCCCGGCCTTCGGGTGTTTATTTTTGGACGCGGCTGTGCCCGCGGCCTATTTTTGGCACGTGGAGGCCGCTCGCAAAGTCTCGTCCCATTCCGAGTCCGGCGGACGAAGTTGGCCAGCCCCTCCCGCCAAGGCTATAGCGCACCCGTTTTTTGGCCATTTTTCCGCTGGGGGGTTTGGGCGCGCCGACCTTCGGGGGGTTATTTTTGGGCGCGGCTGTGCCCGTGGCCTATTTTTGGCACGCGGAGGCTGCTCGAAAAGTCTCGCCCCATTCCGAGTCCGGCGGACGAAGTTGGCCAGCCCCTCCCCCCAGGGCTATAGCCCACCCGTTTTTTGGCCATTTTTCCGCTGGGGGGTTTGGGCGCGCCGACCTTCGGGGGGTTATTTTTGGGTACGGCTGTTCCCACGGCCTATTTTTGGCACACGGAGGACGCTCGCAAAGTCTCGCCCAATTCCGAGTCCGGCGGATGATGTTGGCCAGCCCCTCCACCCAAGGCTATAGCCCACCCGTTTTTTGGCCATTTTTCCGCTGGGGGGTTTGGGCGCGCCGACCTTCGGGGGCCTATTATGGGGCGCGGCTGTGCCCGTGGCCTATTTTTGATATGCGAAGGCCGCTCGCAAAGCCTCGCCCCATTCCGAGTCCGGCGGACGAAGTCGGCCAGCCCCTCCCCCCAAGGCTATAGCCCACCCGTTTTTTGGCCATTTTTCCGCTGGGGGGTTTGGGTGCGCCAACCTTCGGGGGGTTATTTTTGGGCACGGCTGTTCCCACGGCCTATTTTTGGCACACGGAGGCCGCTCGCAAAGTCTCGCCCAATTCCGAGTCCGGCGGATGAAGTTGGCCAGCCCCTCCCCCCAAGGCTATAGCCCACCCGTTTTTTGGCCATTTTTCCGCTGGGGGGTTTGGGCGCGCCGACCCTCGGGGGGTTATTTTTGGGCGCGGCTGTGCCCACGGCCTATTTTTGGCACGCGAAGGCCGCTCGCAAAGTCTCGTCCCATTCCGAGTCCGGCGGACGAAGTTGGCCAGCCTCTCCCCCCAGGGCTATAGCCCACCCGTTTTTTGGCCATTTTTCCGCTGGGCGAACTTGGCGCCCCGGCCTTCGGGCGGTTATTTTTGGATGCGGCTGTGTCCGCGGCCTATTTTTGGCACGCGGAGGACGCTCGTAAAGTCTCGCCCCATTCCGAGTTGGCCAGCCCCTCCCCCCAAGGCTATAGCCCACCCATTTTTTGGCCATTTTTCCGCTGGGGGGTTTGGGCGCGCCGACCTTCGGGGGGTTATTTTTGGGCGCGGCTGTGCCCGTGTCCTATTTCTTGCACGCGGAGGCCGCTCGCAAAGTCTCGCGCCATTCTGAGTCTGGCGCACGAAATGGGCCAGCCCCACCCCCCAAGTCTATAGCCCACCCGTTTTGTGGCCTTTTTCCGCTGGACGAACTTGGCGCCCCGGCCTTCGAGGGGTTATTTTTGGACGCGGCTGTGCCCGCGGCCTATTTTTGGCACACGGAGGCCCCTCGCAAAGTCTCGCGCCATTCCGAGTCCGGCGGACGAAGTTGGCCAGCCCCACTCCCCAAGTCTATAACGCACCCGTTTTGTGGCCTTTTTCCGCTGGACGAACTTGGCGCCCCGGCCTTCTGGCAGTTATTTTTGGGTGCGGCTGTGCCCACGGCCTATTTTTCGTACACGGAGGGCACTCGCAAAGTCTCGCGCCATTCTGAGTCTGGCAGACGAAGTGGGCCAGCCCCACCCCCCAAGGCTATAGCCCACCCGTTTTTGTGGCCTTTTTCCGCTCGACGAACTTGGCGCCTCGGCCTTCGGGCATTATTTTTGGGCGAGGCTGTGCCCGCGGCCTATTTTTGGCACACGGAGGCCCCTCGCAAAGGCTCGCACCATTCCGAGTCCGGCGGACGAAGTTGGCCAGCCCCGCCCCCCAAGGCTATAGCCCACCCGTTTTTGTGGCCTTTTTCCGCTGGACGAACTTGGCGCCCCGGCCTTCGGGCGGTTATTTTTGGGCGTTGCTGTGCCCGCGGCCTATTTTTGGCACATGGAGGCCCCTCGCAAAGTCTCACGCCATTCCGAGTCCGGCGGACGAAGTGGGCCAGCCCCACCCCCCAAGGCTATAGCCCACCCGTTTTTGTGGCCTTTTTCCGCTGGACGAACTTGGTGCCCCGGCCTTCGGGTGGTTATTTTTGGGTGCGGCTGTGCCCGCGGCCTATTTTTGGCACATGGAGGGCCCTCGCAACGTCTCGCTCCATTCCGAGTCCGGCGGACGAAGTAGGCCATCCCCACACCCCAAGGCTATAGCCCACCCGTTTTTGTGGCCTTTTTCCGCTCGACGAACTTGGCGCCCCGGCCTTCGGGGGGTTATTTTTGGACGCGGCTGTGCCTGCGGCCTATTTTTGGCACACGGAGGCCCCTCGTAAAGCCTTGTGCCATTCCGAGTCCGGCGGACGAAGTGGGCCAGCCCCACCCCCCAAGTCTATTGCCCACCCGTTTTGTGGCCTTTTTCCGCTGGACGAACTTGGCGCCTCGGACTTCGGGCAGTTATTTTTTGCCGCGGCTGGGCCCACGGCCTATTATTCGTACACGGAGGGAACTCGCAAAGTCTCGCGCCATTCTGAGTCTGACAGACGAAGTGGGCCAGCCCCACCCCCCAAGGCTATAGCCCACCCGTTTTTGTGGCCTTTTTCCGCTGGACGAATTTGGCGCCCCGGCCTTCGTGCATTATTTTTGGGCGAGGCTGTGTCCGCGGCCTATTTTTGGCACACGGAGGCCCCTCGCAAAGTCTCGTACCATTCCAAGTCCGGCGGACGAAGTCGGCCAGCCCCGCCCCCCAAGGCTATAGCCCACCCGTTTTGTGGCCTTTTTCCGCTGGACGAACTTGGCGCCCCGGCCTTCGGGCGGTTATTTTTGGGCGCGGCTGTGCCCGCGGCCTATTTTTGGCACACGGAGTGTCCACGCAACGTCTCGTGCCATTCCGAGTCCGGCGGACGAAGTTGGCCATCCCCACACCCCAAGGCTATAGCCCACCCGTTTTTGTGGCCTTTTTCCGCTGGACGAACTTGGCACCCCGGCCTTCGGGCGATTATTTTTGGGCGCGGCTGTGCCCGTGGCCTATTTTTGGCACACGGAGGGCCCTCGCAAAGTCTCGCACCATTCCGACTCCGGCGGACGAAGTTGGCCAGCCCCACCCCCCAAGTCTATAACGCACCCGTTTTATGGCCTTTTTCCGCTGGACGAACTTGGCGCCCCGGCCTTCGGGGGGTTATTTTTGGGCTCGGCTGTGTCCGCGGCCTATTTTTGGCACACGGAGGCCCCTCGCAAAGTCTCGCGCCATTCCGAGTCCGGCGGACGAAGTCGGCCAGCCCCACCCCCCAAGTCTATAGCCCACCCGTTTTGTGGCCTTTTTCCGCTGGACGAACTTGGCGCCCCGGCCTTCGGGGGGTTATTTTTGGACGCGGCTGTGCCCGCGGCCTATTTTTGGCACACGGAGGCCCCTCGCAAAGTCTCGCGCCATTCCGAGTCCGGCGGACGAAGTTGGCCAGCCCCACCCCCCAAGTCTATAACGCACCCATTTTGTGGCCTTTTTCCGCTGGACGAACTTGGCGCCCCGGCCTTCTGGCAGTTATTTTTGGGTGCGGCTGTGCCCACGGCCTATTTTTCGTACACGGAGGGCACTCGCAAAGTCTCGCGCCATTCTGAGTCTGGCAGACGAAGTGGGCCAGCCCCACCCCCCAAGGCTATAGCCCACCCGTTTTTGTGGCCTTTTTCCGCTCGACGAACTTGGCGCCTCGGCCTTCGGGCATTATTTTTGGCGAGGCTGTGCCCGCGGCCTATTTTTGGCACACGGAGGCCCCTCGCAAAGGCTCGCACCATTCCGAGTCCGGCGGACGAAGTTGGCCAGCCCCGCCCCCCAAGGCTATAGCCCACCCGTTTTTGTGGCCTTTTTCCGCTGGACGAACTTGGCGCCCCGGCCTTCGGGCGGTTATTTTTGGGCGTTGCTGTGCCCGCGGCCTATTTTTGGCACACGGAGGCCCCTCGCAAAGTCTCACGCCATTCTGAGTCCGGCGGACGAAGTGGGCCAGCCCCACCCCCCAAGGCTATAGCCCACCCGTTTTTGTGGCCTTTTTCCGCTGGACGAACTTGGTGCCCCGGCCTTCGGGTGGTTAATTTTGGGTGCGGCTGTGCCCGCAGCCTATTTTTGGCACACGGAGGGCCCTCGCAACGTCTCGCTCCATTCCGAGTCCGGCGGACGAAGTAGGCCATCCCCACACCCCAAGGCTATAGCCCACCCGTTTTTGTGGCCTTTTTCCGCTCGACGAACTTGGCGCCCCGGCCTTCGGGGGGTTATTTTTGGATGCGGCTGTGCCTGCGGCCTATTTTTGGCACACGGAGGCCCCTCGTAAAGCCTCGTGCCATTCCGAGTCCGGCGGACGAAGTTGGCCAGCCCCACCCCCCAAGTCTATTGCCCACCCGTTTTGTGGCCTTTTTCCGCTGGACGAACTTGGCGCCTCGGACTTCGGGCAGTTATTTTTTGCCGCGGCTGGGCCCACGGCCTATTATTCATACACGGAGGGAACTCGCAAAGTCTCGCGCCATTCTGAGTCTGACAGACGAAGTGGGCCAGCCCCACCCCCCAAGGCTATAGCCCACCCGTTTTTGTGGCCTTTTTCCGCTGGACGAATTTGGCACCCCGGCCTTCGTGCATTATTTTTGGGCGAGGCTGTGTCCGCGGCCTATTTTTGGCACACGGAGGCCCCTCGCAAAGTCTCGTACCATTCCAAGTCCGGCGGACGAAGTCGGCCAGCCCCGCCCCCCAAGGCTATAGCCCACCCGTTTTGTGGCCTTTTTCCGCTGGACGAACTTGGCGCCCCGGCCTTCGGGCGGTTATTTTTGGGCGCGGCTGTGCCCGCGGCCTATTTTTTGCACACGGAGGGTCCTCGCAACGTCTCTTGCCATTCCGAGTCCGGCGGACGAAGTTGGCCATCCCCACACCCCAAGGCTATAACCCACCCGTTTTTGTGGCCTTTTTCCGCTGGACGAACTTGGCGCCCTGGGCTTTGGGCTGTTATTTTTGGGCGCGGCTGTGCCCGCGGCCTAATTTTGTCACACGGAGGCCCCTCGTAAAGCCTCGCGCCATTCCGAGTCCGGCGGACGAAGGTGGCCCGCTCCTCCCCCCAAGGCTATAGCCCACCCGTTTTTTGGCCATTTTTCCGCTGGACGAACTTGGCGCCCCGGCCTTCGGGTGTTTATTTTTGGACGCGGCTGTGCCCGCGGCCTATTTTTGGCACGTGGAGGCCGCTCGCAAAGTCTCGTCCCATTCCGAGTCCGGCGGACGAAGTTGGACAGCCCCTCCCCCCAAGGCTATAGCGCACCCGTTTTTTGGCCATTTTTCCGCTGGGGGGTTTGGGCGCGCCGACCTTCGGGGGGTTATTTTTGGGCACGGCTGTGCCCGTGGCCTATTTTTGGCACGCGCAGGCTGCTCGAAAAGTCTCGCCCCATTCCGAGTCCGGCGGACGAAGTTGGCCAGCCCCTCCCCCCAAGGCTATAGCCCACCCGTTTTTTGGCCATTTTTCCGCTGGGGGGTTTGGGCGCGCCGACCCTCGGGGGGTTATTTTTGGGCGCGGCTGTGCCCACGGCCTATTTTTGGCACGCGGAGGCCGCTCGCAAAGTCTGGTCCCATTCCGAGTCCGGCGGACGAAGTGGGCCAGCCTCTCCCCCCAGGGCTATAGCCCACCCGTTTTTTGGCCATTTTTCCGCAGGACGAACTTGGCGCCCCGGTCTTCGGGCAGTTATTTTTGGGCGCGGCTCTGCCCACGGCCTATTTTTTGCACGCAGAGGCCGTTCGCAAAGTCTCGCCCTATTCCGAGTCCGGCGGACGAAGTTGGCCAGCCCCTCCCCCCAGGGCTATAGCCCACCCGTTTTTTGGCCATTTTTCCGCTGGGGGGTTTGGGAGCGCCGACCTTCGGGGGGTTATTATTGGGCGCGGCTGTGCCCGCGGCCTATTTTTGATATGCGAAGGCCGCTCGCAAAGCCTCGCTCCATTCCGAGTCCGGCGGACGAAGTCGGCCAGCCCCTCCCCCCAAGGCTATAGCCCACCCGTTTTTTGGCCATTTTTCCGTTGGGGGGTTTGGGTGCGCCGACCTTCGGGGGGTTATTTTTGGGCACGGCTGTTCCCACGGCCTATTTTTGGCACACGGAGGCCGCTCGCAAAGTCTCGCCCAATTCCGAGTCCGGCGGATGATGTTGGCCAGCCCCTCCACCCAAGGCTATAGCCCACCCATTTTTTGGCCATTTTTCCGCTGGGGGGTTTGGGCGCGCCGACCCTCGGGGGGTTATTTTTGGGCGCTGCTGTGCCCACGGCCTATTTTTGGCACGCGAGGCCGCTCGCAAAGTCTCGTCCCATTCCGAGTCCGGCGGACGAAGTTGGCCAGCCTCTCCCCCCAGGGCTATAGCCCACCCGTTTTTTGGCCATTTTTCCGCAGGACGAATTTGGCGCCCCGGTCTTCGGGCGGTTATTTTTGAGCGCGGCTATGCCCGCGGCCAATTTTTGGCACGCAGAGGCCGTTCGCAAAGTCTCGCCCTATTTCGAGTCCGGCGGACGAAGTGGGCCAGCCCCTCCCCCCAAGGCTATAGCGCACCCATTTTTTGGCCATTTTTCCGCTGGGGGGTTTGGGCGCGCCGACCTTCGGGGAGTTATTTTTGGGCGCGGCTGTGCCCGCAGCCTATTTTTGGCACGCGGAGGCCGCTCGCAAAGTCTCGCCCCATTCCGAGTCAGGCGGACGAAGTTGGCCAGCCCCTCCCCCCAAGGCTATAGCCCACCCGTTTTTTGGCCATTTTTCCATTGGGGGTTTGGGCGCGCACCCTCGGGGGTTATTTTTGGGCGCGGCTGTGCCCACGGCCTATTTTTGGCACGCGAAGGCCGCTCGCAAAGTCTCGTCCCATTCCGAGTCCGGCGGACGAAGTTGGCCAGCCTCTCCCCCCAGGGCTATAGCCCACCCGTTTTTTGGCCATTTTTCCGCTGGGCGAACTTGGCGCCCCGGCCTTCGGGCGGTTATTTTTGGATGCGGCTGTGTCCGCGGCCTATTTTTGGCACGCGGAGGACGCTCGTAAAGTCTCGCCCCATTCCGAGTTGGCCAGCCCCTCCCCCCAAGGCTATAGCCCACCCATTTTTTGGCCATTTTTCCGCTGGGGGGTTTGGGCGCGCCGACCTTCGGGGGGTTATTTTTGGGCCCGGCTGTGCCCGTGTCCTATTTCTTGCACGCGGAGGCCGTTCGCAAAGTCTCGACCCATTCCGAGTCCGGCGGACGAAGTGGGCCAGCCCCTCCCCCCAAGGCTATAGCCCACCCGTTTTTTGGCCATTTTTCCGCTGGGGGGTTTGGGCGCGCCGACCCTCGGGGGGTTATTTTTGGGCGCGGCTGTGCCCACGGCCTATTTTTGGCACGCGAAGGCCGCTCGCAAAGTCTCGTCCCATTCCGAGTCCGGCGGACGAAGTGGGCCAGCCCCTCCCCCCAAGGCTATAGCGCACCCATTTTTTGGCCATTTTTCCGCTGGGGGGTTTGGGCGCGCCGACCTTCGGGGAGTTATTTTTGGGCGCGGCTGTGCCTGCAGCCTATTTTTGGCACGCGGAGGCCGCTCGCAAAGTCTCGCCCCATTCCGAGTCAGGCGGACGAAGTTGGCCAGCCCCTCCCCCCAAGGCTATAGCCCACCCGTTTTTTGGCCATTTTTCCGCTGGGGGGTTTGGGCGCGCCGACCCTCGGGGGGTTATTTTTGGGCGCGGCTGTGCCCACGGCCTATTTTTGGCACGCGAAGGCCGCTCGCAAAGTCTCGTCCCATTCCGAGTCCGGCGGACGAAGTTGGCCAGCCTCTTCCCCCAGGGCTATAGCCCACCCGTTTTTTGGCCATTTTTCCGCTGGGCGAACTTGGCGCCCCGGCCTTCGGGCGGTTATTTTTGGATGCGGCTGTGTCCGCGGCCTATTTTTGGCACGCGGAGGACGCTCGTAAAGTCTCGCCCCATTCCGAGTTGGCCAGCCCCTCCCCCCACGGCTATAGCCCACCCATTTTTTGGCCATTTTTCCGCTGGGGGGTTTGGGCGCGCCGACCTTCGGGGGGTTATTTTTGGGCGCGGCTGTGCCCGTGTCCTATTTCTTGCACGCGGAGGCCGTTCGCAAAGTCTCGACCCATTCCGAGTCCGGGCGGACGAAGTGGGCCAGCCCTCCCCAAGGCTATAGCCCACCCGTTTTTGGCCATTTTTCCGCTGGGGGTTTGGGCGCGCCGACCCTCGGGGTTATTTTTGGCGCGGCTGTGCCCACGGCCTATTTTTGGCACGCGAAGGCCGCTCGCAAAGTCTCGTCCCATTCCGAGTCCGGCGGACGAAGTGGGCCAGCCCCTCCCCCCAAGGCTATAGCGCACCCATTTTTTGGCCATTTTTCCGCTGGGGGGTTTGGGCGCGCCGACCTTCGGGGAGTTGTTTTTGGGCGCGGCTGTGCCCGCAGCCTATTTTTGGCACGCGGAGGCCGCTCGCAAAGTCTCGCCCCATTCCGAGTCAGGCGGACGAAGTTGGCCAGCCCCTCCCCCCAAGGCTATAGCCCACCCGTTTTTTGGCCATTTTTCCGCTGGGGGGTTTGGGCGCGCTGACCCTCGGGGAGTTATTTTTGGGCGCGGCTGTGCCCGCAGCCTATTTTTGGCACGCGGAGGCCGCTCGCAAAGTCTCGCCCCATTCCGAGTCCGGCGGACGAAGTGGGCCAGCCCCTCCCCCCAAGGCTATAGCGCACCCATTTTTTGGCCATTTTTCCGCTGGGGGGTTTGGGTGCGCCAACCTTCGGGGGGTTATTTTTGGGCACGGCTGTTCCCACTGCCTATTTTTGGCACACGGAGGCCGCTCGCAAAGTCTCGCCCAATTCCGAGTCCGGCGGATGATGTTGGCCAGCCCCTCCACCCAAGGCTATAGCCCACCCGTTTTTTGGCCATTTTTCCGCTGGGGGGTTTGGGCGCGCCGACCCTCGGGGGGTTATTTTTGGGCGCGGCTGTGCACACGGCCTATTTTTGGCACGCGAAGGCCGCTCGCAAAGTCTCGTCCCATTCCGAGTCCGGCGGACGAAGTGGGCCAGCCTCTCCCCCCAGGGCTATAGCCCACCCGTTTTTTGGCCATTTTTCCGCTGGGCGAACTTGGCGCCCCGGCCTTCGGGCGGTTATTTTTGAACGCGGCTGTGTCCGCGGCCTATTTTTGGCACGCGGAGGACGCTCGTAAAGTCTCGCCCCATTCCGAGTTGGCCAGCCCCTCCCCCCAAGGCTATAGCCCACCCATTTTTTGGCCATTTTTCCGCTGGGGGGTTTGGGCGCGCCGACCTTCGGGGGGTTATTTTTGGGCGCGGCTGTGCCCGTGTCCTATTTCTTGCACGCGGAGGCCGTTCGCAAAGTCTCGACCCATTCCGAGTCCGGCGGACGAAGTGGGCCAGCCCCTCCCCCCAAGGCTATAGCCCACCCGTTTTTTGGCCATTTTTCCGCTGGGGGGTTTGGGCGCGCCGACCCTCGGGGGGTTATTTTTGGGCGCGGCTGTGCCCACGGCCTATTTTTGGCACGCGAAGGCTGCTCGCAAAGTCTCGTCCCATTCCGAGTCCGGCGGACGAAGTGGGCCAGCCTCTCCCCCCAGGGCTATAGCCCACCCGTTTTTTGGCCATTTTTCCGCTGGGCGAACTTGGCGCCCCGGCCTTCGGGCGGTTATTTTTGGATGCGGCTGTGTCCGCGGCCTATTTTTGGCATGCGGACGATGCTCGTAAAGTCTCGCCCCATTCCGAGTTGGCCAGCCCCTCCCCCCAAGGCTATAGCCCACCCATTTTTTGGCCATTTTTCCGCTGGGGGGTTTGGGCGCGCCGACCTTCGGGGGGTTATTTTTGGGCGCGGCTGTGCCCGTGTCCTATTTCTTGCACGCGGAGGCCGCTCGCAAAGTCTCGACCCATTCCGAGTCCGGCGGACGAAGTGGGCCAGCCCCTCCCCCCAAGGCTATAGCCCACCCGTTTTTTGGCCATTTTTCCGCTGGGGGGTTTGGGCGCGCCGACCCTCGGGGGGTTATTTTTGGGCGCGGCTGTGCCCACGGCCTATTTTTGGCACGCGAAGGCCGCTCGCAAAGTCTCGTCCCATTCCGAGTCCGGCGGACGAAGTTGGCCAGCCTCTCCCCCCAGGGCTATAGCCCACCCGTTTTTTGGCCATTTTTCCGCTGGGCGAACTTGGCGCCCCGGCCTTCGGGCGGTTATTTTTGGATACGGCTGTGTCCGCGGCCTATTTTTGGCATGCGGAGGACGCTCGTAAAGTCTCGCCCCGTTCCGAGTTGGCCTGCCCCTCCCCCCAAGGCTATAGCCCACCCATTTTTTGGCCATTTTTCCGCTGGGGGGTTTGGGCGCGCCGACCTTCGGGGGGTTATTTTTGGGCGCGGCTGTGCCCGTGTCCTATTTCTTGCACGCGGAGGCCGCTCGCAAAGTCTCGACCCATTCCGAGTCCGGCGGACGAAGTGGGCCAGCCCCTCCCCGCAAGGCTATAGCTCACCCGTTTTTTGGCCATTTTTCCGCTGGGGGCTTTGGGCGCGCCGACCTTCGGGGGGTTATTTTTGGGTGCGGCTGTGCCCGCGGTATACTTTTGGCACGCGGAGGCCACTCGCAAAGTCTCGCCCCATTCCGAGTCCGGCGGACGAAGTTGGCCAGCCCCTCCCCCCAAGGCTATAGCCCACCCGTTTTTTGGCCATTTTTCCGCTGGACGGTTTGGGGGCGCCGACCTTCGGGGGGTTATTTTTGGGCGCGGCTGTGCCCGCGGCCTATTTTTGTCATGCGGAGGCCGTTCGCAAAGTCTCGCCCCATTCCGAGTCCGGCGGATGAAGTTGGCCAGCCCCTCCCCCCAAGGCTATAGCCCACCCGTTTTTTGGCCATTTTTCCGCTGGGGGGTTTGGGCGCGCCGACCTTCGGGTGGTTATTTTTGGGCGCGGCTATGCCCGCGGCCTATTTTTTACATGCGGAGGCCGCTCGCAAAGTCTCGACCCATTCCGAGTCCGGCAGACGAAGTTGGCCAGCCCCTCCCCCCAAGGCTATAGCCCACCCGTTTTTGGGCAATTTTTCCGCTGGGGGGTTTGGGCGCGCCGACCTTCGGGGGGTTATTTTTGGGAGCGACTGTGCACGCGGCCTATTTTTGGAACGCGGAGGCCGCTCTCAAAGTCTCGCCCCATTCCGAGTCCGGCGGACGAAGTTGGCCAGCCCCTCCCCCCAAGGATATAGCCCACCCGTTTTTTGGCCATTTTTCAGCTGGACGAACTTGGCGCCCCAGCCTTCGGGGGGTTATTTTTGGGCGCGGCTGTGCCCGCGGCTTATTTTTGTCACGCGGAGGCCGATCGCAAAGTCTCGCCCCATTCCGAGTCCGGCGGACGAAGTTGTTCAGCCCCTCCTCCCAAGGCTATAGCCCACCCGTTTTTTGGCCATTTTTCCGCTGGGCGAACTTGGCGCCCCGGCCTTCGGGCAGTTATTTTTGCCCGCGGCTGTGACCGCGGTCTATTTTTGGCACGCGGAGGCCACTCGCAAAGTCTCGCCCCATTCCGAGTCCGACGGACGAAGTTGGCCAGCCCCTCCCCCCAAGGCTATAGCCCACCCGTTTTTTGGCCATTTTTCCGCTGGGGGGTTTGGGCGCGCCGACCTTCGGCGGGTTATTTTTGGGCGCGGTTGTGCCCGCGGGCTATTTTTTGCATGCGGAGGCCGCTCGCAAAGTCTCGACCCATTCCGAGTCCGGCGGACGAAGTTTGCCAGCCCCTCCCTCCAACGCTATAGCCCACCCGTTTTTTGGCCATTTTTCCGTTGGACGAACTTGGCGCCCCGGCCTTCGGGGGGTTATTTTTGGGCGCGGTTGTGCCCGCGGCCTATTTTTGGCACGCGGAGGCCACTCGGAAAGTCTCGCCCCATTCCGAGTCCGGCCGACGAAGTTGGCCAGCCCCTCCCCCCAAGGCTATAGCCCATCCATTTTTTGGCCATTTTTCCGCTGGACGAACTTGGCGCCCCAGCCTTCGGGTGGTTACTTTTGGGGGCGGCTGTCTCCTCGGTGTATTTCTGGCATGCGGAGGTTGTTCGCAAAGTCTCGCCCCATTCCGAGTCCGGCGGACGAAGTTGGCCAGCCCCTCCCCCCAAGGCTATAGCCCACCCGTTTTTTGGCCATTTTTCCGCGGGGGGGTTTTGGCGCGCCGACCTTCGGGGGGTTATTTTTGGGAGCGGCTGTGCCTACGGCCTATTTTTAGCACGTGGAGGCCGCTCGCAAAGTCTCGCCGTATTCCGAGTTGGCCAGCCCCTCCACCCAAGGCTATAGCCCACCCGTTTTTTGGCCTTTTTTCCGCTGGGGGGTTTGGGCGACCCGACCTTCGGGGGGTTATTTTTGGGCGCGGCTGTGCCCGTGGCCTATTTTTTGCACACGGAGGCTGCTCGCAAAGTCTCGACCCATTCCGAGTCCGGCGGACGAAGTTGGCCAGCCCCTCCCCCTAAGGCTATAGCCCACCCGTTTTTTGGCCATTTTTCCGCTGGGCGAACTTGGCGCCCCGGCCTTCGGGCGGTTATTTTTGGGCGCGGCTGTGCCCACGGCCTATTTTTGGCACGCGTAGGCCACTCACAAAGTCTCGCCCCATTCCGAGTCCGGCGGACGAAGTTGGCCAGCCCCTCCCCCCAAGGCTATAGCCCACCCGTTTTTTGGCCATTTTTCCGCTGGGGGGTTTGGGCGCGCCGACCTTCGGCGGGTTATTTTTGGGCGCGGCTGTGCCCGCGGCCTATTTTTTGCATGCGGAGGCCGCTCGCAAATTCTCGACCCATTCCGAGTCCGGCGGACGAAGTCGGCCAGCCCCTCCACCCAAGGCTATAGCCCACCCGTTTTTTGGCCATTTTTCTGCTGGACGAATTTGGCGTTCCGGCCTTCGGGCGGTTATTTTTGGCGCGGCTGTGCACACGGCCTATTTTTGGCACGATGAGGCCGTTCGCAAAGTATCGCCCCATTCCGAGTCCGGCGGACGAAGTTGGCCAGCCCCTCCCCCTAAGGCTATAGCCCACCCGTTTTTTGGCCATTTTTCCGCTGGGCGAACTTGGCGCCCCGGCCTTCGGGCAGTTATTTTTGGGTGCGGCTGTGCCCGCGGCCTATTTTTGGCACGCGGAGGCCACTCACAAAGTCTCGCCCCATTCCGAGTCCGGCGGACGAAGTTGGCCAGCCCCTCCCCCCAAGGTTATAGCCCGCCCGTTTTTTGGCCATTTTTCCGCGGGGAGGTTTTGGCGCGCCGACCTTCGGGGGGTTATTTTTGGGCTCGGCTGTGCCCGCGGCCTATTTTTAGCACGCGGAGGACGCTCGCAAAATCTCACCCCATTCCGAGTCCGGCGGATGAAGTTGGCCCGCCCCTCCCCCCAAGGCTATAGCCCACCCGTTTTTTGGCCATTTTTCCGCTGGACGAACTTGGTGTCCCGGCCTTCGGGCGGTTATTTTTGGGCGTGGCTGTGCCCGCGGCCTATTTTTGGCACGCGGAGGCCGCTCGCAAAGTCTCGGCCGATTCCGAGTCCGGCGGACGAAGGTGGCCAGCCCCTCCCCCCAAGGCTATAGCCCACCCTTTTTTTGGCCATTTTTCCGCTGGGGGGATTGGGCGCCCCGGCCTTCGGGCGGTTATTTTTGGGCGCGGCTGTGCCCGCGGCCTGTTTTTGGCACGCGGAGGCCGCTCACAAAGTCTCGCCCAATTTCGAGTCTGGCGGACGAAGTGGGCCAGCCCCTCCCCCCAAGGCTATAGCCCACCCTTTTTTGGCAATTTTTCTGCTGGACGAACTTGGCGCACCGGCCTTCGGGCAGTTATTTTTGGGTGCGGCTGTGCCCGTGGCCTATTTTTGGCACGCGGAGGCCGTTCGCAACGTGTCGCTCCATTCCGAGTCCGGCGGACGAAGTTGGCCAGCCTCTCCGCCCAAGGCTATAGCCCACCCGTTTTTTGGCCATTTTTCCGCTGGACGAACTTGGCGCCCCGGTCTTCGGACGGTTATTTTCGGTGCGGCTGTGACCGCGGCCTATTTTTGGCACACGGAGGCCGCTCGCAAAGTCTCACCCCATTCCGAGTCCGGCGGACGAAGTTGCCCAGCCCCTCCCCCCAAGGCTATCACCCACCCGTTTTTTGGCCATTTTTCCGCCGGGGGGTTTGGGTGCGCCGACCTTTGGAGGAGTATTTTTGAGCGCGGCTATGGCCGCGGTCTAGTTTTGGCATGCGGAGGCCGCTCGCAAAGTCTCGCCCCATTCCGAGTCCGGCGGACGGAGTTGGCCAGCCCCTCCCCCCAAGGCTATAGCCCACCCGTTTTTTGGCCATTTCTCCGCTGAGGGGTTTGGGCGCGCCAACCTTCGGGGGGTTATTTTTGGGCGTGGCTGTGGCCGCGGCCTATTTTTGGCAAGCGGAGGCCGCTCGCAAAGTCTCGCCCCATTCCGAGTCCGGCGTACGAAGTTGGCCAGCCCCTCCCCCCAAGGCTATAGCCCACCCGTTTTTTGGCCATTTTTCCGCTGGACGAACTTGGCGCCACGGCCTTCGGGCGGTTATTTTTGGGCGCGGCTGTGCCCGTAGCCTATTTTTGGCACGCGGAGGCCTCTCGCAAAGTCTCGCCCCATTCCGAGTCCGGCGGACGGAGTTGGCCAGCCCCTCCCCCCAAGGCAATAGCCCACCCGTTTTTTGGACATTTTTCCGCTGAGGGGTTTGGGCGCGCCGACCTTCGTGGGGTTATTTTTGGGCGCGGCTGTGCCCGCGACTTATTTTTGGCATGCGGAGGCCGCTCACAAAGTCTCGCCCCATTCCGAGTCCGGCGGACGAAGTTGGCCAGCCCCTCCCCCCAAGGCTATAGCCCACCCATTTTTTGGCCATTTTTCCGCTGGACGAACTTGGTGCCCCGGCCTTCGGGCGGTTATTTTTGGACGTGGCTGTGCCTGGAGCATATTTTTGGCATACGAAGGTCGTTCGCAAAGTCTCGCCCCATTCCGAGTCCGGCGGACGAAGTTGGCCAGCTCCTCCCCCCATGGCTATAGCCCACCCGTTTTTTGGCCATTTTGCCGCTGGAAGAACTTGCCGCCCCGGCCTTCGGGGGGTTATTCTTGGGCGAGGCTGTGCCCGCGGCCTTTTTTTTGCACGCGAAGGCCGCTCGCAAAGTCTCGACCCATTCCGATTCCGGCGGACGAAGTTGGCCAGCCCCTTCCCCCAAGGCTATAGCCCACCCGTTTTTTGGCCATTTTTCCGCTGGACGAACTTGGCGCCACGGCCTTCGGGCGGTTATTTTTGGGCGCGGCTGTGCTCGTAGCCTATTTTTGGCACGCGGAGGCCTCTCGCAAAGTCTCGCCCCATTCCGAGTCCGGCGGACGGAGTTGGCCAGCCCCTCCCCCCAAGGCTATAGCCCACCCGTTTTTTGGCCATTTTTCCGCTGAGGGGTTTGGGCGCACCGACTTTCGGGGGGTTATTTTTGGGCTCGGCTGTGCCCGCGGCCTATTTTTGGCACGCGGAGGCCGCTCGCAAAGTCTCACCCTATTCCGAGTCCGGCGGACGAAGTTGGCCCGCCCCTCCCCCCAAGGCTATAGCCCACCCGTTTTTTGGCCATTTTTCCGCTGGACGAACTTGGTGTCCCAGCCTTCGGGCGGTTATTTTTGGGTGTGGCTGTGCCCGCGGC
This sequence comes from Citrus sp. QX-2021, assembly GCA_030444885.1. Taxonomy (NCBI): domain Eukaryota; kingdom Viridiplantae; phylum Streptophyta; class Magnoliopsida; order Sapindales; family Rutaceae; genus Citrus; species Citrus sp. QX-2021. Next base: position 28,874 of record JAUJEF010000089.1, read on the forward strand.
CTATTTTTGGCACGCGGAGGCCGCTCGCAAAGTCTCGGCCCATTCCAAGTGCGGCGGACGAAGTGGGCCAGCACCACCCCCTAAGGCTATAGCCCACCCGTTTTTGTGGCCTTTTTCCGCTGGACGAACTTGGCGCCCCAGCCTTCGGGAGGGTATTTTTGGGTGCGGCTGTGACCGCGGCCTATTATTGGCACACGGAGGCGCCTCGCAAAGTCTCGCGCCATTCCGAGTCCGGCGGACGAAGTTGGCTAGCCCCACCCCCCAAGGCTATAGCACACCCGTTTTTGTGGCCTTTTTCCGCTGGACGAACTTGGCGCCCCGGCCTTCGGGAGGGTATTTTTGGGCGCGGCTATGCCCGCATCCTATTTTTGGCACACGGAGGCGCCTCGCAAAGTCTCGCGCCATTCCGAGTCCGGCGGACGAACTTGGCCAGCCCCACCCCCCAAGGCTATAGCCCACCCGTTTTTGGCCATTTTTCCGCTGGAGGGTTTGGGCGCGCCGACCTTCGGGGGGTTATTTTTGGGCACGGCTGTGGCTGAGGCCTATTTTTGGCACACGGAGGCCGCTCGCAAAGTCTCGCCCCATTCCGAGTGCGGCGGACGAAGTCGGCCAGCCCCTCCCCCCAAGGCTATAGCCCACCCGTTTTTTGGCCATTTTTCCGCTGGACGAACTTGGCGCCACGGCCTTCGGGCGGTTATTTTTGGGCGCGGCTGTGCCCGTGGCCTATTTTTGGCACGCGGAGGCCTCTCGCAAAGTCTCGCCCCATTCCGAGTCCGGCGGACGGAGTTGGCCAGCCCCTCCCCCCAAGGCTATAGCCCACCCGTTTTTTGGCCATTTTTCCGCTGAGGGGTTTGGGCGCACCGACTTTCGGGGGGTTATTTTTGGGCTCGGCTGTGCCCGCGGCCTATTTTTGGCACGCGGAGGCCGCTCACAAAGTCTCGCCCTATTCCGAGTCCGGCGGACGAAGTTGGCCCACCCCTCCCCCCAAGGCTATAGCCCACCCGTTTTTTGGCCATTTTTCCGCTGGACGAACTTGGTGTCCCGGCCCTCGGGAGGTTATTTTTGGGCGTGGCTGTGCCCGCGGCCTATTTTTGGCACGCGGAGGCCGTTCGCAAAGTCTCGGCCCATTCCAAGTGCGGCGGACGAAGTGGGCCAGCACCACCCCCTAAGGCTATAGCCCACCCGTTTTTGTGGCCTTTTTCCGCTGGACGAACTTGGCGGCCCGGCCTTCGGGCGGGTATTTTTGGGTGCGGCTGTGACCGCGGCCTATTATTGGCACACGGAGGTGCCTCGCAAAGTCTCGCGCCATTCCGAGTCCGGCGGACGAAGTTGGCCCGCCCCTCCCCCCAAGGCTATAGCCCACCCGTTTTTTGGCCATTTTTCCGCTGGACGAACTTGGTGCCCCGGCCTTCGGGCGGTTATTTTTGGACGTGGCTGAGCCTGGAGCCTATTTTAGGCATACGAAGGCCGTTCGCAAAGTCTCGCCCCATTCCGAGTCCGGCGGACGAAGTTGGCCAGCTCCTCCCCCCATGGCTATAGCCCACCCGTTTTTTGGCCATTTTGCCGCTGGAAGAACTTGGCGCCCCGGCCTTCGGGGGGTTATTCTTGGGCGAGGCTGAGCCCGCGGCCTATTTTTGGCACGCGAAGGCCGCTCGCAAAGTCTCGACCCATTCCGAGTCCGGCGGACGAAGTTGGCCAGCCCCTTCCCCCAAGGCTATAGCCCACCCGTTTTTTGGCCATTTTTCCGCTGGACGAACTTGGCGCCACGGCCTTCGGACGGTTATTTTTGGGCGCGGCTGTGCCCGCGGCCTATTTTTGGCACGCGAAGGCCGCTCGCAAAGTCTCGTCCCATTCTGAGTCCGGCGTACGAAGTTGGCCAGCCCCTCCCCCAAGGCTATAGCCTACCCGTTTTTTGGCCATTTTTCCGCTGGACGAACTTGGCGCCCCGGCCTTCGGGCGGTTATTTTTGGGCGCGGCTGTGCCCACGTCCTATTTTTGGCACGCGAAGGCCGCTCGCAAAGTCTCGCCCCATTTCAAGTCTGGCGGACGAAGTGGGCCAGCCCCTCCCCCCAAGGCTATAGCCCACCCTTTTTTGGCCATTTTTCTGCTGGACGAACTTGGCGCCCCGGCCTTCGGGCAGTTATTTTTGGGCGCGGCTGTGCCCATGGCCTATTTTTGGCACGCGGAGGCCGTTCGCAACGTGTCGCTCCATTCCGAGTCCGGCGGACGAAGTTGGCCAGCCCCTCCCCCCAAGGTTCTAGCCCACCGTTTTTTGGCCATTTTTCCGCTGGGGGGTTTGGGCGCGCCAACCTTCGGGGGGTTATTCTTGGGGGAGGCTGTGCCCACAGCCTATTTTTGGCACGCGGAGGCCGCTCGCAAAGTCTCGCCCCATTTCAAGTCTGGCGGACGAAGTGGGCCAGCCCCTCCCCCCAAGGCTATAGCCCACCCTTTTTTGGCCATTTTTCTGCTGGACGAACTTGGCGCCCCGGCCTTCGGGCAGTTATTTTTGGGCGCGGCTGTGCCCATGGCCTATTTTTGGCACGCGGAGGCCGTTCGCAACGTGTCGCTCCATTCCGAGTCCGGCGGACGAAGTTGGCCAGCCCCTCCCCCCAAGGTTCTAGCCCACCGTTTTTTGGCCATTTTTCCGCTGGGGGGTTTGGGCGCGCCAACCTTCGGGGGGTTATTCTTGGGGGAGGCTGTGCCCGCAGCCTATTTTTGGCACGCGGAGGCCGCTCGCAAAGTCTCGCCCCATTCCGAGTCCGGCGGACGAAGTTGGCCAGCCCCTCCCCCCAAGGCTATAGCCCACCCGTTTTTTGGCCATTTTTCCGCTGGACGAACTTGGTGCCCCGGCCTTCGGGCGGTTATTTTTGGACGTGGCTGTGCCTGGAGCCTATTTTTGGCATACGAAGGCCGTTCGCAAATTCTCGCCCCATTCCGAGTCCGGCGGACGAAGTTGGCCAGCTCCTCCCCCCATGGCTATAGCCCACCCGTTTTTTGGCCATTTTGCCGCTGGAAGAACTTGGTGCCCCGGCCTTCGAGGGGTTATTCTTGGGCGAAGCTGTGCCCGCGGCCTATTTTTGGCACGCGAAGGCCGCTCGCAAAGTCTCGACCCATTCCGATTCCGGCGGACGAAGTTGGCCAGCCCCTTCCCCCAAGGCTATAGCCCACCCGTTTTTTGGCCATTTTTCCGCTGGACGAACTTGGCGCCACGGCCTTCGGGCGGTTATTTTTGGGCGCGGCTGTGCCCGTAGCCTATTTTTGGCACGCGGAGGCCTCTCGCAAAGTCTCGCCCCATTCCGAGTCCGGCGGACGGAGTTGGCCAGCCCCTCCCCCCAAGGCTATAGCCCACCCGTTTTTTGGCCATTTTTCCGCTGAGGGGTTTGGGCGCACCGACTTTCGGGGGGTTATTTTTGTACTCGGCTGTGCCCGCGGCCTATTTTTGGCACGCGGAGGCCGCTCACAAAGTCTCACCCTATTCCGAGTCCGGCGGACGAAGTTGGCCCGCCCCTCCCCCCAAGGCTATAGCCCACCCGTTTTTTGGCCATTTTTCCGCTGGACGAACTTGGTGTCCCGGCCCTCGGGCGGTTATTTTTGGGCGTGGCTGTGCCCGCGGCCTATTTTTGGCACGCGGAGGCCGCTCGCAAAGTCTCGGCCCATTCCAAGTGCGGCGGACGAAGTGGGCCAGCACCACCCCCTAAGGCTATAGCGCACCCGTTTTTGTGGCCTTTTTCCGCTGGACGAACTTGGCGCCCCGGCCTTCGGGCGGGTATTTTTGGGTGCGGCTGTGACCGCGGCCTATTATTGGCACACGGAGGTGCCTCGCAAAGTCTCGCGCCATTCCGAGTCCGGCGGACGAAGTTGGCCCGCCCCTCCCCCCAAGGCTATAGCCCACCCGTTTTTTGGCCATTTTTCCGCTGGACGAACTTGGCGCCCCGGCCTTCGGGCGGTTATTTTTGGGCGCGGCTGTGCCCGTAGCCTATTTTTGGCACGCGGAGGCCTCTCGCAAAGTCTCGCCCCATTCCGAGTCCGGCGGACGGAGTTGGCCAGCCCCTCCCCCCAAGGCTATAGCCCACCCGTTTTTTGGCCATTTTTCCGCTGAGGGGTTTGGGCGCACCGACTTTCGGGGGGTTATTTTTGGGCGCGGCTGTGCCCGCGGCCTATTTTTTGCACGCGGAGCCGCCCGCATTGTCTCGCCCCATTCCGAGTCCGGCGGACGAAGTTGGCCAGCCCCTCCCCCCAAGGCTATAGCCCACCCGTTTTTTGGCCATCTTTCCGCTGGACGAACTTGGCGACCCGACCGTCGGGCTGTTATTTTTTGGGCGCGGCTGTTCCCGTGGCCTATTTTTGGCACGCGGAGGCCGCTCGCAAAGTCTCACCCCATTCTGAGTCCGGCGGACGATGTTGGCCAGCCCCTCCCCCCAAGGCTATAGCCCACCCGTTTTTGTGGCCTTTTTCCGCTGGACGAACTTGGCGCCCCGGCCTTCGGGCGGGTATTTTTGGGTGCGGCTGTGACCGCGGCCTATTATTGGCACACGGAGGTGCCTCGCAAAGTCTCGCGCCATTCCGAGTCCGGCGGACGAAGTTGGCCCGCCCCTCCCCCCAAGGCTATAGCCCACCCGTTTTTTGGCCATTTTTCCGCTGGACGAACTTGGTGCCCCGGCCTTCGGGCGGTTATTTTTGGACGTGGCTGAGCCTGGAGCCTATTTTTGGCATACGAAGGCCGTTCGCAAAGTCTCGCCCCATTCCGAGTCCGGCGGACGAAGTTGGCCAGCTCCTCCCCCCATGGATATAGCCCACCCGTTTTTTGGCCATTTTGCCGCTGGAAGAACTTGGCGCCCCGGCCTTCGGGGGGTTATTCTTGGGCGAGGCTGAGCCCGCGGCCTATTTTTGGCACGGGAAGGCCGCTCGCAAAGTCTCGACCCATTCCGAGTCCGGCGGACGAAGTTGGCCAGCCCCTTCCCCCAAGGCTATAGCCCACCCGTTTTTTGGCCATTTTTCCGCTGGCCGAACCTGGCGCCCCGGCCTTCGGGCGGGTATTTTTGGGCGCGGCTGTGCCCGCGGCCTATTTTTGGGACACGGAGGCACAAAGCAAAGTCTCGCGCCATTCCGAGTCCTGCGGACGAAGTGGGCCAGCCCCTCCCCCCAAGGCTATAGCCCACCCGTTTTTTGGCCATTTTTCCGCTGGAGGATTTGGGCGCGCCGACCATCGGGGGGTTATTTTTGGACGCGGCTGTGCCCGTGGCCTATTTTTGGCATGCGGAGGCCGCTCGCAAAGTCTCGCCCCATTCCGAGTCCGGCGGACGAAAATGGCCTACCCCTCCCCCCAAGGCTATAGCCCACCCGTTTTTTGGCCGTTTATCGGCTGGACGAACTAGGCGCCCCGGCCTTCGGGCGGTTATTTTTGGGCGCGGCTGTGCCCGGGCCTATTTTTGGCACGCAGAGGCCGCTCGCAAAGTCTCGACCCATTACGAGTCCGGCGGAAAAAGTTGGCCAGCCCCTCCCCCCAAGACTATAGCCCACTCGTTTTTTGGCCATTTTTCCGCTGGGGGGTTTGTGCGCGCCGACCTTCGGGGGGATATTTTTGGGCGCAACTGTGCCCGCGGCCTATTTTTGGCAAGCGGAGGCCGTTCGCAAAGTCTCGCCCCATTCCGAGTCCGGCGGACGAGGTCGGCCAGCCCCTCCCCCCAAGGCTATAGCCCACCCGTTTTTTGGCCATTTTTCCGTTGGGGGGTTTGGGCGCGCCGACCTTCGGGGGGTTATTTTTGGGCGCGGCCCTGCCTGCAGCCTATTTTTGGCACGTGGAGGCCGCTCGCAAAGTCTCGCCCCATTCCGAGTCCGCCGGACGAAGTTGGCCAACCCCTCCCCCCAAGGCTATAGTCCACCCGTTTTTTGGCCGTTTTTCCGCTGGACGAACTTGGCGCCCGGCCATCGGGTGGTTATTTTTGGGCGCGGCTGTGCACGCGGCCTATTTTTTGCACGCGGAGTCCGCTCAAAAAGTCTCGCCCCATTCCAAGTCCGGCGGACGAAGTTGGCCAGCCCCTCCCCCCAAGGCTATAGCCCACCCGTTTTTTGGCCATTTTTCCGCCGGGGGGTTTGGGCGCGCCGACCTTTGAGGGGTTATTTTTGGGCGCGGCCCTGCCCGCGGCCTATTTTTGGCACGCGGAGGCCGTTCGCAATGTCTCGCCCCATTCCGAGTCCGGCGGATGAAGTTGGCCAGCCCCTCCCCCCAAGGCTATAGCCCACCCGTTTTTTGACCATTTTTCTGCTGGGGGGTTTGGGCGCGCCGACCTTCGGGGGGTTATTTTTGGGCGCGGCTGTGCCCGCGGCCTATTTTTGGCACGCGGAGGCTGCTCGCAATGTATCGCCCCATTCCGAGTCCGGCGGACGAAGTTGGCCAGCCCCTCCCCCCAAGGCTATAGCCCACCCGTTTTTTGCCCATTTTTCTGCTGGGGGGTTTGGGCGCGCCGACCTTCGGGGGTTATTTTTTGACGCGGCCCTGCCTGCGGCCTATTTTTGGCACGCGGAGGCCGCTCGCAAAGTCTCGCCCCATTCCGAGTCCGGCGGACGAAGTTGGCCAATCCCTCCCCCCAAGGCAATAGCCCACCCGTTTTTGGGCCGTTTTTCTGCTGGACGAACTTGGCGCCCCGGCCTTCGGGTGGTTGTTTTTGGGCGCGGCTGTGCCCGCGGCCTGTTTTTGGCACGCAGAGGCCGCTCGCAAAGTCTCGCCCCATTCCGAGTCCGGCGGACGAAGTTGGCCAGCCCCTCCCCCCAAGGCTATAGCCCACTCGTTTTTTGGCCATTTTTCCGCTGGGGGTATGGGCGCGCCGACCTTCGGGGGGTTATTTTTGGGCGCGGCTGTGCCCGTGGTCTATTTTTGGCACGCGGAGGCTGCTCGCAAAGTCTCGCCCCATTCCGAGTCCGGCGGACGAAGTTGGCCAGCCCCTCCCCCCAAGGCTATAGCCCACCCGTTTTTTGACCATTTTTCTGCTGGGGGGTTTGGGCGCGCCGACCTTCGGGGGTTATTTTTAAGGCGCGGTTGTGCCCGCGGCCTATTTTTGGCACGCGGAGGCTGCTCGCAATGTATCGCCCCATTCCGAGTCCGGCGGACGAAGTTGGCCAGCCCCTCCCCCCAAGGCTATAGCCCACCCGTTTTTTGCCCATTTTTCCGCTGGGGGGTTTGGGCGCGCCGACCTTCGGGGGTTATTTTTTGACGCGGCCCTGCCTGCGGCCTATTTTTGGCACGCGGAGGCCGCTCGCAAAGTCTCGCCCCATTCCGAGTCCGGCGGACGAAGTTGGCCAACCCCTCCCCCCAAGGCAATAGCCCACCCGTTTTTGGGCAGTTTTTCTGCTGGACGAACTTGGCGCCCCGGCCTTCGGGTGGTTATTTTTGGGCGCGGCTGTGCCCGCGGCCTGTTTTTGGCACGCAGAGGCCGCTCGCAAAGTCTCGCCCCATTCCGAGTCCGGCGGACGAAGTTGGCCAGACCCACCCCCCAAGGCTATAGCCCACCCGTTTTTGTGGCCTTTTTCCGCTGGACGAACTTGGCGCCCCGGCCTTCGGGCGGGTATTTTTGGGTGCGGCTGTGCCCGCGGCCTATTTTTGGCACACGGAGGCACCTCGCAAAGTCTCGCGCCATTCCGAGTCCGGCGGACGAAGTTGGCCAGACCCACCCCCCAAGGCTATTCCCCCCCCGTTTTTGTGGCCTTTTTCCGCTGGACGAACTTGGCGCCCCGGCCTTCGGGCGGGTATTTTTGGGAGCGGCTGTGCCCGCGGCCTATTTTTGGGACACGGAGGCACAACGCAAAGTCTCGCGCCATTCCGAGTCCTGCGAACGAAGTTGGCCAGCCCCACCCCCCAAGGCTATAGCCCACCCGTTTTTGTGGCCTTTTTCCGCTGGACGAACTTGGCGCCCCGGCCTTCGGGCGGGTATTTTTGGGCGCGGCTGTGCCCGCGGACTATTTTTGGCACACGTAGGTGCCTCGCAAAGTCTCGCGCCATTCCGAGTCCGGCGGACGAAGTTGGCCAGCCCCACCCCCCAAGGCTATAGCCCACCCGTTTTTGTGGCCTTTTTCCGCTGGACGAACGTGGCGCCCCGGCCTTCGGGTGGGTATTTTTGGGCGCGGCTGTGCACGTGGACTATTTTTGGCACACGTAGGCGCCTCGCAGTGTCTCGCGCCATTCCGAGTCCGGCGGACGAAGTTGGCCAACCCCACCCCCCAAGGCTATAGCCCACCCGTTTTTGTGGCCTTTTTCCGCTGGACGAACTGGGCGCCCCGGCCTTCGGCCGGGTATTTTTGGGCGCGGCCGTGCCCGCGGACTATTTTTGGGATGCGGAGGCACCTCACAAAGTCTCGCGCCATTCCGAGTCCTGCGGACGAAGTTGGCCAGCCCCACCCCCCAAGGCTATAGCACACCCGTTTTTGTGGCCTTTTTCCGCTAGACGAACTTGGCGCCCCGGCCTTCGGGTGGGTATTTTTGGGCGCGGCTGTGCACGTGGACTATTTTTGGCACACGTAGGCACCTCACAGAGTCTCGCGCCATTCCGAGTCCGGCGGACGAAGTTGGCCAGACCCACCCCCCAAGGCTATAGCCCACCCGTTTTTGTGGCCTTTTTCCGCTGGACGAACTTGGCGCCCCGGCCTTCGGGCGGGTATTTTTGGGTGCGGCTGTGCCCGCGGCCTATTTTTGGCACACGGAGGCACCTCGCAAAGTCTCGCGCCATTCCGAGTCCGGCGGACGAAGTTGGCTGACTCCACCCCCAAGGCTATAGCCCCCGTTTTGTGGCCTTTTTCCGCTGGACGAACTTGGCGCCCGGCCTTCGGGCGGGTATTTTTGGCGCCATTCCGAGTCCTGCGGACGAGTTGGCCAGCCCCACCCCCAAGGCTATAGCCCACCCGCTTTTGTGGCCTTTTTCCGCTGAGACGACCCAGGCGCCCGGCCTTCGGCCGGGTATTTTTGGGCGCGGCCGTGCCCGCGGACTATTTTTGGGATGCGGAGGCACCTCGCAAAGTCTCGCGCCATTCCGAGTCCGGCGGACGAAGTTGGCCAGACCCACCCCCCAAGGCTATAGCCCACCCGTTTTTGTGGCCTTTTTCCGCTGGACGAACTTGGCGCCCCGGCCTTCGGGCGGGTATTTTTGGGTGCGGCTGTGCCCGCGGCCTATTTTTGGCACACGGAGGCACCTCGCAAAGTCTCGCGCCATTCCGAGTCCTGCGGACGAAGTTGGCCAGCCCCACCCCCAAGGCTATAGCCCACCCGGTTTTGTGGCCTTTTTCCGCTGGACGAACTTGGCGCCCCGGCCTTCGGGCGGGTATTTTTGGGTGCGGCTGTGCCCGCGGCCTATTTTTGGCACACGGAGGCACCTCGCAAAGTCTCGCGCCATTCCGAGTCCGGCGGACGAAGTTGGCCAGACCCACCCCCCAAGGCTATAGCCCCCCCGTTTTTGTGGCCTTTTTCCGCTGGACGAACTTGGGGCCCCGGCCTTCGGGCCGGTATTATTTGGAGCGGCTGTGTCCGCGGCCTATTTTTGGCACACGGAAGCGCCTCGCAAAGTCTCGTACCATTCCGAGTCCGGCGGACGAAGTTTGCCAGCCCCACCCCCCAAGGCTATAGCCCACCCGTTTTTGTGGCCTTTTTCCGCTGGACGAACTTGGCGCCCCGGCCTTTGGGCGGGTATTTTTGGGGGGGTATTTTTGGGACACGGAGGTGCGTCGCAAAGTCTCGCGCCATTCCGAGTCCGGCGGACGAAGTTGGCCAGCGCCACCCCCCAAGGCTATAGCCCACCCGTTTTTGTGGCCTTTTTCCGCTGGACGAACTTGGCGCCCCGGCCATCGGGTCGGTATTTTTGGGCGCGGCTGTGCCCACGGCCTATTTTTAGCGTACGTAGGCGCCTCGCAAAGTCTTGCGCCATTCCGAGTCCGGCGGACGAAGTTGGCCAGCCCCACCCCCCAAGGCTATAGCCCACCCGTTTTTGCGGCCTTTTTCGGCTGGACGAACTTGGCGCCCCGGCCATCGGGTCGGTATTTTTGGGCGCGGCTGTGCCCACGGCCTATTTTTGGGACACGGAGACGCCTCGCAAAGTCTCGCGCCATTCCGAGTCCGGCGGACGAAGTTGGCCAGCCCCACCCCCCAAGGCTATAGCCCACCCGTTTTTGTGGCCTTTTTCCGCTGGACGAACTTGGGGCCCCGGCCTTCGGGCCGGTATTTTTTGGAGCGGCTGTGCCCGCGTCCTATTTTTGGTGCACGTAGGTGCCTCGCAAAGTCTCGCGCTATTCCGAGTCCTGCGGACGAAGTTGGCCAGCCCCACCCCCCAAGGCTATAGCCCACCCGTTTTTGTGGCCTTTTTCCGCTGGACGAACTTGGGGCCCCGGCCTTCGGGCGGGTATTTTTGGTTGTGGCTGTGCCCGCGGCCTATTTTTAGCGTTCGTAGGTGCCTCGCAAAGTCTCGCGCCATTCCGAGTCCGGCGGACGAAGTTGGCCAGCCCCACCCCCCAAGGCTATAGCCCACCCGTTTTTGTGGCCTTTTTCCGCTGGACGAACTTGGCGCCCTGCCTTCGGGTGGGTATTTTTGGGCGCGGCTGTGCCCACGGCCTATTTTTAGCGTACGTAGGCGCCTCGCAAAGTCTTGCGCCATTCCGAGTCCGGCGGACGAAGTTGGCCAGCCCCACCCCCCAAGGCTATAGCCCACCCGTTTTTGTGGCCTTTTTCCGCTGGACGAACTTGGCGCCCCGGCCTTCGGGTGGGTATTTTTGGGCGCGGCTGTGCCCGCGGCCTATTTTTGGACACGGAGGTGCCTCGCAATGTCTCGCGCCATTCCGAGTCCCGCGGACGAAGTTGGCCAGCCCCACCCCCCAAGGCTATAGCCCACCCGTTTTTGTGGCCTTTTTCCGCTGGACGAACTTGGCGCCTCGGCGTTCGGGCGTGTATTTTTGGGTACGGCTGTACCCGCGGCCTATTTTTGGGACACGGAAGCACCTCGCAAAGTCTCGCGCCATTCCGAGTCCTGCGGACGAAGTTGGCCAGCCCCACCCCCCAAGGCTATAGCCCACCCGTTTTTGTGGCCTTTTTCCGCTGGACGAACTTGGCGCCCCGGCCTTCGGGTGGGTATTTTTGGGCGAGGCTGTGCCCGCGGCCTATTTTTGGACACGGAGGTGCCTCGCAATGTCTCGCGCCATTCCGAGTCCCGCGGACGAAGTTGGCCAGCCCCACCCCCCAAGGCTATAGCCCACCTGTTTTTGTGGCCTTTTTCCGCTGGACGAACTTGGCGCCTCGGCGTTCGGGCGTGTATTTTTGGGTGCGGCTGTACCCGCGGCCTATTTTTGGGACACGGAGGCACCTCGCAAAGTCTCGCGCCATTCCGAGTCCTGCGGACGAAGTTGGCCAGCCCCACCCCCCAAGGCTATAGCCCACCCGTTTTTGTGGCCTTTTTCCGCTGGACGAACTTGGCGCCCCGGCCTTCGGGTGGGTATTTTTGGGCGCGGCTGTGCCCGCGTCCTATTTTTAGCGTACGTAGGCGCCTCGCAAAGTCTTGCGCCATTCCGAGTCCGGCGGACGAAGTTGGCCAGCCCCATCCCCCAAGGCTATAGCCCACCCGTTTTTGCGGCCTTTTTCCGCTGGACGAACTTATCGCCCCGGCCTTCGGGTGGGTATTTTTGGGTACGGCTGTGCCCGCGGCCTATTTTTGGGACACGGAGGCGCCTCGCAATGTCTCGCGCCATTCCGAGTCCCGCGGACGAAGTTGGCCAGCCCCACCCCCCAAGGCTATAGACCACCCGTTTTTGTGGCCTTTTTCCGCTGGACGAACTTGGCGCCCCGGCCATCGGGTCGGTATTTTTGGGCGCGGCTGTGACCGCGGCCTATTTTTGGCACACGGAGGTGCCTCGCAAAGTCTCGCGCCACTCCGAGTCCGGCGGACGAAGTTGGCCAGTCCGACCCCCCAAGGCTATAGCCCACCCGTTTATGTGGCCTTTTTCCGCTGGACGAAATTGGCGCCCCGGCCTTCGGACGGGTATTTTTGGGTACGGCTGTGCCCGCGGCCTATTTTTGGCACACGGAGGTGCCTCGCAAAGTCTCGCGCCATTCCGAGTCCAGCGGACGAAGTTGGCCAGCCCCACCCCCTAAGGCTATAGCCCACCCATTTTTGTGGCCTTTTTCCGCTGGACGAACTTGGCGCCCCGGCCTTCGGGCAGGTTTTTTTGGGTGCGGCTGTGCCCGCGGCCTATTTTTGGCAGACGGAGGTGCCTCGCAAAGTCTCCCGCCATTCCGAGTCCGGCGGACGAAGTCGGCCAGCCCCACCCCCCAAGGCTATAGCCCACCCGTTTTTGTGGCCTTTTTCTGCTGGACGAACTCCCGGCCTTCGGGCGGGTATTTTTTGGCGCAGCTGTGCCCGCGGCCTATTTTTCAGACACGGAGGCGCCTCGAAAAGTCTCGCGCCATTCCGAGTCCGGCGGACGAAGTTGGCCAGCCCCACCCCCCAAGGCTATAGCCCACCCGTTTTTGTGGCCTTTTTCCGCTGGACGAACTTGTCGCACCGGCCTTCGGGCGGGTATTTTTGGGCGCAGGGGTGTCCACGGCCTATTTTTGGCACACGGAGGCGCCTCGTAAAGTCTCGCACCATTCCGAGTCCGGCGGATGATGTTGGCCTGCCCCACCCCCCAAGGCTATAGCCCACCCGTTTTTGTGGCCTTTTTCCGCTGGATGAACTTGGCGCCCCGGCCTTCGGGCTGGTATTTTTGGGCGCGGCTATGACCGCGGCCTATTTTTGGCACACGGAGGCGCCTCGTAAAGGCTTGCTCCATTCCGAATCCGGCGGACGAAGTTGGCCAGCCCCACCCCCCAAGGCTATAGCCCACCCGTTTTTGTGGCCTTTTTCCGCTGGACGAACTTGGCGCCCCGGCCTTCGGGCGGGTATTTTTGGGCGCGGCTGTGCCCGCGGCCTATTTTTGGGACATGGAGGCACCTCGTAAAGTCTCACGCCATTCCGAGTCCTGCGGACGAAGTTGGCCAGCCCCACCCCCCAAGGCTATAGCCCACCCGTTTTTGTGGCCTTTTTCCGCTGGACGAACTTGGCGCCCCGGCCTTCGGGTGAGTATTTTTGGGTGCGGCTGTGGCCGCGGCCTATTTTTGGCACACGGAGGCGCTTCGCAAAGTCTCGCGCCATTCCGAGTCCGGCGGACGAAGTTGGCCAGCCCCACCCCCCAAGGCTATAGCCAACCCGTTTTTGTGGCCTTTTTCCGCTGAATAAAACTTGGGGCCCCGGCCTTCGTGCGGATATTTTTGGGCGCGGCTGTGCCATCGGCCGATTTTTTGCACACGGAGGTGCCTCGCAATAACTTGCGCCATTCCGAGTCCGGCGGACGAAGTTGGCCAGCCCGACCCCCCAAGGCTATAGGCCACCCGTTTTTGTGGCCTTTTTCGGCTGGACGAACTTGGCGCCCCGGCCTTCGGGCAGGTATTTTTAAGCACGGCTGTGACCGCAGCCTATTTTTGGCACACGGAGGCGCCTCGTAAAGTCTCGCTCCATTCCGAGTCCGGCGGACGAAGTTGGCCAGCCCCACCCCCCAAGGCTATAGCCCACCCGTTTTTGTGGCCTTTTTCCGCCGGACGAACTTGTCGCCCCGGCCTTCGGGCGGGTATTTTTGGGCGCGGCGGTGCCCGCGGCCTATTTTTGGCACACGGAGGCGCCTCGCAAAGTCTCGCGCCATTCTGAGTCTGGCGGACGAAGTGGGCCAGCCCCACCCCCCGAGGCTATAGCCCACCCGTTTTTGTGGCCTTTTTCCGCAGGACGAACATGGCGCCCCGGCCTTCGGGTGGGTATTTTTGGGCGCGGCTCTGCATGCGGCCTATTTTTGGCACACGGAGGCGCCTCGCAAAGTATCGCGCCATTCCGAGCCCGGCGGACGAAGTGGGCCAGCCCCACCCCCCAAGGCTCTAGCCCACCCATTTTTGTGGCCTTTTACCGCTGGACGAACTTGGCGCCCCGGCCTTTGGGCGGGTATTTTTGGGTGCGGCTGTGCCCCCGGACTATTTTTGGCGCACGGAGGTGCCTCGCAAAGTCTCGCACCATTCCGAGTCCGGCGGACGAAGTCGGCCAGCCCCACCCCCCAAGGCTATAGCCCACCCGTTTTTGTGGCCTTTTTCCGCTGGACGAACTTGGCGCCCCGGCCTTCGGGCGGATATTTTTAGACGCGGCGGTGCCCGCGGCCTATTTTTGGCACACGGAGGCGCCTCGCAAAGTCTCGCGCCATTCTGAGTCTGGCGGACGAAGTGGGCCAGCCCCACCCCCCGAGGCTATAGCCCACCCGTTTTTGTGGCCTTTTTCCGCAGGACGAACATGGCGCCCCGGCCTTCGGGTGGGTATTTTTGGGCGCGGCTCTGCATGCGGCCTATTTTTGGCACACGGAGGCGCCTCGCAAAGTATCGCGCCATTCCGAGCCCGGCAGACGAAGTGGGCCAGCCCCACCCCCCAAGGCTCTAGCCCACCCATTTTTGTGGCCTTTTACCGCTGGACGAACTTGGCGCCCCGGCCTTAGGGCGGGTAATTTTAGTGCGGCTGTGCCCCCGGACTATTTTTGGCGCACGGAGGTGCCTCGCAAAGTCTCGCACCATTCCGAGTCCGGCGGACGAAGTCGGCCAGCCCCACCCCCCAAGGCTATAGCCCACCCGTTTTTGTGGCCTTTTTCCGCTGGACGAACTTGGCGCCCCGGCCTTCGGGCGGATATTTTTAGACGCGGCGGTGCCCGCGGCCTATTTTTGGCACACGGAGGCGCCTCGCAAAGTCTCGCGCCATTCTGAGTCTGGCGGACGAAGTGGGCCAGCCCCACCCCCCGAGGCTATAGCCCACCCGTTTTTGTGGCCTTTTTCCGCAGGACGAACATGGCGCCCCGGCCTTCGGGTGGGTATTTTTGGGCGCGGCTCTGCATGCGGCCTATTTTTGGCACACGGAGGCGCCTCGCAAAGTCTCGCACCATTCCGAGTCCGGGCATTTGTGGGCCAGCCCCACCCCCCAAGGCTCTAGCCCACCCATTTTTGTGGCCTTTTACCGCTGGACGAACTTGGCGCCCCGGCCTTTGGGCGGGTATTTTTGGGTGCGGCTGTGCCCCCGGACTATTTTTGGCGCACGGAGGTGCCTCGCAAAGTCTCGCACCATTCCGAGTCCGGCGGACGAAGTCGGCCAGCCCCACCCCCCAAGGCTATAGCCCACCCGTTTTTGTGGCCTTTTTCCGCTGGACGAACTTGGCGCCCCGGCCTTCGGGCGGGTATTTTTGGATGCGGCGGTGCCCGCGGCCTATTTTTGGCACACGGAGGTGCCTCGCAAAGTCTCGCGCCATTCTGTGTCTCAGCGGACGAAGTCGGCCAGCCCCACCCCCCAAGGCTATAGCCCACCCGTTTTTGTGGCCTTTTTCCGCTGGACGAACTTGGCGCCCCGGCCTTCGGGTAGGTATTTTTGGGCGCGGCTCTACCTGCGGCCTAGTTTTGGCTGACGGAGGCGCCTCGCAAAGTCTCGCGCCATTCGAGTCCGAGGATGAAGTCGGCCAGCCCCACCCCCCGAGGCTATAGCCCACCCGTTTTTGTGGCCTTTTTCCGCTGGAAGAACTTGGCGCCCCGGCCTTCGGGCGGGTATTTTTGGGTGCGGCTGTGCACGCGGACTATTTCTGGCACACGTTGGGGCCTCGCAAAGTCTCGCGCCATTCCGAGTCCGGCGGACGAAGTTGGCCAGCCCCACCCCCCAAGGCTATAGCCCACCCGTTTTTGTGGCCTTTTTCCGCTGGACGAACTTGTCGCACCGGCCTTCGGGCGGGTATTTTTGGGCGCAGGGGTGTCCACGGCCTATTTTTGGCACACGGAGGTGCCTCGTAAAGTCTCGCACCATTCCGAGTCCGGCGGACGATGTTGGCCTGCCCCACCCCCCAAGGCTATAGCCCACCCGTTTTTGTGGCCTTTTTCCGCTGGACGAACTTGGCGCCCCGGCCTTCGGGCAGGTATTTTTAAGCGCGGCTGTGACCGCGGCCTATTTTTGGCACACGGAGGTGCCTCGCAAAGTCTCGTACCATTCCGAGTCCAGCGGACGAAGTTGGCCAGCCCCACCCCCCCAGGCTATAGCCCCACTCATTTTTGTGGCCTTTTTCAGCTGGACGAGCTTGGCGTCCCGGCCTTCGGGCGGGAATTTTTGGGCGCGGCGGTGCCCGCGGCCTATTTTTGGCACACGGAGGCGCCTCGCAAAGTCTCGTGCCATTCTGAGTCTGGCGGACGAAGTGGGCTAGCCCCACCCCCCGAGGCTATAGCCCACCCGTTTTTGTGGCCTTTTTCCGCAGGACGAACATGGCGCCCCGGCCTTCGGGTGGGTATTTTTGGGCGCGGCTCTGCATGCGGCCTATTTTTGGCACACGGAGGCGCCTCGCAAAGTATCGCGCCATTCCGAGCCCGGCGGACGAAGTGGGCCAGCCCCACCCCCCAAGGCTCTAGCCCACCCATTTTTGTGGCCTTTTACCGCTGGACGAACTTGGCGCCCCGGCCTTTGGGCGGGTATTTTTGGGTGCGGCTGTGCCCCCGGACTATTTTTGGCGCACGGAGGTGCCTCGCAAAGTCTCGCACCATTCCGAGTCCGGCGGACGAAGTCGGCCAGCCCCACCCCCCAAGGCTATAGCCCACCCGTTTTTGTGGCCTTTTACCGCTGGACGAACTTGGCGCCCCGGCCTTCGGGCGGGTATTTTTGGACGCGGCGGTGCCCGCGGCCTATTTTTGGCACACGGAGGTGCCTCGCAAAGTCTCGCGCCATTCTGTGTCTGGCGGACGAAGTCGGCCAGCCCCACCCCCCGAGGCTATAGCCCACCCGTTTTTGTGGCCTTTTTCCGCAGGACGAACTTGGCGCCCCGGCCTTCGGGTAGGTATTTTTGGGCGCGGCTCTACCTGCGGCCTAGTTTTGGCTCACGGAGGCGCCTCGCAAAGTCTCGCGCCATTCAGAGTCCGGCGGATGAAGTTGGCCAGCCCGACCCCCCAAGGCTATAGCCCACCCGTTTTTGTGGCCTTTTTCCGCTGGAAGAACTTGGCGCCCCGGCCTTCGGGCGGGTATTTTTGGGTGCGGCTGTGCACGCGGACTATTTCTGGCACACGTTGGGGCCTCGCAAAGTCTCGCGCCATTCCGAGTCCGGCGGACGAAGTTGGCCAGCCCCACCCCCCAAGGCTATAGCCCACCCGTTTTTGTGGCCTTTTTCCGCTGGACGAACTTGTCGCACCGGCCTTCGGGCGGGTATTTTTGGGCGCAGGGGTGTCCACGGCCTATTTTTGGCACACGGAGGCGCCTCGTAAAGTCTCGCACCATTCCGAGTCCGGCGGACGATGTTGGCCAGCCCCACCCCCCAAGGCTATAGCCCACCCGTTTTTGTGGCCTTTTTCCGCTGGACGAACTTGGCGCCCCGGCCTTCGGGCGGGTATTTTTGGGCGCGGCTGTGCCCGCGGCCTATTTTTGGGACATGGAGGCACCTCGCAAAGTCTCACGCCATTCCGAGTCCTGCGGACGAAGTTGGCCAGCCCCACCCCCCAAGGCTATAGCCCACCCGTTTTTGTGGCCTTTTTCCGCTGGACGAACTTGGCGCCCCGGCCTTCGGGTGGGTATTTTTGGTGCGGCTGTGCCCAGCAGCCTATTTTTTGGCACACGGAGCGCTTCGCGCAAGTCTCGCGCCATTCCGAGTCCGGCGGACGAAGTTGGCCAGCCCCACCCCCCAAGGCTATAGCCAACCCGTTTTTGTGGCCTTTTTCCGCTGAACAAAACTTGGGGCCCCGGCCTTCGTGCGGATATTTTTGGGCGCGGCTGTGCCATCGGCCGATTTTTTGCACACGGAGGTGCCTCGCAATGTCTTGCGCCATTCCGAGTCCGGCGGACGAAGTTGGCCAGCCCGACCCCCCAAGGCTATAGGCCACCCGTTTTTGTGGCCTTTTTCGGCTGGACGAACTTGGCGCCCTGGCCTTCGGGCAGGTATTTTTAAGCGCGGCTGTGACCGCGGCCTATTTTTGGCACACGGAGGCACCTCGTAAAGTCTCGCTCCATTCCGAGTCCGGCGGACGAAGTTGGCCAGCCCCACCCCCCAAGGCTATAGCCCACCCGTTTTTGTGGCCTTTTTCCGCTGGACGAACTTGTCGCCCCGGCATTCGGGCGGGTATTTTTGGGCGCGGGTGTGTCCACGGCCTATTTTTGGCACACGGAGGTGCCTCGTAATGTCTCGCGCCATTCTGAGTCCGGCGGACGATGTTGGCCTGCCCCACCTCCCAAGGCTATAGCCCACCCGTTTTTGTGGCCTTTTTCCGCCGGACGAACTTGGCGCCCCGGACTTCGGGCTGGTATTTTTCGGTGCGGCTGTACCCGCGGCCTATTTTTGGCACACGGAGTCACCTCGCGAAGTCTCGCGCCATTCCGAGTCCGGCGGACGAAGTTGGCCAGCCCCACCCCCGAAGGCTATAGCCCACCCGTTTTTGTGGCCTTTTTCCGCTGGACGAACTTGTCGCCCCGGCCTTCGGGCTGGTATTTTTGGGCGCGGCTGTGCCCACGGCCTATTTTTGGCACACGGAGTCACCTCGCAAAGTCTCGCGCCATTCCGAGTCCGGCGGACGAAGTGGGCCCGCCCCACCCCCCAAGGCAATAGCCCACCCGTTTTGTGGCCTTTTTCATTGCGGACCAGAACTTGGCGCCCGGCCTTCGTGCGGATATTTTTGGGTGCGGCTGTGCCATCGGCCGATTTTTTGCACACGGAGGTGCCTCGCAATGTCTTGCGTCATTCCGAGTCCGGCGGACGAAGTTGGCCAGCCCGCCCCCCCCCGGCTATAGCCCCCCCGGTGTTGTGGCCTTTTTCCGCGGGGCGAACGTGGCGCCCGACCTTGGGCAGGTATTTTTAAGCGCGGCTGTGACCGCGGCCTATTTTTGGCACACGGAGGTGCCTCGCAAAGTCTCGTACCATTCCGAGTCCAGCGGACGAAGTTGGCCAGCCCCACCCCCCCAGGCTATATCCCCACTCATTTTTGTGGCCTTTTTCAGCTGGGCGAACTTGGCGTCCCGTCCTTCGGGCGGGTATTTTGGGCGCGTGGTGCCCGCGGCCTATTTTTGGCACACGGAGGTGCCTCGCAAAGTCTCGCGCCATTCTGAGTCTGGCGGACGAAGTGGGCCAGCCCCACCCCCCGAGGCTATAGCCCACCCGTTTTTGTGGCCTTTTTCCGCAGGACGAACATGGCGCCCCGGCCTTCGGGTGGGTATTTTTGGGCGCGGCTCTGCATGCGGCCTATTTTTGGCACACGGAGGCGCCTCGCAAAGTATCGCGCCATTCCGAGCCCGGCGGACGAAGTGGGCCAGCCCCACCCCGCAAGGCTCTAGCCCACCCATTTTTGTGGCCTTTTACCGCAGGACGAACTTGGCGCCCCGGCCTTTGGGCGGGTATTTATGGGTACGGCTGTGCCCCCGGACTATTTTTGGCGCACGGAGGTGCCTCGCAAAGTCTCGCACCATTCCGAGTCCGGCGGACGAAGTCGGGCAGCCCCACCCCCCAAGGCTATAGCCCACCCGTTTTTGTGGCCTTTTTCCGCTGGACGAACTTGGCGCCCCGGCCTTCGGGCGGGTAGTTTTGGGCGCGGCTGTGACCGCGGCCTATTTTTGGCACACGGAGGTGCCTCGCAAAGTCTCGCGCCACTCCGAGTCCGGCGGACGAAGTTGGCCAGTCCCACCCGCCAAGGCTATAGCCCACCCGTTTATGTGGCCTTTTTCCGCTGGACGAAATTGGCGCCCCGGCCTTCGGACGGGTATTTTTGGGTGCGGCTGTGCCCGCGGCCTATTTTTGGCACACGGAGGTGCCTCGCAAAGTCTCGCACCATTCCGAGTCCAGCGGACGAAGTTGGCCAGCCCCACCCCCTAAGGCTAGAGCCCACCCATTTTTGTGGCCTTTTTCCGCTGGACGAACTTGGCGCCCCGGCCTTTGGGCAGGTATTTTTGGGTGCGGCTGTGCCCGCGGCCTATTTTTGGCAGACGGAGGCACCTCGCAAAGTCTCCCGCCATTCCGAGTCCGGCGGACGAAGTCGGCCAGCCCCACCCCCCAAGGCTATAGCCCACCCGTTTCTGTGGCCTTTTTCTGCTGGACGAACTCCCGGCCTTCGGGCGGGTATTTTTTGGCGCGGCTGTGCCCGCGGCCTATTTTTCAGACACGGAGGCGCCTCGCAAAGTCTCGCGCCATTCCGAGTCCGGCGGACGAAGTTGGCCAGCCCCACCCCCCAAGGCTATAGCCCACCCGTTTTTGTGGCCTTTTTCCGCTGGACGAACTTGTCGCACCGGCCTTCGGGCGGGTATTTTTGCGCGCAGGGGTGTCCACGGCCTATTTTTGGCACACGGAGGCGCCTCGTAAAGTCTCGCACCATTCCGAGTCCGGCGGACGATGTTGGCCTGCCCCACCCCCCAAGGCTATAGCCCACCCGTTTTTGTGGCCTTTTTCCGCTGGATGAACTTGGCGCCCCGGCCTTCGGGCTGGTATTTTTGGGCGCGGCTGTGACCGCGGCCTATTTTTGGCACACGGAGGCGCCTCGTAAAGTCTTGCTCCATTCCAAATCCGGCGGACGAAGTTGGCCAGCCCCACCCCCCAAGGCTATAGCCCACCCGTTTTTGTGGCCTTTTTCCGCTGGACGAACTTGGCGCCCCGGCCTTCGGGCGGGTATTTTTGGGCGCGGCTGTGCCCGCGGCCTATTTTTGGGACATGGAGGCACCTCGCAAAGTCTCACGCCATTCCGAGTCCTGCGGACGAAGTTGGCCAGCCCCACCCCCCAAGGCTATAGCCCACCCGTTTTTGTGGCCTTTTTCCGCTGGACGAACTTGGCGCCCCGGCCTTCGGGTGGGTATTTTTGGGTGCGGCTGTGCCCGCGGCCTATTTTTGGCACACGGAGGCGCTTCGCAAAGTCTCGCGCCATTCCGAGTCCGGCGGACGAAGTTGGCCAGCCCCACCCCCCAAGGCTATAGCCAACCCGTTTTTGTGGCCTTTTTCCGCTGAACAAAACTTGGGGCCCCGGCCTTCGTGCGGATATTTTTGGGCGCGGCTGTGCCATCGGCCGATTTTTTGCACACGGAGGTGCCTCGCAATGTCTTGCGCCATTCCGAGTCCGGCGGACGAAGTTGGCCAGTCCGACCCCCCAAGGCTATAGGCCACCCGTTTTTGTGGCCTTTTTCGGCTGGACGAACTTGGCGCCCCGGCCTTCGGGCAGGTATTTTTAAGCGCGGCTGTGACCGCGGCCTAATTTTGGCACACGGAGGCGCCTCGTAAAGTCTCGCTCCATTCCGAGTCCGGCGGACGAAGTTGGCCAGCCCCACCCCCCAAGGCTATAGCCCACCCGTTTTTGTGGCCTTTTTCCGCTGGACGAACTTGTCGCCCCGGCATTCGGGCGGGTATTTTTGGGCGCGGGTGTGTCCACGGCCTATTTTTGGCACACGGAGGTGCCTCGTAATGTCTCGCGCCATTCTGAGTCCGGCGGACGATGTTGGCCTGCCCCACCTCCCAAGGCTATAGCCCACCCGTTTTTGTGGCCTTTTTCCGCCGGACGAACTTGGCGCCCCGGCCTTCGGGCTGGTATTTTTCGGTACGGCTGTACCCGCGGCCTATTTTTGGCACACGGAGTCACCTCGCAAAGTCTCGCGCCATTCCGAGTCCGGCGGACGAAGTTGGCCAGCCCCACCCCCGAAGGCTATAGCCCACCCGTTTTTGTGGCCTTTTTCCGCTGGACGAACTTGTCGCCCCGGCCTTCGGGCTGGTATTTTTGGGCGCGGCTGTGCCCACGGCCTATTTTTGGCACACGGAGTCACCTCGCAAAGTCTCGCGCCATTCCGAGTCCGGCGGACGAAGTGGGCCAGCCCCACCCCCCAAGGCTATAGCCCACCCGTTTTTGTGGCCTTTTTCCGCTGGACGAACTTGGCGCCCCGGCCTTCGTGCGGATATTTTTGGGTGCGGCTGTGCCATCGGCCGATTTTTTGCACACGGAGGTGCCTCGCAATGTCTTGCGTCATTCCGAGTCCGGCGGACGAAGTTGGCCAGCCCGACCCCCCAAGGCTATAGCCCACCCGTTTTTGTGGCCTTTTTCCGCTGGACGAACTTGGCGCCCCGGCCTTCGGGCAGGTATTTTTAAGCGCGGCTGTGACCGCGGCCTATTTTTGGCACACGGAGGTGCCTCGCAAAGTCTCGTACCATTCCGAGTCCAGCGGACGAAGTTGGCCAGCCCCACCCCCCCAGGCTATATCCCCACTCATTTTTGTGGCCTTTTTCAGCTGGACGAACTTGGCGTCCCGTCCTTCGGGCGGGTATTTTTGGGCGCGGCGGTGCCCGCGGCCTATTTTTGGCACACGGAGGCGCCTCGCAAAGTCTCGCGCCATTCTGAGTCTGGCGGACGAAGTGGGCCAGCCCCACCCCCCGAGGCTATAGCCCACCCGTTTTTGTGGCCTTTTTCCGCAGGACGAACATGGCGCCCCGGCCTTCGGGTGGGTATTTTTGGGCGCGGCTCTGCATGCGGCCTATTTTTGGCACACGGAGGCGCCTCGCAAAGTATCGTGCCATTCCGAGCCCGGCGGACGAAGTTGGCCAGCCCCACCCCCCAAGGCTATAGCCCACCCGTTTTTGTGGCCTTTTTCCGCTGGATGAACTTGACGCCCCGGCCTTCGGGCGGGTATTTTTGGGCGCGGGTGTGTCCACGGCCTATTTTTGGCACACGGAGGTGCCTCGTAAAGTCTCGCGCCATTCCGAGTCCGGCGGACGATGTTGGCCTGCCCCACTTCCCAAGGCTATAGCCCACCCGTTTTTGTGGCCTTTTTCCGCCGGACGAACTTGGCGCCCCGGCCTTCGGGCTGGTATTTTTCGGTGCGGCTGTACCCGCGGCCTATTTTTGGCACACGGAGTCACCTCGCAAAGTCTCGCACCATTCCGAGTCCGGCGGACGAAGTTGGCCAGCCCCACCCCCGAAGGCTATAGCCAACCCGTTTTTGTGGCCTTTTTCCGCTGGACGAACTTGTCGCCCCGGCCTTCGGGCTGGTATTTTTGGGCGCGGCTGTGCCCGCGGCCTATTTTTGGGACATGGAGGCACCTCGCAAAGTATCACGCCATTCCGAGTCCTGCGGACGAAGTTGGCCAGCCCCACCCCCCAAGGCTATAGCCCACCCGTTTTTGTGGCCTTTTTCCGCTGGACGAACTTGGCGCCCCGGCCTTCGGGTGGGTATTTTTGGGTGCGGCTGTGTCCGCGGCCTATTTTTGGCACACGGAGGCGCTTCGCAAAGTCTCGCGCCATTCCGAGTCTGGCGGACGAAGTTGGCCAGCCCCACCCCCCAAGGCTATAGCCAACCCGTTTTTGTGGCCTTTTTCCGCTGAACAAAACTTGGGGCCCCGGCCTTCGTGCGGATATTTTTGGGCGCGGCTGTGCCATCGGCCGATTTTTTGCACACGGAGGTGCCTCGCAATGTCTTGCGCCATTCCGAGTCCGGCGGACGAAGTTGGCCAGCCCGACCCCCCAAGGCTATAGGCCACCCGTTTTTGTGGCCATTTTCGGCTGGACGAACTTGGCGCCCCGGCCTTCGGGCAGGTATTTTTAAGCGCGGCTGTGACCGCGGCCTATTTTTGGCACACGGAGGCGCCTCGTAAAGTCTCGCTCCATTCCGAGTCCGGCGGACGAAGTTGGCCAGCCCCACCCCCCAAGGCTATAGCCAACCCGTTTTTGTGGCCTTTTTCCGCTGAACAAAACTTGGGGCCCCGGCCTTCGTGCGGATATTTTTGGGCGCGGCTGTGCCATCGGCCGATTTTTTGCACACGGAGGTGCCTCGCAATGTCTTGCGCCATTCCAAGTCCGGCGGACGAAGTTGGCCAGCCCCACCCCCTAAGGCTATAGCCCACCCATTTTTGTGGCCTTTTTCCGCTGGACGAACTTGGCGCCCCGGCCTTTGGGCAGGTATTTTTGGGCGCGGCTGTGCCCGCGGCCTATTTTTGGCACACGGAGGCGCCTCGCAAAGTCTCGCGCCATTCGGAGTCCGGCGGACGAAGTTGGCCAGCCCCACCCCCCAAGTCTATAGCCCACCCGTTTTTGTGGCCTTTTTCCGCTGGACGAACTTGGCGCCCCGGCCTTCGGGCAGGTATTTTTAAGCGCGGCTGTGACCGCGGCCTATTTTTGGCACACGGAGGTGCCTCGCAAAGTCTCGTACCATTCCGAGTCCAGCGGACGAAGTTGGCCAGCCCCACCCCCCCAGGCTATATCCCCACTCATTTTTGTGGCCTTTTTCAGCTGGACGAACTTGGCGTCCCGTCCTTCGGGCGGGTATTTTTGGGCGCGGCGGTGCCCGCGGCCTATTTTTGGCACACGGAGGCGCCTCGCAAAGTCTCGCGCCATTCTGAGTCTGGCGGACGAAGTGGGCCAGCCCCACCCCCCGAGGCTATAGCCCACCCGTTTTTGTGGCCTTTTTCCGCAGGACGAACATGGCGCCCCGGCCTTCGGGTGGGTATTTTTGGGCGCGGCTCTGCATGCAGCCTATTTTTGGCACACGGAGACGCCTCGCAAAGTATCGCGCCATTCCGAGCCCGGCGGACGAAGTGGGCCAGCCCCACCCCCCAAGGCTCTAGCCCACCCATTTTTGTGGCCTTTTACCGCAGGACGAACTTGGCGCCCCGGCCTTTGGGCGGGTATTTTTGGGTACGGATGTGCCCCCGGACTATTTTTGGCGCACGGAGGTGCCTCGCAAAGTCTCGCACCATTCCGAGTCCGGCGGACGAAGTCGGGCAGCCCCACCCCCCAAGGCTATAGCCCACCCGTTTTTGTGGCCTTTTTCCGCTGGACGAACTTGGCGCCCCGGCCTTCGGGCTGGTATTTTTGGGCGCGGCTGTGTCCGCGGCCTATTTTTGGGACATGGAGGCACCTCGCAAAGTATCACGCCATTCCGAGTCCTGCGGACGAAGTTGGCCAGCCCCACCCCCCAAGGCTATAGCCCACCCGTTTTTGTGGCCTTTTTCCGCTGGACGAACTTGGCGCCCCGGCCTTCGGGTGGGTATTTTTGGGTGCGGCTGTGCCCGCGGCCTATTTTTGGCACACGGAGGCGCTTCGCAAAGTCTCGCGCCATTCCGAGTCCGGCGGACGAAGTTGGCCAGCCCCACCCCCCAAGGCTATAGCCAACCCGTTTTTGTGGCCTTTTTCCGCTGAACAAAACTTGGGGCCCCGGCCTTCGTGCGGATATTTTTGGGCGCGGCTGTGCCATCGGCCGATTTTTTGCACACGGAGGTGCCTCGCAATGTCTTGCGCCATTCCGAGTCCGGCGGACGAAGTTGGCCAGCCCGACCCCCCAAGGCTATAGGCCACCCGTTTTTGTGGCCATTTTCGGCTGGACGAACTTGGCGCCCCGGCCTTCGGGCAGGTATTTTTAAGCGCGGCTGTGACCGCGGCCTATTTTTGGCACACGGAGGCGCCTCGTAAAGTCTCGCTCCATTCCGAGTCCGGCGGACGAAGTTGGCCAGCCCCACCCCCCAAGGCTATAGCCCACCCGTTTTTGTGGCCTTTTTCCGCTGGACGAACTTGTCGCCCCGGCCTTCGGGCTGGTATTTTTGGGAGCGGCTGTGCCCACGGCCTATTTTTGGCACACGGAGTCACCTCGCAAAGTCTCGCGCCATTCCGAGTCCGGCGGACGAAGTGGGCCAGCCCCACCCCCCAAGGCTATAGCCCACCCGTTTTTGTGGCCTTTTTCCGCTGGACGAACTTGTCGCCCCGGCCTTCGGGCTGGTATTTTTGGGAGCGGCTGTGCCCACGGCCTATTTTTGGCACACGGAGTCACCTCGCAAAGTCTCGCGCCATTCCGAGTCCGGCGGACGAAGTGGGCCAGCCCCACCCCCCAAGGCTATAGCCCACCCGTTTTTGTGGCCTTTTTCCGCTGGACGAACTTGGCGCCCCGGCCTTCGTGCGGATATTTTTGGGTTCGGCTGTGCCATCGGCCGATTTTTTGCACACGGAGGTGCCTCGCAATGTCTTGCGTCATTCCGAGTTCGGCGGACGAAGTTGGCCAGCCCGACCCCCCAAGGCTATAGCCCACCCGTTTTTGTGGCCTTTTTCCGCTGGACGAACTTGGCGCCCCGGCCTTCGGGCAGGTATTTTTAAGCGCGGCTGTGACCACGGCCTATTTTTGGCACACGGAGGTGCCTCGCAAAGTCTCGTACCATTCCGAGTCCAGCGGACGAAGTTGGCCAGCCCCACACCCCCAGGCTATAGCCCCACTCATTTTTGTGGCCTTTTTCAGCTGGACGAACTTGGCGTCCCGGCCTTCGGGCGGGTATTTTTGGGCGCGGCGGTGCCCGCGGCCTATTTTTGGCACACGGAGGCGCCTCGCAAAGTCTCGCGCCATTCTGAGTCTGGCGGACGAAGTGGGCCAGCCCCACCCCCCGAGGCTATAGCCCACCCGTTTTTGTGGCCTTTTTCCGCAGGACGAACATGGCGCCTAGGCTTTCGGGTGGGTATTTTTGGGCGCGGCTCTGCATGCAGCCTATTTTTGGCACACGGAGGCGCCTCGCAAAGTATCGCGCCATTCCGAGCCCGGCGGACGAAGTGGGCCAGCCCCACCCCCCAAGGCTCTAGCCCACCCATTTTTGTGGCCTTTTACCGCTGGACGAACTTGGCGCCCCGGCCTTTGGGCGGGTATTTTTGGGTGCGGCTGTGCCCCCGGACTATTTTTGGCGCACGGAGGTGCCTCGCAAAGTCTCGCACCATTCCGAGTGCGGCGGACGAAGTCGGCCAGCCCCACCCCCCAAGGCTATAGCCCACCCGTTTTTTTGGCCTTTTTCCGCTGGACGAACTTGGCGCCCCGGCCTTCGGGCGGGTATTTTTGGACGCGGCGGTGCCCGCGGCCTATTTTTGGCCCACAGAGGTGCCTCGCAAAGTCTCGCGCCATTCTGTGTCTGGCGGACGAAGTCGGCCAGCCCCACCCCCCGAGGCTATAGCCCACCCGTTTTTGTGGCCTTTTTCCGCAGGACGAACTTGGCGCCCCGGCCTTCGGGTAGGTATTTTTGGGCGCGGCTCTACCTGCGGCCTAGTTTTGGCTCACGGAGGCGCCTCGCAAAGTCTCGCGCCATTCAGAGTCCGGCGGATGAAGTTGGCCAGCCCGACCCCCCAAGGCTATAGCCCACCCGTTTTTGTGGCCTTTTTCCGCTGGAAGAACTTGGCGCCCCGGCCTTCGGGCGGGTATTTTTGGGTGCGGCTGTGCACGCGGACTATTTCAGGCACACGTTGGGGCCTCGCAAATTCTCGCGCCATTCCGAGTCCGGCGGACGAAGTTGGCCAGCCCCACCCCCAAAGGCTATAGCCCACCCGTTTTTGTGGCCTTTTTCTGCTGGACGAACTTGGGGACCCGGCCTTCGGGTTGTTATTTTTGGACGCGGCTGTGCCCGTGGCTTATTTTTGGCAGACGGAGGCGCCTCACAAAGTCTCGCGCCTTTCCGAGTCCAGCGGACGAAGTTGGCCAGCCCCACCCCCCAAGGGTATAGCCCACCCGTTTTTGTGGCCTTTTTCCGCTGGACGAACTTGGCGCCCCGGCCTTCGGGCGGGTATTTTTGGGCGCGGCTGTGCCCACGGTCTATTTTTGGCACACGGAGGTGCCTCGCAAAGTCTCGCGCCATTCCGAGTCCGGCGGACGAAGTTGGCCAGCCCCACCCCCCAAGGCTATTGCCCACCCGTTTTTGTGGCCTTTTTCTGCTGGACGAACTTGGTGCCCCGGTCTTCGTGCTGGTATTTTTGCGCGCGGCTGTGCCCGCGGCCTATTTTTGGCACACGGAGGCGCCTCCTAATGTCTCGCACCATTCCGAGTCCGGCGGACGAAGTTGGCCAGCCCCACCCCCCAAGGCTATAGCCCATCCGTTTTTCTGGCCTTTTTCCGCTGGACGAACTTGGCGCCCCGGCCTTCGGGCTGGTATTTTTGGGCGCGGCAGTGTCCGCGGTCTATTTTTGGCACACGGAGGCGCCTCGCAAAGTCTCGCGCCATTCCGAGTCCGGCGGACGAAGTAGGCCAGCCCCACCCCCCAAGGCTATAGCCCACCCGTTTTTGTGGCCTTTTTCCGCTGGACGAACTTGGCGCCCCGGCCTTCGGGTGGGTATTTTTTAGCGCGGCTGTGCCCGCGGCCTATTTTTTGTACACGGAGGGGCCTCGCAAAGTGTCGCGCCATTCCGAGTCGGGCAGACGAAGTGGGCCAGCCCAACCCCCCAAGGCTATAGCCCACCCGTTTTTGTGGACTTTTTCCGTTGTACGAACTTGGCTTCCCGGCCTTCGGGGGGGTATTTTTGGGCGCGGCTGTGCCCCCGGCCTATTTTTGGCGCACGGAGGTTCCTCGTAAAGTCTCGCACCATTCCGAGTCCGGCGGACGATGTTGGCCTGCCCCACCCCCCAAGGCTATAGCCCACCCGTTTTTGTGGCCTTTTTCCGCTGGATGAACTTGGCACCCCGGCCTTCGGTCTGGTATTTTTGGGCGCGGCTGTGACCGCGGCCTATTTTTGGTACACGGAGGCGCCTCGTAGAGTCTCGCTCCATTCCGAGTCCGGCGGACGAAGTTGGCCAGCCCCACCCCCCAAGGCTATAGCCCACCCGTTTTTGTGGCCTTTTTCCGCTGGACGAACTTGGCGCCCCGGCCTTCGGGTGGTTATTTTTTCGCGCGGCTGTGCCCGCGGCCTATTTTTGGCACAAGGAGGCCCCTCGCAAAGTCTCGAGCCATTCCGAGTCCGGCGGATGAAGTGGGCCAGCCCCACTCCCCAAGGCTATAGCCCACCCGTTTTTGTGGCCTTTTTCCGCTGGACGAACTTGGGGACCCGGCCTTCGGGTTGTTATTTTTGGACGCGGCTGCGCCCGCGGCCTATTTTTGGCAGACGGAGGCGCCTCGCAAAGTCTCGTGCCATTCCGAGTCCAGCGGACGAAGTTGGCCAGCCCAACCCCCCAAGGGTATAGCCCACCCGTTTTTGTGGCCTTTTTCCGCTGGACGAACTTGGCGCCCCGGCCTTCGGGCGGGTATTTTTGGGCGCGGCTGTGCCCACAGCCTATTTTTGGCACACGGAGGCGCCTCGCAAAGTCTCGCGCCATTCCGAGTCCGGCGGACGAAGTTGGCCAGCCCCACCCCCCAAGGCAATAGCCCACCCGTTTTTGTGGCCTTTTTCCGCTGGACGAACTTGGCGCCCCGGCCTTCGGGTGGGTATTTTTTAGCGCGGCTGTGCCCGCGGCCTATTTTTTGTACACGGAGGGGCCTCGCAAAGTGTCGCGCCATTCCGAGTCGGGCGGACGAAGTGGGCCAGCCCAACACCCCAAGGCTATAGCCCACCCGTTTTTGTGGACTTTTTCCGCTGTACGAACTTGGCTTCCCGGCCTTCGGGGGGGTATTTTTGGGCGCGGCTGTGCACCCGGCCTATTTTTGGCACACGGAGGCACCTCGGAAACTCTCGCGCCATTCCGAGTCCGGCGGACGAAGTTGGCCAGCCCCACCCCCCAAGGCTATAGCCTACCCGTTTTTGTGGCCTTTTTCCGCTGGACGAACTTGTCGCACCGGCCTTCGGGCGGGTATTTTTGGGCGCGGGGGTGTCCACGGCCTATTTTTGGCACACGGAGGCGCCTCGTAAAGTCTCGCACCATTCCGAGTCCGGCGGACGATGTTGGCCTGCCCCACCCCCCAAGGCTATAGCCCACCCGTTTTTGTGGCCTTTTTCCGCTGGATGAACTTGGCGCCCCGGCCTTCGGTCTGGTATTTTTGGACGCGGCTGTGACCGCGGCCTATTTTTGGTACACGGAGGCGCCTCGTAAAGTCTCGCTCCATTCCGAGTCCGGCGGACGAAGTTGGCCAGCCCCACCCCCCAAGGCTATAGCCCACCCGTTTTTGTGGCCTTTTTCCGCTGGACGAACTTGGCGCCCCGGCCTTCGGGCTGTTTTTTTTGGGCGTGGCTGTGCCCACGGTCTATTATTGGCACACGGAGGCCCCTCACAAAGTCTCACGCCATTTCAAGTCCGGCGGACGAAGTTGGCCAGCCCCACCTCCCAAGGCTATAGCCCACCCGTTTTTGTGGCTTTTTTCCGCTGGACGAAGTTGGCGCCCCGGCCTTCGGGTGGTTATTTTTTAGCGCGGCTGTGCCCGCGGCCTATTTTTGGCACAAGGAGGCCCCTCGCAAAGTCTCGAGCCATTCCGAGTCCGGCGGATGAAGTGGGCCAGCCCCACTCCCCAAGGCTATAGCCCACCCGTTTTTGTGGCCTTTATCCGCTGGACGAACTTGGGGACCCGGCCTTCGGGTTGTTATTTTTGGACGCGGCTGTGCCCGCGGCCTATTTTTGGCAGACGGAGGCGCCTCGCAAAGTCTCGCGCCACTCCGAGTCCAGCGGACGAAGTTGGCCAGCCCCACCCCCCAAGGGTATAGCCCACCCGTTTTTGTGGCCTTTTTCCGCTGGACGAACTTGGCGCCCCGGCCTTCGGGCAGGTATTTTTGGGCGCGGCTGTGCCACGGCCTATTTTTGGCACACGGAGGCGCCTCGCAAAGTCTCGCGCCATTCCTAGTCCGGCGGACGAAGTTGGCCAGCCCCACCCCCCAAGGCTATAGCCCATCCGTTTTTCTGGCCTTTTTCCGCTGGACGAACTTGGCGCCCCGGCCTTCGGGCAGGTATTTTTGGGCGCGGCAGTGTCCGCGGCCTATTTTTGGCACACGGAGGCGCCTCGCAAAGTCTCGCGCCATTCCGAGTCCGGCGAACGAAGTTGGCCAGCCCCACCCCCCAAGGCTATAGCCTACCCGTTTTTGTGGCCTTTTTCCGCTGGACGAACTTGTCGCACCGGCCTTCGGGCGGGTATTTTTGGGCGAGGCAGTAGCCGCGGCCTATTTTTGGCACACGGAGGCACCTCGTAAAGTCTCGCACCATTCCGAGTCCGGCGGACGATGTTGGCCTGCCCCACCCCCCAAGGCTATAGCCCACCCGTTTTTGTGGCCTTTTTCCGCTGGATGAACTTGGCGCCCCGGCCTTCGGTCTGGTATTTTTGGGCGCGGCTGTGACCGCGGCCTATTTTTGGTACACGGAGGCGCCTCGTAAAGTCTCGCTCCATTCTGAGTCCGGCGGACGAAGTTGGCCAGCCCCACCCCCCAAGGCTATAGCCCATCCGTTTTTGTGGCCTTTTTCCGCTGGACGAACTTGGCGCCCCGGCCTTTGGGCTGTTTTTTTTGGCCGCGGCTGTGCCCGCGGTCTATTATTGGCACACGGAGGCCCCTCACAAAGTCTCGCGCCATTCCGAGTCCGGCGGACGAAGTTGGCCAGCCCCACCTCCCAAGGCTATAGCCCACCCGTTTTTGTGGCATTTTTCCGCTGGACGAAGTTGGCGCGCCGGCCTTCGGTTGGCTATTTTTTAGCGCGGCTGTGTCCGCGGCCTATTTTTGGCACAAGGAGGCCCCTCGCAAAGTCTCGAGCCATTCCGAGTCCGGCGGATGAAGTGGGCCAGCCCCACTCCCCAAGGCTATAGCCCACCCGTTTTTGTGGCCTTTTTCCACTGGACGAACTTGGCGCCCCGCCCTTCGGGCGGTTATTTTTGGGCGCGGCTGTGCCCGCGGCCTATTTTTAGCACACGGACTGCGCTCGCAAAGTGTCGCGCCATTCCGAGTCCGGCGGACGAACTTCGCCCGCGCCCCCCACCAAGGCTATAGCCCACCCGTTTTTTGGCCATTTTTCCGCTGGGGGGTTTTGGCACCACGACCTTCGGGCACTTATTTTTGGGCGCGGCTTTGCCCGGGGCTTATTTTTGGCACCCCGAGGCCCCTCACAAAGTCTCGTCCCATTCCGAGTCCGGCCGACGAGCTTCGCCCGCGCCCCCCACCAATGCTATAGCCCACCCGTTTTTTGGCCATTTTTCCACTGGGGGGTTTTGGCACCACAACCTTCGGGGGCTTATTTTTGGAAGCGGCTTTGCCCGCGGCTTATTTTTGGCACCCCGAGGCCCCTCGCAAAGTCTCGTCGCATTCCGAGTCCGGCGGACGAACTTCGCCCGTGCCCCCCACCAAGGCTATAGCCCACCCGTTTTTTAGCCATTTTTCCGCTGGGGGGTTTTGGCACCATGAACTTCGGGCACTTATTTTTGGGCACGGCTGTGCCCGCGGCCTATTTTTGGCATGCAGAGGCCGATCGCAAAGTCTCGCCCCATTTCGAGTCCGGCGGACGAAGTTGGCCAGCCCCTCCCCCCAAGGCTATAGCCCACCCGTTTTTCGGCCATTTTTCCGCGGCGGGGTTTTGGCACCACGACCTTCGGGCACTTATTTTTGGGGGCGGCTTTGCCCGGGGCTTATTTTTGGCACCCCGAGGCCCCTCACAAAGTCTCGCCCCATTCCGAGTCCGGCCGACGAGCTTCGCCCGTGCCCCCCACCAAGGCTATAGCCCACCCGTTTTTTGGCCATTTTTCAACTGGGGGGTTTTGGCACCATGACCTTCGGGCACTTATTTTTGGGCACGGCTGTACCCGCGGCCTATTTTTGGCACGCAGAGGCCGATCGAAAAGTCTCGCCCCATTCCGAGTCCGGCGGACGAAGTTGGCCAGCCCCTCCCCGCAAGGCTATAGCCCACCCGTTTTTCGGCCATTTTTCCGCTGGGGGGTTTTGGCACCACGACCTTCGGGCACTTATTTTTGGGCGCGGCTTTGCCCGGGGCTTATTTTTGGCACCCCGAGGCCCCTCACAAAGTCTCGCCGCATTCCGAGTCCGGCCGACGAGCTTCGCCCGCGCCCCCCACCAAGGCTATAGCCCACCCGTTTTTTGGCCATTTTTCTGTTGGGGGGTTTTGGCACCATTATTTTTGGACGCGGCTTTGCCCGCGGCTTATTTTTGGTACCCCGAGGCCCCTCGCAAAGTCTCGCCCCATTCCGAGTCCGGCGGACGAACTTCGCCCGCGCCCCCCACCAAGGCTATAGCCCACCCGTTTTTTGGCAATTTTTCCGCTGGGGGGTTTTGGCACCACAACCTTCGGGGGCTTATTTTTGGAAGCGGCTTTGCCCGCGGCTTATTATTGGCACCCCGAGGCGCCTCGCAAAGTCTCATCCCATTCCGAGTCCGGCGGACGAACTTCGTCCGCGCCCCCAACCAAGGCTATAGCCCAACCGTTTTTTGGCCATTTTTCCGCTGGGGGGTTTTCGTACCATGACCTTCGGGCACTTATTTTTGGGCACGGCTGTGTCCGCGGCCTATTTTTGGCACGCGGAGACTGATCGCAAAGTCTCGCCCCATTCCGAGTCCGGCGGACGAAGTTGGCCAGCCCCTCCCCCCAAGGCTATAGCCCACCCGTTTTTTGGCCATTTTTCCGCTGGGGGGTTTGGGTGCGCCGACCTTAGGGTGGTTATTTTTGGGTGCGGCTGTGCCCGCGGCCTATTTTTTGCACGCGGAGGCCGTTTGCAAAGTCTCGCCCCATTCCTAGTCCGGCGGACGAAGTTGGCCAGCCCCTCCCCCCAAGGCTATAGCGCACCCGTTTTTTGGATATTTTTCCGCTGGGGGGTTTGGGCGCGTCGACCTTCGGGGGGTTATTTTTGGTCGCGGCTGTGCCCGCGGCCTATTTTTGGCACGCGGAGGCCGCTCGAAAAGTCTCGCCTCATTCCGAGTCCGGCGGACGAAGTTTGCCAGCCCCTCCCCCCAAGGCTATAGCCCACCCATTTTTTGGCCATTTTTCCGCTGGGGGGTTTGGGCGCGTCGACCATCTGGGGGTTATTTTTGGGCGCGGCTGTGCCCGCGGCCTATTTTTGGCCCGCGGAGGCCGCTTGCAAAGTCTCGCCCCATTCCGAGTCCGGCGGACGAATTTGGCCTGCCCCTCCCCCGAAGGCTATAGCGCACCCGTTTTTTGGCCATTTTTCCGCCGGGGGGTCTGGACGCGCCGACCTTCGGGGGGTTATTTTAGGGCGTTGCTGTGCCCGTGGCCTATTTTTGACACACAGAGGCCGCTTGCAAAGTCTCGCCCCATTCCGAGTCTGGCGGACGAAGTCGGCCAGCCCCTCCCCCCAAGGCTATTGCGCACCCGTTTTTTGGATATTTTTCCGCTGGGGGGTTTGGGCGCGCCGACCGTCGGGGGGTTATTTTTGGGCGCGGCTGTGCCCGCGGCCTATTTTTTACAGGCGGACGCCGCTCACAAAGTCTCGCCCCATTCTGAGTCCGGCGGACGAAGTTGGCCAGCCCCTCCCCCCAAGGCTATAGCGCACCCGCTTTTTGGCCATTTTTCCGCTGGGGGGTTTGGGCGCGCCGACCTTCGGGGAGTTATTTTTGGGGGTGGCTGTGCCCGCGGCCTATTTTTGGCACGCGGAGGCCGCTCGCAAAGTCTCCCCCATTCCGAGTCCGGCGGATGAAGTTGGCCAGCCGCTCCGCCCAAGGCTATAGCGCACCCGTTTTTTGGCCATTTTTCCACTGGGCGAACATGGCGTCCCGGCCTTCGGGCGGTTATTTTTTGGCGCGGCTGTGCCCGCGGCCTATTTTTAGCATACGGAGGCTGCTCGCAAAGTCTCGTCCCTTTCCAAGTCCGGTGGACGAACTTGGCCAGCCCCACCCCCCAAGGCTATAGCCCACCAGTTTTTGTGGCCTTTTTCCGCTGGACGAACTTGAAGCCCCAGTCTTCGGGCAGTTCTTTTTGGGTGCGGCTGTGCCCGCGGCCTATTTTTGGCGCACGGAGGCCGCTCGCAAAGTCTCGCCCCATTCCGAGTCCGGCGGACGAAGATGGCCAACCCCCCCCCCCAAAGCTATAGCCCACCCGTTTTTGTGGCCTTTTTCCGCTGGACGAACATGGCGTCCCGGCCTTCGAGCGGTTATTTTTTGGCGCGGCTGTGCCCGCGGCCTATTTTTGGCACACGGAGGCTGCTCGCAAAGTCTCGTCCGTTTCCAAGTCCGGTGGACGAACTTGGCCAGCCCCACCCCGCAAGGCTATAGCCCACCAGTTTTTGTGGCCTTTTTCCGCTGGACGAACTTGACGCCCCAGCCTTCGGGCAGTTCTTTTTGGGCGTGGCTGTGCCCGTGGCCTATTTTTAGCGCACAGAGGCCGCTCGTAAAGTCTCGCGCCATTCCGAGTCCGGCGGACGAAGTTGGCCAGCCCCACCCCCCAAGGCTATAGCCCACCCGTTTTTGTGGCCTTCTTCCGCTGGACGAACATGGCGCCCCGGCCTTCGGGCGGTTATTTTTTGGCGCTGCTGTGCCCGCGGCCTATTTTGGCAAACGGAGGGCCCTCGCAAATTCTCACGCCATTCCGAGTCCGGCGGACGAAGTTGGCCAGCCCCACCCCCCAAGGCTATAGCCCACCCATTTTTGTGGCCTTCTTCCGTTGGACGAACTTGGCGCCCCGGACTTCGGGTGGTTATTTTTGGGCGCGGCTGTGCCCGCGGCCTATTTTTGGCACACGAAGGCCGCTCCCAAAGTCTTGCCCCATTCCGAGTCCGGCGGACGAACTTGGCCAGCCCCACCCCCCAAGACTATAGCCCACCCGTTTTTCTGGACATTTTCCGCTTGACGAACTTGACAGCCCGGCCTTCGGGCGGTTATTTTTGGGCTCGGCTGTAACCGCGGCCTATTTTTGGCACACGGAGGGCCCTCGCAAAGTCTCGCGCCATTCCGAGTCCGGCGGACGAAGTTGGCCATCCCCACCCCCCAAGGCTATAGTCCACCCGTTTTTGTGGCCTTTTTCCGCTGGACGAACATGGCGTCCCGGCCTTCGGGCGGTTATTTTTTGGCGCGGCTGTGCCCGCGGCCTATTTTTGGCACACGGAGGCTGCTCGCAAAGTCTCGTCCATTTCCAAGTCCGGTGGACGAACTTGGCCAGCCCCACCCCCCAAGGCTATAGCCCACCAGTTTTTGTGGCCTTTTTCCGCTGGACGAACTTGACGCCCCAGCCTTCGGGGAGTTCTTTTTGGGCGCAGCTGTGCCCGCGGCCTATTTTTGGCGCACGGAGGCCACTCGCAAAGTCTCGCGCCATTCCGAGTCCGGCGGACAAAGTTGGCCAACCCCACCCCCCAAGGCTATAGCCCACCCGTTTTTCTGGACTTTTTCCGCTGGACGAACTTGACGGCCCGGCCTTCGGGTTGTTATTTTTTGGCGCGGCTGTGCCCGCGGCCTATTTTTGGCACACGGAGGCCGCTCGCAAAGTCTCGTCCCTTTCCAAGTCCGGTGGACGAACTTGGCCAGCCCCACCCCCCAAGGCTATAGCCCACCTGTTTTTGTGGCCTGTTTCCGCTGGACGAACTTGATGCCCCGGCCTTCGGGCAGTTCTTTTTGGGCGTGGCTGTGCCGGCGGCCTATTTTTGGCACACGGAGGCCGCTCGCAAAGTCTGGCCCCATTCCGAGTCCGGCGGACGAACTTGGCCAGCCCCACCCCCCAAGGCTATAGCCCACCCGTTTTTCTGGACTTTTTCCGCTGGACGAATTTGGCTCCCAGGCCTTCGGGTGGTTATTTTTGGGTACGGCTGAGCCCGCGGCCTATTTTTGGCACATGAAGGCTGCTCCCAAAGTCTTGCCCCATTCCGAGTCCGGCGGACGAACTTGGCCAGCCCCAACCGCCAAGGCCATAGCCCACCCGTTTTTCTGGACTTTTTCCGCTGGACGAACTTGGCGCTCCGGACTTCGGGTGGTTATTTTTGGGCGCGGCTGTGCCCACGGCCTATTTTTGGCATACGGAGGCCGCTCAAAAAGTCTCGCCCCATTCCGATTCCGGCGGACGAACTTGGCCAGCCCCACCCCCCAAGGCTATAGCCCACCCGTTTGTTGGTTAGTTTTGCGGTGGAGGGTTTGGGCGCGCCGACCTTCGGGGGGTTATTTTTGGGCGCGGCTGTGCCCGCGGCCTATTTTTGGCACACGGAGTCCGCTCGCAAAGGCTCTCCCCATTCCGAGTCCGGCGGACGAATTTGGCTAGCCCCACCCCCCAAGGCTATAGCCCACCCATTTTTGTGGCCTTTTTCCGCTGGACGAACTTGGCAACCCGGCCCTTTGGTGGTTATTTTTTGGCGCGGTTGTGCGAGCGGCCTATTTTTGGCACATGGAGGCTGCTCGCAAAGTCTCATCCCATTCCGAGTCTGGAGGACGACCTTGGCCAGCCCGAACCCCAGAGGCTATAGCTCACCCGTTTTTGTGGCCTTTTTCCGCTGGACAGCCTTGGCCCCCCGGCATTCGGGCAGTTATTTTTGGACGCGGCGGTGGCCGCGGCCTATTTTTGGCACACGGGGGCTGCTCGCAATGACTCGTCCCATTCCGAGTCCGGCGGAGGAACTTGGCCATCCCCACCCCCCAAGGCTATAGCCCACCCGTTTTTGTGGCCTTTTTCCGCTGGACGAGCTTGGCGCCCCGGCTTTCGCGTGGTTATTTTTTGGCGCGGCTATGCCCGCGGCCTATTTTTGGCACATGGAGGCTACTCGCAAAGTCTCATCCCATTCCGAGTCCGGCGGACGAACTTGTCCAGCTCCACCCACCAAGGCTGTAGCCCACCCGTTTTTGTGGCCTTTTTCCGCTGGACGAACTTGGCGCCCCAGCGTTCGGGCGTTTATTTTTGGGTACGGCTGTGCCCGTAGCCTATTTTTGGCACACGGAGGCCGCTCGCAAAGTCTCGCCCCACTCTGAGTCCGGCGGACGAAGTGGGCCAGCCCCACCCCAAAGGCTATAGCCCACCCATTTTTGTGGCCTTTTTCCATTGGACGAACTTGGCGCCTCTGCCTTCGGGCGGTTATTTTTCGGCATGGCTGTGTCCACGTCCATTTTTTGGCACACGAAGGCCGCTCGTAAAGCCTCGCCCCATTACGAGTCCGGCGGACAAGCTTGGCCAGCCCCACCCCCCAAGTCTATAGCCCACCCGTTTTTGTGGCCTTTTTCCGCTGGACGAACTAGGCGCCCCGGCCTTTGGGCTGTTATTTTTGGGCGCAGCTGTGCCCGAGGCCTATTTTTGGCACATGGAGGCTGCTCGTAAAGTTTCGTCCCATTCCGAGTCCGGCGGACGAACTTGGCCAGCCCCACCCCCCAAGACTATAGCCCACCCGCTTTTGTGGCCTTTTTCCCTAGGACGAACTTGGCGTCCCACCCTTCGGGCGGTTATTTTTGGGCGCGGCTGTTCCCATGGCCTATGTTTGGCACACAAACGCCGCTCTCAAAGTCTCGCCGCATTCTTAGTCCGGCAGACGAACTAGGCCAGCCCCACCCCAAAGGCTATAGCCCACCCATTTTTGTGGCCTTTTTCCACAGGACGAACTTGGCGCCTCGGCCTTCGGGCGGTTATTTTTCGGCATGGCTGTGCCCACGTCCTTTTTTTGGCACACGCAGGCCGCTCGTAAAGCCTCGCCCCATTACGAGTCCGGCGGACAAAATTGGCCAGCCCCACCCCCCAAGTCTATAGCCCACCCGTTTTTGTGGCCTTTTTCCGCTGGACGAACTTGGCGCCCCGGCCTTCGGGCTGTTATTTTTGGGCGTAGCTGTGGCCGCGGCCTATTTTTGGCACACGGAGGCCGCTCGTAAAGTTTCGTCCCATTCCGAGTCCGGCGGACGAACTTGGCCAGCCCCACCCCCCAAGACTATAGCCCACCAGCTTTTGTGGCCTTTTTCCCTAGGACGAACTTGGCGTCCCGGCCTTCGGGCGGTTATTTTTGGGCGCGGCTGTGCCCGTGGCCTATGTTTGGCGCACAGACGCCGCTCTCAAAGTCTCGCCGCATTCTTAGTCCGGCAGACGAACTAGGCCAGCCCCACCCCCCAAGGCTATAGCCCACCCGTTTTTGTGGCCTTTTTCCGCTGGACGAACTTGGCGCCCCGGCCTTCGGGCGGTTATTTTTGGGCGCGGCTGTTCCCGCGGCCTATTTTGGGCACACGGAGGCTGCTCGCAAAGACTCACCCCATTCCGAGTCCGGCGGACGAACTTGGCCAGCCCCACCCCACAAGGCTATAGCCCACCCGTTTTTGTAGCCTTTTTCCTCTGGACGAACTTGGCACCCCAGCATTCGGGCAGTTATTTTTTGGCGCGGCTGTGCCCGTGGCGTATTTTTGGTACACGATGGACGCTCGCAAAGTCTCGCCCCATTCTGAGTCCGGCGGACGAACTTGGCCAGCCCCACGCACCAAGGCTATAGCCCACCCGTTTTTTGGGCATTTTTACGGCGGACGAACTTGGGGACCGGACCTTCGGGCGCTTATTTCTGGGCGCGGCTGCGCCCACAGTCTAGTTTTGGCACGCGTAGGGCCCTTACAAAGTCTGGCCCCATTCCGAGTCCGGCGGACGAACTTGGCCAGCCCCTCCCCGCCAAGGCTATAGCCCACCCGTTTTTTGGGCGTTTTTACGGCGGTCGAACATGGGGACCGGACATTCGGGCACTTATTTTTGGACATGGTTGTGCCCGTAGTCTATTTTTGGCATGCGGAGGGCCCTTACAAAGTCTGGTCGCATTCCGAGTCCGGCGGAAGAACTTGGCCAGCCCCACGCACCAAGGCTATAGCCCACCCGTTTTTTGGGCATTTTTACGGCGGACGAACTTGGGGACCGGACCTTCGGGCGCTTATTTCCGGGCGCGGCTGTACCCACAGTCTATTTTTGGCACGCGTAGGGCCCTTACAAAGTCTGACCCCATTCCGAGTCCGGCGGACGAACTTGGCCAGCCCCTCCCCGCCAAGGCTATAGCCCACCCGTTTTTTGGGCGTTTTTACGGCGGTCGAACATGGGGACCGGACATTCGGGCACTTATTTTTGGACATGGCTGTGCTCGTAGTCTATTTTTGGCATGCGGAGGGCCCTTACAAAGTCTGGCCGCATTCCGAGTCCGGCGGACGAACTTGGCCAGCCCCTCCCCCCAAGGCTATAGCCCACCCGTTTTTTGGGCGTTTTTACGGCGGACGAACTTGGGGACCTGACCTTCGGGCGCTTATTTTTGGGTACGGCTGTGCCCGTGGCCAATTTTTGGTACATGGAGGCCCCTCGCAACATCTGGCCCCATTCCGAGTCAGGCGGACGAACTTGGCCGGCCCCACCCCCCAAGGCTATAGCCCACCCGTTTTTTGAGCGTTTTTACGGCGGACGAACTTGGGGACCGGACCTTCGGGCACTTATTTTTGGGCGCGACTGTGTCCGCAGTCTATTGTAGGCACGCGGAGGGCCCTTGCAAAGTCTGGCCCCATTCCGAGTCCGGCGGACGAACTTGGCTGGCCCCTCCCCCCAGGGCTATAGCCCACCCGTTTTTTGGGCGTTTTTACGGGGGACGAACTTGGGAACTGGACCTTCGGGCGGTTATTTTTTGGCACGGCTGTGCCCGTGGCCTATTTTTGGTACAAGGAGGCGTCTCGCAAAGTCTGGCCCCATTCCGAGTCCCGCGGACGAACTTGGCCAGCCCCTCCCCCCAAGGCTATAGCCCACCCGTTTTTTGGGCGTTTTTGTGGTGGACGAACTTGGGGACCGGACCTTCGGTGCTTATTTTTGGCACAAGGAGGCCCCTCACAAAGTCTGGCCCATTCCGAGTCCGGCGGACGAACTTGTCCAGCCCCTCCCCCCAAGGCTATAGCCCACCCGTTTTTTCGGCGTTTTTATGGCGGACGAACTTGGGGACCGGACCTTCGGGCGCTTATTTTTGGCCGCGGCTGTGCCCGCAGTCTATTTTTGGCACGCGGAGGGCCCTTACAAAGTCTGGCCCCATTCCGAGCCCGGCGGACGAACTTGGCCAGCCCCTCCCCCCAAGGCTATAGGCCACCGGTTTGTTATGCATTTTTGCGGCGGACGAACTTGGGGACCGGACCTTCGGGCGCTTATTTCTGGACGCGGCTATGCCCGTGCCCTATTTTTGGTACATGGAGGACCCTCGCAATGTCTGGCCCCATTCCAAGTCCGGCGGACGAACTTGGCCAGCCCCTCCCCCGAAGGCTATAGCCCACCCGATTTTTGGGCGTTTTTGCGGCGGACAAACTTGGGGACCGGACCTTCGGGCGCTTATTTTTGGGTACGGCTGTGCCCGTGGCCAATTTTTGGTACATGGAGGCCCCTCGTAAAGTCTCGCCCCATTCCGAGTCCGACGGACGAAATTGGCCAGCCCCTCCCCCCAAGGCTATAGCCCACCCGTTTTTTGGCCGTTTTTGCGGCGGAGGAACTTGGGGACTCGACCTTCGGGCGCTTATTTTTGGCCGCGGCTGTGCCCACAATCTATTTTTGGTACACGGAGGCCGCTCGCAAAGTCTGGCCCCATTCTGAGTCCGGCGGACAAACTTGGCCAGCCCCTCCCCCCAAGGCTATAGCCCACCCTTTTTTTGGGCATTTTTACGGCGGACGAACTTGGGGACCGGACCTTCGGGCGCTTATTTTTGGCCGCGGCTGTGCCCACAGTCTATTTTTGGCACGCGGAGGGCCCTTTCAAAGTATGGCCCCATTCTGAGTCCGGTGGACGAACTTGGCCAGCCCCTCCCCCCAAGGCTATAGGCCACCGGTTTGTTATGCATTTTTGCGGCGGACGAACTTGGGGACCGGACCTTCGGGCGCTTATTTCTGGGCGCGGCTATGCCCGTGGCCTATTTTTGGCACATGGAGGACCCTCGCAAAGTCTGGCCCCATTCCAAGTCCGACGGACGAACTTGGCCAGCCCCTCCCCCCAAGGCTATAGCCCACCCGTTTTTTGGGCGTTTTTGCGGCGGACAAACTTAGGGACCGGACCTTCGAGCGCTTATTTTTGGGTACGGCTGTGCCCGTGACCAATTTTTGGTACGTGGAGGCCCCTCGCAAAGTCTCGCC
The DNA here is from genome assembly GCA_030444885.1 of Citrus sp. QX-2021. NCBI lineage: Eukaryota > Viridiplantae > Streptophyta > Magnoliopsida > Sapindales > Rutaceae > Citrus > Citrus sp. QX-2021. The sequence continues at coordinate 70,576 of JAUJEF010000089.1, forward strand.
CCATTCCGAGTCCGACGGACGAAATTGGCCAGCCCCTCCCCCCAAGGCTATAACCCACCCGTTTTTTGGCCGTTTTTGCGGCGGAGGAACTTGGGGACTGGACCTTCGGGCTCGAATTTTTGGACGCTGCTGTGGCTGCGGCCTATTTTTGGCACACGGAGGCCCCTCACAAAGTCTCGCCCCATTCCGAGTCTGGCGGATGAACTTGGCCAGCCCCTCCCCCCAAGGCTATGGCCCACCTGTTTTTTCGGCATTTTTGCGGCGGACGAACTTGGGGACCGGACATTCGTGCGCTTATTTTTTGGTGCGGCTGTTCCTGCGGCCTATTTTGGGCACACGGAGGGCCCTCGCAAATTCTGGTCCCATTCCGAGCCCGGCGGACGAACTTGGCCAGCCCCTCCCCCAAAGGCTATAGCCCACCCGTTTTTTGGGCATTTTTGCGGGTGACGAACTTGGGGACCGGTCCTTCGGGCACTTATTTCTGGGCGCGGCTGTGTCTGCGGCCTATTTATGGCACACGGAGGCCCCTCGTAAAGTCTAGCCCCATTCCGAGTCCGCCGGACGAACTTGGCCAGCCGCTCCCCCAAGGGGTATAGCCCACCCATTTTTTGGGCATTTTTGCGGCTGACGAACTTGTGAACCGGACCTTCGGGAGCTTAATTTTGGGTGCGGCTGTGCCTGGGGCCTTTTTTTAGCACACGGAGGCCCCTCGCAAGGTCTGGCCCCATTCCGAGTCCGGCGGACGAACATGGCCAGCCCCTCCCCTCAAGGCTATAGCCCACCCGTTTTTTGGGCATTTTTGCGGCGGACGAACTTGGGGACCGTACCTTCGGGAGCTTATTTTTGGGTACGGCTGTGCCGGTTGCCTATTTTTAGAACACGGACACCCCTCGCAAAATCTGGCCCCATTCCGAGTCCGGCGGACGAACTTGGCCAGCCCCTCCCCCCAAGGCTATAGCCCACCCGTTTTTTCGCCATTTTTGCGGCGGACGAACTTGGGGACCGGACCTTCGGGCCCTTATTTTTGGGCACGGCGGTGCACGCGGCCTATTTTTGGCCCACGGATGCCCCTCACAATGGCTGGCCCCATTCCGAGTCCGGCAGACAAACTTGGCCAGCCCCCCCCAAGGCTATAGCCCACCCATTTTTTCGGCATTTTTCCGGCGGACGAACTTGGGGACCGGACCTTCGGGCGCTTATTTTTGGACGCGGCTGTACCTGCGGCCTATTTTTAGTGTACGGAGGCCCCTCGCAAAGTCTGGCCCCATTCCGAGTCCGGCGGACGAACTTGGCCAGCCCCTCCCCCCAAGGCTATAGCCCACCCGTTTTTTGGGCATTTTTGCGGCGGACGAACTTGGGGACCGGACCTTCGGGCACTTATTTTTGGGCATGGCTGTGACCGTGGCCTATTTTTGGCACACGGAGGCCCCTCAAAAAGTCTGGCCCCATTCCGAGTCCCGCGGACGAACTTGGCCAGCCCCTCCCCCCAAGGCTATAGCCCACCTGTTTTTTTGCATTTTTGCGGCTGACGAACTTGTGAACCGGACCTTCGGGTGCTTAATTTTGGGGATGGCTGTGCCCGGGGCCTTTTTTTAGCACACGGAGGCCCCTCGCAAAGTCTGGCCCCATTCCGAGTCCGGCGGACGAACTTGGCCAGCCCCTCCCCCCAAGGCTATAGCCCACCCGTTTATTGGGCATTTTTACGGCGGACGAACTTGGGGACCGGACCTTGGGGAACTTATTTCTAGGCGCGGCTGTGCCCGCAGCCTATTTTTGGCACACGGAGGCCCCTCGCAAAGTCTGGCCCTATTCCGAGTCCGGCGGACGAACTTGGCCAGCCCCTCCCCCCAATGCTATAGCCCACCCGTTTTTTGGGCATTTTTGCGGCGGACGAACATGGGGACCGGACCTTCGAGCGCTTATTTTTGGGCGCGACTGTGCCTGCAGCCTATTTTTGGCACACGGAGCCCCCTCGCAAAGTCTGACCCCATTCCGAGTCCGTGGATCGAACTTGTGCCCCTCCCCCAAGGCTATAGCCCACCCATTTATTGGGCATTTTTACGGCGGACGAACTTGGGGACCGGACCTTCGGGCACTTATTTCTAGGCACGGCTGTGCCCGCGGACTATTTTTGGCACACGGACGCCCCTCGCAAAGTCTGGTCCCATTCCGAGTCCGGCGAACGAACTTGGACAGCCCCTCCCCCCAAGGCTATAGCCCACCCGTTTGTTGGTTATTTTTGCGGTGGACGAACTTGGGGACAGGACCTTCGGGCACTTATTTCTGAGTGCGGCTGTGCCCGCGGCCTATTTTTGGCACACGTAGGCCCCTCGCAAAGTCTGGCCCCATTCCGAGTCCAGCAGACGAACTTGGCCAGCCCCTCCCCCCAAGGCTATAGCCCACCCGTTTGTCGGGCATTTTTGCTGCGGACGAACATGGGGACCGGACCTTCGGGCGCTTATTTCTGGGCACGGCTGTGCCCGTGATCTATTTTTGGTATACGGAGGCCCCTCGGAAAGTCTGGCCCTATTCCGAGTCCGGCGGACGAAGTTGGCAAGCCCCTCCCCCCAAGGCTATAGCCCACCCATTTGTTGGGCATTTTTCGGCGGACGAACTTGCGGACCGGACCTTCGGGCACTTATTTCTGGGCGCGTCTGTGCCCATGGCCTATTTTTAGCACTCGGAGGCCCCTCGCAAAATCTGGCCCCATTCCGAGTCCGGCGGACGAACTTGGCCAGCCCCTCCCCCCAAGGCTATAGCCCACCCGTTTATTGGGCATCTTTACGGCGGACGAACTTGGGGACCGCACCTTGGGGAACTTATTTCTAGGCGCGGCTGTGCCCGCAGCCTATTTTTGGCACACGGAGGCCCCTCGCAAAGTGTGGCCCTATTCCGAGTCCGGCGGACGAACTTGGCCAGCCCCTCCCCCCAATGCTATAGCCCACCCATTTGTTGGGCATTTTTCGGCGGACGAACTTGCGGACCGGACCTTCGGGCACTTATTTCTAGGCGCGTCTGTGCCCACGGCCTATTTTTAGTACTCGGAGGCCCCTCACAAAATCTGGCCCCATTCCGAGTCCGGTGGACGAACTTGGCCAGCCCCTCCCCCCAAGGCTATAGCCCACCCATTTTTTCGGCATTTTTGCGGCGGACGAACTTGGGGACCGGACCTTCGGGCCCTTATTTTTGGGCGCCGCTGTGCACGCGGCCTATTTTTGGCCCACGGACGCCCCTCGCAATGTCTGGCCCCATTCTGAGTCCGGCAGACAAACTTGGCCAGCCCCCCCCCAAGGCTATAGCCCACCCATTTTTTCGGCATTTTTCCGGCGGACGAACTTGGGGACCGGACCTTCGGGCGCTTATTTTTGGACACGGCTGTACCTGCGGCCTATTTTTAGCGTACGGAGGCCCCTCGCAAAGTCTGGCCCCATTCCGAGTCCGGCGGACGAACTTGGCCAGCCCCTCCCCCCAACGCTATAGCCCACCCATTTTTTCGGCATTTTTGCGGCGGACGAACTTGGGGACCGGACCTTCGGGCCCTTATTTTTGGGCGCCGCTGTGCACGCGGCCTATTTTTGGTCCACGGACGCCCCTCGCAATGTCTGGCCCCATTCTGAGTCCGGCAGACAAACTTGGCTAGCCCCTCCCCCCAAGGCTAGAGCCCACCCGTTTTTTCGACATTTTTGCGGCTGACGAACTTGGGGACCGGACCATCGGGAGCTTATTTTTGGGCGCGGCTTTGCCCGCGCCCTATTTTTGGCACACGGAGGCCACTCACAAAGTCTGGCCCCATTCCGAGTCCGGCGGACGAACTTGGCCAGCCCCTCCCCCCAAGGCTATAGCCCACCCGTTTTTTCGGCATTTTTCCGGCGGACGAACTTGGGGACCGGAACTTCGGGCGCTTATTTTTTGGCGCGGCTGTACCTGCGGCCTATTTTTAGCGTACGGAGGCCCCTCGCAAAGTCTGGCCCCATTCCGAGTCCGGCGGACGAACATGGCCAGCCCCTCCCCCCAAGGCTATAGCCCACCCGTTTTTTGGGCATTTTTGCGGCTGACGAACTTGCGGACCGGACCTTCGGGCACTTAATTTTGGGTGCGGCTGTGCCTGGGGCCTTTTTTTAGCACACGGAGGCCCCTCGCAAGGTCTAGCCCCATTCCGAGTCCGGCGGACGAACATGGCCAGCCCCTCCCCTCAAGGCTATAGCCCACCCGTTTTTTGGGCATTTTTGCGGCGGACGAACTTGGGGACCGGACCTTCGGGAACTTATTTTTGGGTACGGCTGTGCCGGTGGCCTATTTTTGGAACACGGACACCCCTCGCAAAATCTGGCCCCATTCCGAGTCCGGCGGACGAACTTGGCCAGCCCCTCCCCCCAAGGCTATAGCCCACCCGTTTATTGGGCATTTTTACGGCGGACGAACTTGGGGACCGGACCTTGGGGAACTTATTTCTAGGCGCGGCTGTGCCCGCGGCCTATTTTTGGCACACGGAGGCCCCTCGCAAAGTCTGGCCCTATTCCGAGTCCGGCGGACGAACTTGGCCAGCCCCTCCCCCCAATGCTATAGCCCACCCGTTTTTTGGGCATTTTTGCGGCGGACGAACATGGGGACCGGACCTTCGAGCGCTTATTTTTGGGCGCGACTGTGCCTGCAGCCTATTTTTGGCACACGGAGCCCCCTCGCAAAGTCTGGCCCCATTCCGAGTCCGGCGGACGAACTTCGCCAGCCCCTCCCCCCAAGGCTATAGCCCACCCATTTATTGGGCATTTTTACGGCGGACGAACTTGGGGACCGGACCTTCGGGCACTTATTTCTAGGCACGGCTGTGCCCGCGGACTATTTTTGGCACACGGACGCCCCTCGCAAAGTCTGGCCCCATTCCGAGTCCGGCGAACGAACTTGGACAGCCCCTCCCCCCAAGGCTATAGCCCACCCGTTTGTTGGTTATTTTTGCGGTGGACGAACTTGGGGACAGGACCTTCGGGCACTTATTTCTGAGTGCGGCTGTGCCCGCGGCCTATTTTTGGCACACGTAGGCCCCTCGCAAAGTCTGGCCCCATTCTGAGTCCAGCAGACGAACTTGGCCAGCCCCTCCCCCCAAGGCTATAGCCCACCCGTTTATCGGGCATTTTTGCTGCGGACGAACATGGGGACCGGACCTTCGGGCGCTTATTTCTGGGCGCGGCTGTGCCCGTGATCTATTTTTGGTATACGGAGGCCCCTCGGAAAGTCTGGCCCTATTCCGAGTCCGGCGGACGAAGTTGGCAAGCCCCTCCCCCCAAGGCTATAGCCCACCCATTTGTTGGGCATTTTTTGGCGGACGAACTTGCGGACCGGACCTTCGGGCACTTATTTCTGGGCGCGTCTGTGCCCATGGCCTATTTTTAGCACTCGGAGGCCCCTCGCAAAATCTGGCCCCATTCCGAGTCCGGCGGACGAACTTGGCCAGCCCCTCCCCCCAAGGCTATAGCCCACCCGTTTATTGGGCATCTTTACGGCGGACGAACTTGGGGACCGGACCTTGGGGAACTTATTTCTAGGCGCGGCTGTGCCCGCAGCCTATTTTTGGCACACGGAGGCCCCTCGCAAAGTGTGGCCCTATTCCGAGTCCGGCGGACGAACTTGGCCAGCCCCTCCCCCCAATGCTATAGCCCACCCATTTGTTGGGCATTTTTCAGCGGACGAACTTGCGGACCGGACCTTCGGGCACTTATTTCTAGGCGCGTCTGTGCCCACGGCCTATTTTTAGTACTCGGAGGCCCCTCGCAAAATCTGGCCCCATTCCGAGTCCGGCGGACGAACTTGACCAGCCCCTCCCCCCAAGGCTATAGCCCACCCGTTTATTGGGCATTTTTACGGCGGACGAACTTGGGGACCGGACCTTGGGGAACTTATTTCTGGGCGCGGCTATGCCCGCTGCCTATTTTTGGCACACGTAGGCCCCTCGTAAAGTCTGGCCCTATTCCGAGTCCGGCGAACGAACTTGGACAGCCCCTCCCCCCAAGGCTATAGCCCACCCGTTTGTTGGTTATTTTTGCGGTGGACGAACTTGGGGACAGGACCTTCGGGCGCTTATTTCTGAGTGCGGCTGTGCCCGCGGCCTATTTTTGGTACACGTAGGCCCCTCGCAAAGTCTGGCCCCATTCCGAGTCCGGCGGACGAACTTGGCCAGCCCCTCCCCCCAAGGCTATAGCCCACCCGTTTGTTGGGCATTTTTGCTGCGGACGAAATTGGGGACCGGACCTTCGGACGCTTATTTTTGGACGCGGCTTTGGCTGCGGCCTATTTTTGGCACATGGAGGCCCCTCACAAAGTCTGGCCCCATTCTGAGTCCGGCGGATGAAGTTGGCCAGCCCCTCCCCCCAAGGCTATAGCCCACCCGTTTGTTGGGCATTTTTGCGGCGGACGAAATTGGGGACCGGACCTTCGGGCGCTTATTTCTGGGCGCGGCTGTGCCTGTGGCCTATTTTTTGTATACGGAGGCCCCTCGCAAAGTCTGGCCCCATTCCGAGTCCGGCGGACGAACTTGACCAGCCCCTCCCGCCAAGGCTATAGCCCACCCGTTTGTTGGTTAGTTTTGCGGTGGACGAACTTGGGGACAGGATCTTCGGGCGCTTATTTCTGGGTGCAGCTGTGCCCGCGCCCTCTTTTTGGCACACGGAGGCCCCTCGCAAAGTCTGGCCCCATTCCGAGTCCGGCGGACGAACTTGGCCGGCCCCTCCACCCTAGGCTATAGCCCACCCGTTTTTTGGCCATTTTTAAGGCTGACGAACTTGGGGACCGGACCTGCGGGCGCTTATTTTTGGATGCGGCTGTGGCTGCGGCCTAGTTTTGGCACATGGAGGACCCTCGTAAGGTGTGGCCCCATTCCGAGTCCGGCGGACGAACTTGGCCAGCCCCTCCCCCCAAGGCTATAGACCACCCGTTTGTTGGGCATTTTTGCGGCGGACGTACTTGGGGACCGGACCTGCGGGCTCTTATTTCTAGGCGCGGCTATGCCCACGGCCTATTTTGGGACACGGATGCCCCTCGCAAAGTCTGGCCCCATTCTGAGTCCGGCGGACGAACTTGGTCAGCCCCTCCCCCCAAGGCTATAGCCCACCCGTTTGTTGGTTATTTTTGCGGGGGACGAACTTGGGGACAGGACCTTCGGGCGCTTATTTCTGGGTGCGGCTGTGCCTGCGGCCTATTTTTAGCACGCGGAGGCCCCTCGGAAAGTCTGGCCCCATTCCGAGTCCGGCGGACGATCTTGGCCAGCCCCTCCCCCCAAGGCTATAGCCCACCCGTTTGTTGGTTATTTTTGCGGTGGACGAACTTGGGGACAGGACCTTCGGGCGCTTATTTCTTGGTACGGCTGTGCCCGCGGCCTATTTTTGGCACACGGAGGCCCCTTGCAAAGTCTGGCCCCATTCCGAGTCCAGCGGACGAACTTGGCCGGCCCCTCCACCCTAGGCTATAGCCTACCCGTTTTTTGGCCATTTTTGCGGCGGACGAACTTGGGGACCGGACCTTCGGGCGCTTATTTTTGGATGCGGCTGTGGCTGCGGCCTATTTTTGGCACATGGAGGACCCTCGCAAGGTCTGGCCCCATTCCGAGTCCGGCGGACGAACTTGGCCAGCCCCTCCCCCCAAGGTTATAGACCACCCGTTTGTTGGGCATTTTTGCGGCGGACGTACTTGGGGACCGGACCTGCGGGCTCTTATTTCTGGGCGTGGCTGTGCCCGCGGCCTATTTTTGGGACACGGATGCCCCTCGTAAAGTCTGGCCCCATTCCGAGTCCGGCGGACGAACTTGGCCAGCCCCTCCCCCCAAGGCTATAGCCCACCCGTTTGTTGGTTATTTTTGCGGTGGACGAACTTGGGGACAGGACCTTCGGGCGCTTATTTCTGGGTGCGGCTGTGCCCGCAGCCTATTTTTGGCACACGGAGGCCCCTCGTAAAGTCTGGCCCCATTCTGAGTCTGGCGGACGAACTTGGCCGGCCCCTCCACCCTAGGCTATAGCCCACCCGTTTTTTGGCCATTTTTGCGGCGGACGAACTTGGGGACCGAACCTTCGGGCGCTTATTTTTGGACGCGGCTGTGGCTGCGGCCTATTATTGGCACATGGAGGACCCTCGCAAGGTCTGGCCCCATTCCGAGTCCGGCGGACGAACTCTGCCAGCCCCTCCCCCCAAGGCTATAGACCACCCGTTTGTTGGGCATTTTTGCGGCGGACGTACTTGGGGACCGGACCTGCGGGCTCTTATTTCTGGGCGCGGCTGTGCCCGCGGCCTATTTTTGGGACACGGATGCCCCTCGCAAAGTTTGGCCCCATTCCGAGTCCGGCGGACGAACTTGGCCAGCCCCTCCCCGCAAGGCTATAGTCCACCCGTTTGTTGGTTATTTTTGCGGTGGACGAACTTGGGGACAGGACCTTCGGGCGCTTATTTCTGGGTGCGGCTGTGCCCGCGGCCTATTTTTGGCACCCGGAGGCCCCTCGCAAAGTCTGGCCCCATTCCGAGTCCGGCGGACGAACTTGGCCTGCCCCTCCCCCCAAGGCTATAGCCCACCCGTTTTTTGGGCATTTTTGCGGCGGACGAACTTGGGGACCGAACCTTCGGGCGCTTATTTTTGGACGCGGCTGTGGCTGCGGCCTATTTTTAGCACATGGAGGACCCTCGCAAAGTCTGGCCCCATTCTGAGTCCCGCGGACGAACTTGGCCAGCCGCTCCCCCAAAGGCTATAGACCACCCGTTTGTTGGGCATTTTTGCGGCGGACGTACTTGGGGACCGGACCTGCGGGCTCTTATTTCTGGGCGTGGCTGTGCCCGCGGCCTATTTTTGGGACACGGATGCCCCTCGCAAAGTTTGGCCCCATTCCGAGTCCGGCGGACGAACTTGGCCAGCCCCTCCCCGCAAGGCTATAGTCCACCCGTTTGTTGGTTATTTTTGCGGTGGACGAACTTGGGGACAGGACCTTCGGGTGCTTATTTCTGGGTGCGGCTGTGCCCGCGGCCTATTTTTGGCACCCGGAGGCCCCTCGCAAAGTCTGGCCCCATTCCGAGTCCGGCGGACGAACTTGGCCAGCCCCTCCCCCCAAGGCTATAGCCCACCCGTTTTTTGGGCATTTTTGCGGCGGACGAACTTGGGGACCGAACCTTCGGGCGCTTATTTTTGGACGCGACTGTGGCTGCGGCCTATTTTTAGCACATGGAGGACCCTCGCAAAGTCTGGCCCTATTCTGAGTCCCGCGGACGAACTTGGCCAGCCGCTCCCCCAAAGGCTATAGACCACCCGTTTGTTGGGCATTTTTGCGGTGGACGTACTTGGGGACCGGACCTTCGGGTGATTATTTCTGGGTGCGGCAGTGCCCGCGGCTTATTTTTAGCACGCGGAGGCCCCTCGGAAAGTCTGGCCCCATTCCGAGTCCGGCGGACGAACTTGGCCAGCCCCTCCCCCCAAGGCTATAGCACACCCGTTATTTCGGCATTTTTGCGACGGACGAACTTGGGGACCGAACCTTCGGGCGCTTATTTTTGGACGTGGCTGTGGCTGCGGCCTATTTTTGGCACACGGAGACCCCTCGCAAAGTCTGGTCCCATTCCGAGTCCGGTGGACGAACTTGGCCAGCCCCTCCCCCCAAGGCTATAGCCCACCCGTTTTTTGGGCATTTTTGCGGCGGACGAACTTGGGGACCGGACCTTCGGGCACTTATTTTTGGACGGGGCTATGCCCGCGGCCTAGTTTTGGCACACGGAGGCCCCTCGCAAAGTCTGGCCCCATTCCGAGTCCGGCGGACGAACTTGGCCAGCCCCTCCCCCCAAGGTTATAGCCCACCCTTTTTTTCGGCATTTTTGCGGCGGACGAACTTGGGGACCGGAGTTTCAGGCGCGGCTTTGCCCGCGGCCTATTTTTTTCCACACGGAGGCACCTCACAAAGTCTGGCCCCATTCCGAGTCCGGCGGACGAACTTGGCGAGCCCCTCCCCCCATGGCTATAGCCCACCCGTTTTTTGGGCATTTTTGCGGCGGACGAACTTGGGGACCGCACGTTCGGGCACTTATTTCAGGGCGCGGCCATGCCCGTGGCCTATTTTTGGTACACGAAGGCCCCTCGTAAAGTCTGGCCCCATTCCGAGTCCGGCGGACGAACTTGGCCAGCCCCTCCCCCAAAGGCTATAGCGCACCCGTTTTTTTGGGCATTTTTGCGGCGGACGAACTTGGGGACCGGACCTTCGGGCACTTATTTTTGGTCGTAGCTGTGGCCGCGGCCTAGTTTTGGCACACGGAGGCCCCTCACAAAGTCTGGCCCCATTCCGAGTCCGGCGGACGAACTTGGCCAGCCCCTCCCCCCAAGGCTATAGCCCACCCTTTTTTTCGGCATTTTTGCAGCGGATGAACTTGGGGACCGGACATTCGGGCGCTTATTTTTGGGCCCGGCTGTGCCCACGGCCTATGTTTTTCACACAGAGGCCCCTCGCAAAGTCTGGCCCCATTCCGACTCCGGCGGATGAACTTGGCCGGCCCCTTCCCCCAAGGCTATAGCCCACCCTTTTTTTCGGCATTTTTGCGGCGGACGAACTTGGGGACCGGACCTTCGGGCGCGGCTTTGCCCGCGGCCTATTTTTTTCCACACGGAGGCACCTCACAAAGTCTGGCCCCATTCCGAGTCCGGCGGACGAACTTGGCGACCCCTCCCCCCATGGCTATAGCCCACCCGTTTTTTGGGCATTTTTGCGGCGGACGAACTTGTGGACCGTACGGTCGGGCACTTATTTCTGGGCGCGGCCGTGCCCGCGGCCTATTCTTGGCACACGAAGGCCCCTCGCAAAGTCTGGCCCCATTCCGAGTCTGGCGGACGAACTTGGCCAGCCCCTCCCCCCAAGGCTATAGCCCACCCGTTTTTTCGGCATTTTCGCGGCAAACGAACTTGGGGACCGGACCTTCGGGCGCTTATTTTTGGGCTCGGCTTTGCCCGCGGCCTATTTTTGGCACACAGAGGCCCCTCTTAAAGTCTAGCACCAGTCCGAGTCCGGCGGACGAACATCGCCAGCCCCTTCCCCCAAGGCTATAGCCCACCCTTTTTTTCGACATTTTTGCGGCGGATGAACTTGGGGACCGGACCTTCGGGCGCTTATTTTTCGATGTTACTGTGTCCGTGGCCTATTTTTGTCACACGGAGGCCCCTGGCAAAGTCTGGCCCCTTTTCGAGTCCAAGGAACGAACTTGGCCAGCCCCTCCGCCCAAGGCTATAGGCCACCCTTTTTTTCGGCATTTTTGCGGCAGACGAACTTGGGGACCGGAGCTTCGGGCGCTTATTTTTGGGCGCGGCTGTGCCCGTGGCCTATTTTTGGTACACGGAGTCCCCTCGCAAAGTCTGGCCCCATTCCGAGTCCGGCGGACGAACTTGGCCAGCCCCTCCCCCCAATGCTATAGCCCACCCGTTTTTTGGGCATTTTTGCGGCAGACGAACTTGGGTACCGGACCTTCGGGTGCTTATTTTTGGACTCTGCTGTGCCCGCGGCCTATTTTTGGCACACGAAGGCCCCTCGCAAAGTCTGGCCCCATTCCGAGTCCGACGGATGAACTTGGCCAGCCCCTCCCCCCAAGGCTTTCGCCCACCCTTTTTTTCGACATTTTTGTGGCGGATGAACTTGGGGACCGGAACTTTAGGCGCTTATTTTTGGGCATTGCTGTGCCCGTGGCCTATTTTTGGCACATGGAGCCCCCCCGCAAAGTCTGCCCCCATTCCGAGTCCGGCGGACAAACTTGGCCAGCCCCTCCCCCCAAGGCTATCGCCCAACCTTTTTTTCGACATTTTTGCGGCGGATGAACTCTAGGACCGGACCTTCAGGCACTTATTTTTGGGCGTTGCTGTGCCCGCGGCCTATTTTTCGCACACGGAGGCCCCTCGCAAAGTCTGCCCCCATTATGAGTCCGGCGGACGAACTTGGCCAGCCCCTCCCCCCAAGGCTTTCGCCCACCCTTTTTTTCGACATTTTTGTGGCGGATGAACTTGGGGACCGGAACTTCAGGCGCTTATTTTTGGGCGTTGCTGTGCCCGTGGCCTATTTTTGGCACATGGAGCCCCCCCGCAAAGTCTGCCCCCATTCCGAGTCCGGCGGACAAACTTGGCCAGCCCCTCCCCCCAAGGCTATCGCCCAACCTTTTTTTCGACATTTTTGCGGCGGATGAACTCTAGGACCGGACCTTCAGGCACTTATTTTTGGGCGTTGCTGTGCCCGCGGCCTATTTTTCGCACACGGAGGCCCCTCGCAAAGTCTGCCCCCATTATGAGTCCGGCGGACGAACTTGGCCAGCCCCTCCCCCCAAGGCTAAAGCCCACCCTTTTTTTCGGCATTTTTGCGGCGGACGAACTTGGGGACCAGACCTTCGGGAGCTTATTTTTGGACGCGGCTGTGCCCAACGTCTATTTTTGGTACACAGAGGCCCCTCGCAAAGTCTGGCCCATTCCGAGTCCGGCGGATGAACTTCGCTAGCCCCTCCCCCCAAGGCTATAGCCCACCCTTTTTTTCGGCATTTTCGCGGCAAACGAACTTGGGGACCGGACCTTCGGGTGCTTATTTTTGGGCGCGGCTGCGCCCGCAGCCTATTTTTGGCACATGGAGGCCCCTCGCAATGTCTGGCCCAATTCTGAGTCCGGCGGACGAACTTGGCCAGCCCCTCCCCGCAAGGCTATAGCCCACCCTTTTTTTCGACCTTTTTACGGCGGATGAACTTGGGGACCAGACCTTCGGGCGCTTATTTTTGGGAGCGGCTGTGCCCGTGGCCTATTTTTGGCACAGGGAGGCCCCTCGCAAAGTCTGGCCCCATTCCGAGTCCAGCGGACGAACTAGGCCAGCCCCTCCCCCCAAGGCTATAGCCCACCCGTTTTTTCGGTATTTTTGCGGGAAACGAACTTGGGGACCGGCCCTTCGGGCACTTATTTTTGGGCGCGGCTGTGCCCGCAGCCTTTTTTTGGCACACGGAGGCCCCTCACAAAGTCTGGCCCCATTCCGAGTCCGGCGGACGAACTTGGCCAGCCCCTCCCCCCAAGGCTATAGCCCACTTGTTTTTTCGGCATTTTTGCGGCGGACGAACTTTGGGACGGGACCTTCGGGTGCTTATTTTTGGACGCAGCCGTGCCCGCAGCCTATTTTTGGCACACGGAGGCCCCTCACAAAATTTGGCCCCATTCCGAGTCCGGCGGACGAACTTGGGCAGCCCCTCCCCCCAAGGCTATGGCCCACCCGTTTTTTCGGCATTTTTGCGGCGGGCGAACTTGGGGACCGGCCATTCGGGCGCTTATGTTTGGGCGCGGCTGTGCCCGCGGCCTATTTTTGGCACATGAGGCCCCTCGCAAAGTCTGGCCCCTTTCCGAGTCCGGAGGACGAACTAGGCCAGCCCCTCCCCCCAAGGATATAGCCCACCAGTTTTTTCGGCATTTTTGCGGCGGACGAAGTTGGGGACCGGATCTTCGGGCGCTTATTTTTGCCCGCGGCTGTGCACGCGGCCTATTTTTGGCACACGGAGGCCCCTCGTAGAGTCTGGCCCCATTCAGAGTCCGGCGGACGAACTTGGCCAGCCCCTCCCCCCAAGGCTGTACCCACCAGTTTTTTCGGCATTTTTGCGGCAGACGAACTTGGGGACGGGACCTTCGGGCGCTTATTTTTGGGCGCGGCTGTGTCCACGGCCTATTTTTGGCACACGGAGCCCGCTCGCAAAGTCTCGCCCCATTCCGAGTCCGGCGGACGAACTTGACCATCCCCACCCCCCAAGGCTATAGCCCACCCGTTTTTTGGGCATTTTTGCGGCGGATGAACTTGGGGACCGGACCTTCGGGCTCTTATTTTTTGACGCCGCTGTGCCTGTGGCCTATTTTTGGCACACGGAGGCCCCTCGCAAAGTCTGGCCCCATTCCGAGTCCGGCGGACGAACTTGGCCAGCCCCTCCCCCCAAGGCTATAGCCCACCCGTTTTTTCAGCATTTTTGCGGCGGACGAACTTGGGGACCGGACCTTCGGGCGAGGCTGAGCCCGCTGCCTATTTTTGGCACATGGAGGCCCCTCGCAAAGTCTGGCCCCATTGCGAGTCTGGCGGACGAACTTGGCCAGCCCCTCCCCCCAAGGCTTTAGCCCACCTGTTTTTTGGGCATTTTTGCGGCGGACGAACTTGGGGACCGGACCTTCGGGGGGTTATTTTTGGGCGCGGCTATGCCCGGGCCTATTTTTGGTACGCGGAGGCCGCTTGCAAAGTCTGTCCCCATTCCGAGTCCGGCGGACGAAGTTGGCCTGCCCCTCCCCCCAAGGCTATAGCCCACCCGTTTTTTGGCCATTTTTCCGCTGGGGGGTTTTGGCGCGCCGATTTTTGGAGGGTTATTTTTGGGCCTGGCTGTGCCCGCATCCTATTTCTGGCACCCGGCGGCCGTTCGCAATGTCTCGCCCCATTCCGAGTCCAGCGGACGAAGTGGGCCAGCCCCTCCCCCCAAGGCTATAGCCCACCCGTTCTTTGGCCATTTTTCCGCTGGGTGTTTGGGCGCGCCGACCTTCGGGCGGTTGTTTTTGGGCGCGGCTGTGCCCGCGGCCTATTTTCGGCATGCGGAGGCCGCTCGCAAAATCTCGCCGCATTCTGAGTCCGGCGGACGAAGTTGGCCCGCCCCTCCACCCAAGGCTATAGCGCACCCGTTTTCTGGCCATTTTTCCGCTGGGGGTTTTGGGCGCGCCGACTTTCGGGGGGTTATTTTTGGGCGCGGCTGTGCCCGCTGCCTATTTTTGGCACACGGACGGGCCTCACAAGGTCTCGCGCCATTCCGAGTCCGGCGGACGAAGTGGTTCAGCCCCACCCCCCAATGCTATAGCCCGCCCGTTTTTGAGGCCTTTTTCCGCCGGACGAACTTGGCGCCCCGGCGTTCGGGCGGGTATTTTTGGGCGCGGCTGTGCCCGCAGCCTATTTTTGGCACACGGAGGCGCCTCGCAAAGTCTCGCGCCATTCCGAGTCCGGCGGACGAACTTGGCCAGCCCCACCCCCCAAGGCTACGGCCCACCCGTTTTTGTGGCCTTTTTCCGCTGGATGAACTTGGCGCCCCGGCCTTCCGGCGGGTATTATTGGGCGCGGCTGTGCTTGTGGCCTATTTTTGGCACACGGAGGCACCTCGCAAAGTCTCGCGCCATTCCGAATCCGGCGGACGAAGTTGGCAAGCCCCACCCCCCAAGGCTATAGCCCACCCGTTTTTGTGGCCTTTTTCCGCAGGACGAACTTGGCGCCCCGGCCTTCGGGCAGGAATTTTTGGGTGCGGCTGTGCCCACATCCTATTTTTGGCACACGGAGGTGCCTCGCAAAGTCTCGCGCCATTCCGAGTCCGGCGGACGAAGTCGGCCAGCCCCACCCCCCAAGGTATAGCCCACCCGTTTTTGTGGACTTTTACCGCTTCACGAACTTGGCGCCCCGGCCTTCGGGTGGGTATTTTTGGGCACGGCTGTGCCCGCGACCTATTTTTGGCACACGGAGATGCCTCGCAAAGTCTCGCGCCATTCCGAGTCTGCCGGACGAAGTTGGCCAGCCCCACCCCCCAAGGCTCTAGCCCACCCGTTTTTGTGGCCTTTTACCGCGGGACGAACTTGGCGCCCCGGCCTTCGGGTCGGTATTTTTGGGCGCAACTGTGCCCGCGGCCTATTTTTTGCACATGGAGGTGCCTCGCAAAGTCTCGCGCCATTCCGAGTCCGGCGGACGAAGTTGGCCAGCCCCACCCCCCAAGGTATAGCCCACCCGTTTTTGTGGACTTTTACCGCTTCACGAACTTGGCGCCCCGGCCTTCGGGCAGGAATTTTTGGGTGCGGCTGTGCCCACATCCTATTTTTGTCACACGGAGGTGCCTCGCAAAGTCTCGCGCCATTCCGAGTCCGGCGGACGAAGTCGGCCAGCCCCACCCCCCAAGGTATAGCCCACCCGTTTTTGTGGCCTTTTTCCGCTGGACGAACTTGGCGCCCCGGCCTTCGGGCGGGTATTTTTGGGCGCGGCTGTGCCCGTAACCTATTTTTGGCACACGGAGGTGCCTCGCAAAGTCTCACGCCAATCCGAGTCCGGCAAACAAAGTTGGCCAGCCCCACCCCCCAAGGCTATAGCCCACCCGTTTTTGTGGCCTTTTTCCGCTGGACCAACATGGCGCCCCGGCCTTCGGGCGGGTATTTTTGGGCCCGGCTGTGCCCGCGGCTTATTTTTGGCGCACGGAGGCCCCTCGAAAAGTCTCGTGCCATTCCCAATCCGGCGGACGAAGTTGGCCAGCCCCACCCTCCAAGGCTATAGCCCACCCGTTTTTGTGGCCTTTTTCCGCTGGACGAACTTGGCGCCCCGTCCTTCGGGCGGGTATTTTTGGACGCGGCTGTGCCCGCGGCCTATTTTTGCCACACGGAGGTGCCTCGCAAAGTCTCGCGCCATTCCGAGTCCGGCGGACGAACTTGGCCAGCCCCACCCCCCAAGGCTACGGCCCACCCGTTTTTGTGGCCTTTTTCCGCTGGACGAACTTGGCGCCCCGGCCTTCCGGCGTGTATTATTGGGCGCGGCTGTGCTTGTGGCCTATTTTTGGCACACGGAGGCACCTCGCAAAGTCTCGCACCATTCCGAATCCGGCGGACGAAGTTGGCAAGCCCCACCCCCCAAGGCTATAGCCCACCCGTTTTTGTGGCCTTTTTCCGCAGGACGAACTTGGCGCCCCGGCCTTCGGGCAGGAATTTTTGGGTACGGCTGTGCCCACATCCTATTTTTGGCACACGGAGGTGCCTCGCAAAGTCTCGCGCCATTCCGAGTCCGGCGGACGAAGTCGGCCAGCCCCACCCCCCAAGGTATAGCCCACCCGTTTTTGTGGCCTTTTTCCGCTGGACGAACTTGGCGCCCCGGCCTTCGGGAGGGTATTTTTGGGCGCGGCTGTGCCCGTAACCTATTTTTGGCACACGGAGGTGCCTCGTAAAGTCTCGCGCCAATCCGAGTCCGGCAAACAAAGTTGGCCAGCCCCACCCCCCAAGGCTATAGCCCACCCGTTTTTGTGGCCTTTTTCCGCTGGACCAACATGGCGCCCCGGCCTTCGGGCGGGTATTTTTGGGCCCGGCTGTGCCCGCGGCTTATTTTTGGCGCACGGAGGCCCCTCGAAAAGTCTCGTGCCATTCCCAATCCGGCGGACGAAGTTGGCCAGCCCCACCCTCCAAGGCTATAGCCCACCCGTTTTTGTGGCCTTTTTCCGCTGGACGAACTTGGCGCCCCGTCCTTCGGGCGGGTATTTTTGGACGCGGCTGTGCCCGCGGCCTATTTTTGCCACACGGAGGTGCCTCGCAAAGTCTCGCGCCATTCCGAGTCCGGCGGACGAACTTGGCCAGCCCCACCCCCCAAGGCTACGGCCCACCCGTTTTTGTGGCCTTTTTCCGCTGGACGAACTTGGCGCCCCGGCCTTCCGGCGGGTATTATTGGGCGCGGCTGTGCTTGTGGCCTATTTTTGGCACACGGAGGCACCTCGCAAAGTCTCGCACCATTCCGAATCCGGCGGACGAAGTTGGCAAGCCCCACCCCCCAAGGCTATAGCCCACCCGTTTTTGTGGCCTTTTTCCGCAGGACGAACTTGGCGCCCCGGCCTTCGGGCAGGAATTTTTGGGTACGGCTGTGCCCACATCCTATTTTTGGCACACGGAGGTGCCTCGCAAAGTCTCGCGCCATTCCGAGTCCGGCGGACGAAGTCGGCCAGCCCCACCCCCCAAGGTATAGCCCACCCGTTTTTGTGGCCTTTTTCCGCTGGACGAACTTGGCGCCCCGGCCTTCGGGAGGGTATTTTTGGGCGCGGCTGTGCCCGTAACCTATTTTTGGCACACGGAGGTGCCTCGTAAAGTCTCGCGCCATTCCGAGTCCGGCGGACGAAATTGGCCAGCCCCACCCCCCAAGGCTATAGCCCACCCGTTTTTGTGGCCTTTTTCCGCTGGACGAATTTGGCGCCCCGGCCTTCGGGCAGGTATTTTTTTTCGTGGCTGTACCCGCGGCCTATTTTTAGCTCACGGAGACGACTCGCAAAGTCTCGCGCCATTCCGAGTCCGGCGGACGAAGTTGGCCAGCCCCACCCCCCAAGGCTATAGCCCACCCGTTTTTGTGGCCTTTTACCGCTGGACGAACTTGGCGCCCCGGCCTTCGGGCGGGTATTTTTGGGCGCGGCTGTGTCCGCGGCCTATTTTTGGCACACGGAGGCGCCTTGCAAAGTATCGCGCCATTCCGAGTCCGGCGGACGAAGTTGGCCAGCCCCACCCCCCAAGGTATAGCCCACCCGTTTTTGTGGACTTTTACCGCTTCACGAGTTTGGCGCCCCGGCCTTCGGGTGGGTATTTTTGGGCACGGCTGTGCCCGCGGCCTATTTTTGGCACACGGAGATGCCTCGCAAAGTCTCGCGCCATTCCGAGTCTGCCGGACGAAGTTGGCCAGCCCCACCCCCCAAGGCTCTAGCCCACCCGTTTTTGTGGCCTTTTACCGCGGGACGAACTTGGCACCCCGGCCTTCGGGTCGGTATTTTTGGGCGCAACTGTGACCGCGGCCTATTTTTGGCACACGGAGGTGCCTCGCAAAGTCTCGCGCCATTCCGAGTCCGGCGGACGAAGTCGGCCAGCCCCACCCCCCAAGGTATAGCCCACCCGTTTTTGTGGCCTTTTTCCGCTGGACGAACTTGGCGCCCCGGCCTTCGGGCGGGTATTTTTGGGCACAGCTGTGCCCGTAACCTATTTTTGGCACACGGAGGTGCCTCGCAAAGTCTCACGCCAATCCGAGTCCGGCGGACAAAGTTGGCCAGCCCCACCCCCCAAGGCTATAGCCCACCCGTTTTTGTGGCCTTTTTCCGCTGGACGAACATGGCGCCCCGGCCTTCGGGCGGGTATTTTTGGACGCGGCTGTGCCTGCGGCTTATTTTTGGCGCACGGAGGTGCCTCGTAAAGTCTCGCGCCATTCCGAGTCCGGCGGACGAAATTGGCCAGCCCCACCCCCCAAGGCTATAGCCCACCCGTTTTTGTGGCCTTTTTCCGCTGGACGAATTTGGCGCCCCGGCCTTCCGGTGGGTATTATTGGGCGCAGCTGTGCTTGTGGCCTATTTTTGGCACACGGAGGCACCTCGCAAAGTCTCGCGCCATTCCGAATCCGGCGGACGAAGTTGGCAAGCCCCACCCCCCAAGGCTATAGCCCGCCCGTTTTTGTGGCCTTTTTCCGCAGGACGAACTTGGCGCCCCGGCCTTCGGGCAGGAATTTTTGGGTACGGCTGTGCCCACATCCTATTTTTGGCACACGGAGGTGCCTCGCAAAGTCTCGCGCCATTCCGAGTCTGCCGGACGAAGTTGGCCAGCCCCACCCCCCAAGGCTCTAGCCCACCCGTTTTTGTGGCCTTTTACCGCGGGACGAACTTGGCGCCCCGGCCTTCGGGTCGGTATTTTTGGGCGTAACTGTGCCCGCGGCCTATTTTTGGCACACGGAGGTGCCTCGCAAAGTCTCGCGCCATTCCTAGTCCGGCGGACGAAGTTACCCAGCCCCACCCCCCAAGGCTATAGCCCACCCGTTTTTGTGGCCTTTTTCCGCTGGACGAACTTGGCGCCCCGGCCTTCGGGCGGGTATTTTTGGGCGCGGCTGTGTCCGCGGCCAATTTTTGGCACACGGAGGTGCCTCGCAAAGTCTCGAGTGATTTCGAGTCCAGCGGACGAAGTTGGCCAGCCCCACCCCCCAATGCTATAGCCCACCCGTTTTTGTGGCCTTTTTCCGCTGGACGAACTTGGCGCCCCGACCTTCGGGCAGGTATTTTTGAGCGCGGCTGTGCCCGCAGCCTATTTTTAGCACACGGAGGGGCCTCATAAAGTCTATCGCCATTCCGAGTCCGGCGGAGGAAGTTGGCCAGCCCCACCCCCCAAGGCTATAGCCCAACCGTTTTTGTGGCCTTTTTCCGCTGGACGAACTTGGCGCCCCGGCCTTCGGGCGGGTATTTTTGGGCGCGGCTGTGCCCGCGGCCTATTTTTGGCACACGGAGGTGCCTCGCAAAGTCTCACGCCATTCCGAGTCCGGCGAACGAAGTTGGCCAGCCCCACCCCCCAAGGCTATAGCCCACGCGTTGTTGTGGCCTTTTTCCGCTGGACGAACTTGGCGCCCCGGTCTTCGGGCGGGTATTTTTGGTCGCGGCTGTGTCCACGGCCTGTTTTTGGCACACGGAGGCGCCTCACAAAGTCTCGCGCCATTCCGAGTCCAACGGACGAAGTTGGCCAACCCCACCCCCCAAGGCTATCGTCCACCCGTTTTTGTGACCTTTTTCCGCTGGACGAACTTGGCAACCCGGCCTTCGGGCGGGTATTTTTGGGCGCGGCTGTGCCCGCGGCCTATTTTTCGAACACGAAGGCGCCTCGCAAAGTCTCGCGCCATTCCGAGTCCGGCGGACTAAGTTGGCCGGCCCAACCCCCCAAGGCTATAGCCCACCCGTTTCTGTGGCCTTTTTCCGCTGGACGAACATGGCGCCCCGGCCTTCGGGCGTGTATTTTTGGGCGCGGCTGTGCCCGCGGCCTATTTTTGGCACACGGAGGCGCCTCGCAAAGTCTCGCGCCATTCCGAGTCCGGTGGACGAAGTTGGCCGGCCCCACCCCCCAAGGCTATAGCCCACCCGTTTTTGTGGCCTTTTACAGCTGGACGAACTTGGCGCCCCGGCGTTCGGGCGGGTATTTTTGGGCGCGGCTGTGTCCGCAGCCTATTTTTTGTACACGGAGGCGCCTCGCAAAGTCTCGCGCCATTCCGAGTCCGGCGGACGAAGTGGGCAGCCCCACCCCCCAAGGCTATCGCCCACCCGTTTTGTGGCCTTTTTGCGCTGGACAAACTTGGCGCCCCGGCCTTCGGGCGGGTATTTTTGGGCGCGGCTTTGCCCGCGGTCTATTTTTGGCACACCGAGGCGCCTCGCAATGTCTCGCGCCATTCTGAGTCCGGCGGACGAAATTGGCCAGCCCCACCCCCCAAGGCTATCGGCCACCCGTTTTTGTGGTCTTTTTCCGCTGGACGAACTTGGCGCCCCGGCCTTCGGGAGGGTATTTTTGAGGGCGGCTGTGCCCGCGGTCTATTTTTGGTACAAGGAGGTGCCTCGCAAAGTCTCGCGCCATTCCGAGTACGGCGGACTAAGTTGGCCATCCCCACCCCCCAAGCCTGTAGCCCACCCGTTTTTGTGGCCTTTTTCCGCTGGACAAACTTGGCGCCCCGGCCTTCGGGCCGGTATTTTTGGGCGCGGCTGTGTCCGCGGCCATTTTTTGGCACACGGAGGTGCCTCGCAAAGTCTCGAGCCATTCCGAGTCCGGCGGACGAAGTTGGCCAAGCCCACCCCCAAGGCTATAGCCCACCCGTTTTTGTGGCCTTTTTCCGCTGGACGAACTTGGCGCCCCGGCCTTCGGGCGGGTATTTTTGGGCGCGGCTTTGCCCGCGGTCTATTTTTGGCACACCGAGGCGCCTCGCAATGTCTCGCGCCATTCTGAGTCCGGCGGACGAAATTGGCCAGCCCCACCCCCCAAGGCTATCGGCCACCCGTTTTTGTGGTCTTTTTCCGCTGGACGAACTTGGCGCCCCGGCCTTCGGGAGGGTATTTTTGAGGGCGGCTGTGCCCGCGGTCTATTTTTGGTACAAGGAGGTGCCTCGCAAAGTCTCGCGCCATTCCGAGTACGGCGGACTAAGTTGGCCATCCCCACCCCCCAAGCCTGTAGCCCACCCGTTTTTGTGGCCCTTTTCCGCTGGACAAACTTGGCGCCCCGGCCTTCGGGCCGGTATTTTTGGGCGCGGCTGTGTCCGCGGCCATTTTTTGGCACACGGAGGTGCCTCGCAAAGTCTCGAGCCATTCCCGAGTCCGGCGGACGAAGTTGGCCAAGCCCACCCCCAAGCCTGTAGCCCACCCGTTTTTGTGGCCTTTTTCCGCTGGACGAACTTGGCGCCCCGGCCTTCGGGCGGGTATTTTTGGGCGTGGCTGTGCCAGCGTCCTATTTTTGGCACACAGAGATGTCTCGTAAAGTCTCGCGCCATTTCGAGTCCAGCGGACGAAGTTGGCCAGCCCCACCCCCCCAATGCTATAGCCCCGTTTTGGGCCTTTTTCCGCTGGGCGAAACTTGGCGCCCGGCCTTGGGCAGGTATTTTTGAGCGCGGCTGTGCCCGCAGCCTATTTTTGGCACACGGAGGGGTCTCGTAAAGTCTAGCGCCATTCCGAGTCCGGCGGAGGAAGTTGGCCAGCCCCACCCCCAAAGGCTATAGCCCAACCGTTTTTGTGGCCTTTTTCCGCTGGACGAACATGGCGCCCCGGCCTTCGGGCGGGTATTTTTGGACGCGGCTGTGCCCGCGGCCTATTTTTGGCACACGGAGGGGCCTCGCAAAGTCTCACGCCATTCCGAGTCCGGCGAACGAAGTTGGCCAGCCCCACCCCCCAAGGCTATAGCCCACGCGTTGTTGTGGCCTTTTTCCGCTGGACGAACTTTGCGCCCCGGTCTTCGGGCGGGTATTTTTGGTCGCGGTTGTGTCCGCGGCCTGTTTTTGGCGCACGGAGGCGCCTCACAAAGTCTCGCGCCATTTCGAGTCCAACGGACGAAGTTGGCCAGCCCCACCCCCCAAGGCTATCGTCCATCCGTTTTTGTGACCTTTTTCCGCTGGACGAACTTGGCAACCCGGCCTTCGGGCGGGTATTTTTTGGCGCGGCTGTGCCCGCGGCCTATTTTTGGAACACGAAGGTGCCTCGCAAAGTCTCGCGCCATTCCGAGTCCGGCGGACTAAGTTGGCCGGCCCCACCCCCCAAGGCTATAGCCCACCCGTTTTTGTGGCCTTTTTCCGCTGGACGAACATGGCGCCCCGGCCTTCGGGCGTGTATTTTTGGGCGCGGCTGTGCCCGCGGCCTATTTTTGGCACACGGAGGCGCCTCGCAAAGTCTCGCGCCATTCCGAGTCCGGTGGACGAAGTTGGCCGGCCCCACCCCCCAAGGCTATAGCCCACCCGTTTTTGTGGCCTTTTACAGCTGGACGAACTTGGCGCCCCGGCGTTCGGGCGGGTATTTTTGGGCGCGGCTGTGTCCGCAGCCTATTTTTTGTACACGGAGGCGCCTCGCAAAGTCTCGCGCCATTCCGAGTCCGGCGGACGAAGTTGGCCAAGCCCACCCCCAAGGCTATAGCCCACCCGTTTTTGTGGCCTTTTTCCGCTGGACGAACTTGGCGCCCCGGCCTTCGGGCGGGTATTTTTGGGCGTGGCTGTGCCAGCGTCCTATTTTTGGCACACAGATATGTCTCGTAAAGTCTCGCGCCATTTCGAGTCCAGCGGACGAAGTTGGCCAGCCCCACCCCCCAATGCTATAGCCCCCCCGTTTTTGTGGCCTTTTTCCGCTGGACGAACTTGGCGCCCCGGCCTTCGGGCAGGTATTTTTGAGCGCGGCTGTGCCCGCAGCCTATTTTTGGCACACGGAGGGGTCTCGTAAAGTCTAGCGCCATTCCGAGTCCGGCGGAGGAAGTTGGCCAGCCCCACCCCCAAAGGCTATAGCCCAACCGTTTTTGTGGCCTTTTTCCGCTGGACGAACATGGCGCCCCGGCCTTCGGGCGGGTATTTTTGGACGCGGCTGTGCCCGCGGCCTATTTTTGGCACACGGAGGGGCCTCGCAAAGTCTCACGCCATTCCGAGTCCGGCGAACGAAGTTGGCCAGCCCCACCCCCCAAGGCTATAGCCCACGCGTTGTTGTGGCCTTTTTCCGCTGGACGAACTTTGCGCCCCGGTCTTCGGGCGGGTATTTTTGGTCGCGGTTGTGTCCGCGGCCTGTTTTTGGCGCACGGAGGCGCCTCACAAAGTCTCGCGCCATTTCGAGTCCAACGGACGAAGTTGGCCAGCCCCACCCCCCAAGGCTATAGACCAACCGTTTGTGTGTCCTTTTTCCGCTGGACGAACTTGGCAACCCGGCCTTCGGGCGGGTATTTTTTGGCGCGGCTGTGCCCGCGGCCTATTTTTGGAACACGAAGGTGCCTCGCAAAGTCTCGCGCCATTCCGAGTCCGGCGGACTAAGTTGGCCGGCCCCACCCCCCAAGGCTATAGCCCACCCGTTTTTGTGGCCTTTTTCCGCTGGACGAACATGGCGCCCCGGCCTTCGGGCGTGTATTTTTGGGCGCGGCTGTGCCCGCGGCCTATTTTTGGCACACGGAGGCGCCTCGCAAAGTCTCGCGCCATTCCGAGTCCGGTGGGCCAGTTGGCCGGCCCCACCCCCCAAGGCTATAGCCCACCCGTTTTTGTGGCCTTTTACAGCTGGACGAACTTGGCGCCCCGGCGTTCGGGCGGGTATTTTTGGGCGCGGCTGTGTCCGCAGCCTATTTTTTGTACACGGAGGCGCCTCGCAAAGTCTCGCGCCATTCCGAGTCCGGCGGACGAAGTGGGCAGCCCCACCCCCCAAGGCTATCGCCCACCCGTTTTGTGGCCTTTTTGCGCTGGACAAACTTGGCGCCCCGGCCTTCGGGCTGGTATTTTTGGGCGCGGCTTTGCCCGCGGTCTATTTTTGGCACACCGAGGTGCCTCGCAATGTCTCGCGCCATTCTGAGTCCGGCGGACGAAATTGGCCAGCCCCACCCCCCAAGGCTATCGGCCACCCGTTTTTGTGGTCTTTTTCCGCTGGACGAACTTGGCGCCCCGGCCTTCGGGAGGGTATTTTTGAGGGCGGCTGTGCCCGCGGTCTATTTTTGGTACAAGGAGGTGCCTCGCAAAGTCTCGCGCCATTCCGAGTACGGCGGACTAAGTTGGCCATCCCCACCCCCCAAGCCTGTAGCCCACCCGTTTTTGTGGCCTTTTTCCGCTGGACAAACTTGGCGCCCCGGCCTTCGGGCCGGTATTTTTGGGCGCGGCTGTGTCCGCGGCCATTTTTTGGCACACGGAGGTGCCTCGCAAAGTCTCGAGCCATTCCGAGTCCGGCGGACGAAGTTGGCCAAGCCCACCCCCAAGGCTATAGCCCACCCGTTTTTGTGGCCTTTTTCCGCTGGACGAACTTGGCGCCCCGGCCTTCGGGCGGGTATTTTTGGGCGTGGCTGTGCCAGCGTCCTATTTTTGGCACACAGAGATGTCTCGTAAAGTCTCGCGCCATTTCGAGTCCAGCGGACGAAGTTGGCCAGCCCCACCCCCCAATGCTATAGCCCCCCCGTTTTTGTGGCCTTTTTCCGCTGGACGAACTTGGCGCCCCGGCCTTCGGGCAGGTATTTTTGAGCGCGGCTGTGCCCGCAGCCTATTTTTGGCACACGGAGGGGTCTCGTAAAGTCTAGCGCCATTCCGAGTCCGGCGGAGGAAGTTGGCCAGCCCCACCCCCAAAGGCTATAGCCCAACCGTTTTTGTGGCCTTTTTCCGCTGGACGAACATGGCGCCCCGGCCTTCGGGCGGGTATTTTTGGACGCGGCTGTGCCCGCGGCCTATTTTTGGCAAACGGAGGGGCCTCGCAAAGTCTCACGCCATTCCGAGTCCGGCGAACGAAGTTGGCCAGCCCCACCCCCCAAGGCTATAGCCCACGCGTTGTTGTGGCCTTTTTCCGCTGGACGAACTTTGCGCCCCGGTCTTCGGGCGGGTATTTTTGGTCGCGGTTGTGTCCGCGGCCTGTTTTTGGCGCACGGAGGCGCCTCACAAAGTCTCGCGCCATTTCGAGTCCAACGGACGGTTAGCCAGCCCACCCCCAAGGCTATCGTCCATCCGTTTTTGTGACCTTTTTCCGCTGGACGAACTTGGCAACCCGGCCTTCGGGCGGGTATTTTTTGGCGCGGCTGTGCCCGCGGCCTATTTTTGGAACACGAAGGTGCCTCGCAAAGTCTCGCGCCATTCCGAGTCCGGCGGACTAAGTTGGCCGGCCCCACCCCATAAGGCTATAGCCCAACCGTTTGTGTGTCCTTTTTCCGCTGGACGAACTTGGCGCCCCGGCCTTCGGGCGGGTATTTTTGGGCGCAGCTGTGCCAGCGTCCTATTTTTGGCACACAGAGACGTCTCATAAAGTCTCGCGCCATTCCGAGTCCGGCGGACGAAGTGGGCCGGACCCACCCCCCATGGCTATAGCCCACCCGTTTTTGTGGCCTTTTACAGCTGGACGAACTTGGCGCCCCGGCGTTCGGGCGGGTATTTTTGGGCGCGGCTGTTTCCGCAGCCTATTTTTTGCACACGGAGGCGCCTCGCAAAGTCTCGCGCCATTCCGAGTCCGGCGGACGAAGTGGGCAGCCCCACCCCCCAAGGCTATCGCCCACCCGTTTTGTGGCCTTTTTGCGCTGGACAAACTTGGCGCCCCGGCCTTCGGGCGGGTATTTTTGGGCGCGGCTTTGCCCGCGGTCTATTTTGGGCACACGGAGGCGCCTCGCAATGTCTCGCACCATTCTCAGTCCGGCGGACGAAATTGGCCAGCCCCACCCCCCAATGCTATAGCCCACCCGTTTTTGTGGCCTTTTTCCGCTGGACGAACTTGGCGCCCCGGCCTTCGGGCAGGTATTTTTGAGCGCGGCTGTGCCCGCAGCCTATTTTTGGCACACGGAGGGGTCTCGTAAAGTCTAGCGCCATTCCGAGTCCGGCGGAGGAAGTTGGCCAGCCCCACCCCCAAAGGCTATAGCCCAACCGTTTTTGTGGCCTTTTTCCGCTGGACGAACTTGGCGCCCCGGCCTTCGGGCGGGTATTTTTGGGCGCGGCTGTGCCCGCGGCTTATTTTTGGCACACGGAGGTGCCTCGCAAAGTCTCACGCCATTCCGAGTCCGGCGAACGAAGTTGGCCAGCCCCACCCCCCAAGGCTATAGCCCACGCGTTGTTGTGGCCTTTTTCCGCTGGACGAACTTGGCGCCCCGGTCTTCGGGTGGGTATTTTTGGTCGCGGTTGTGTCCGCGGCCTGTTTTTGGCACGCGGAGGCGCCTCACAAAGTCTCGCGCCATTTCGAGTCCAACGGACGAAGATGGCCAGCCCCACCCCCCAAGGCTATTGTCCACCCGTTTTTGTGACCTTTTTCCGCTGGACGAACTTGGCAACCCGGCCTTCGGGCGGGTATTTTTTGGCGCGGCTGTGCCCGCGGCCTATTTTTGGAACACGAAGGTGCCTCGCAAAGTCTCGCGCCATTCCGAGTCCGGCGGACTAAGTGGGCCGGCCCCACCCCATAAGGCTATAGCCCAACCGTTTGTGTGTCCTTTTTCCGCTGGACGAACTTGGCGCCCCGGCCTTCGGGCGGGTATTTTTGGGCGCAGCTGTGCCAGCGTCCTATTTTTGGCACACAGAGACGTCTCGCAAAGTCTGGCGCCATTCCGAGTCCGGCGGACGAAGTGGGCAGCCCCACCCCCCAAGGCTATCGCCCACCCGTTTTGTGGCCTTTTTGCGCTGGACAAACTTGGCGCCCCGGCCTTCGGGCGGGTATTTTTGGGCGCGGCTGTGCCCGCGGTCTATTTTTGGCACACGGAGGCGCCTCGCAATGTCTCGCACCATTCTCAGTCCGGCGGACGAAATTGGCCAGCCCCACCCCCCAAGGCTATCGGCCACCCGTTTTTGTGGTCTTTTTCCGCTGGACGAACTTGGCGCCCCGGCCTTCGGGAGGGTATTTTTGAGGGCGGCTGTGCCCGTGGTCTATTTTTGGTACAAGGAGGTGCCTCGCAAAGTCTCGCGCCATTCCGAGTACGGCGGACTAAGTTGGCCATCCCCACCCCCCAAGCCTGTAGCCCACCCGTTTTTGTGGCCTTTTTCCGCTGGACAAACTTGGCGCCCCGGCCTTCGGGCGGTTATTTTTGGGTCCGGCTGTGGCCGCGGCCTATTTTTAGCACACGGAGGCGCCGCGCAAAGTCTCGAGCCATTCGGAGTCCGGCGGACGAAGTGGGCCAGCCCCACCCCCCAAGGCTATAGCCCACCCGTTTTTTTGGCCTTTTTCCGCTGGACGAACTTGGCGCTGCGGCCTTCAGGTGGGTATTTTTGGGCGCGGCTGTGCCCGCAGCCTATTTTTGGCACACGGAGGTGCCTCGCAAAGTCTCACGCCATTCCGAGTCCTGCGAACGAAGTTGGCCAGCCCCAGCACCCAAGGCTATAGCCCACGAGTTGTTGTGGCCTTTTTCCGCTGGACGAACTTGGCGCCCCGGCCTTCGGGCAGGTATTTTTGGGGGCGGCGGTGCCCGCGGGTTATTTTTGGCACACGGAGGCCCCTCGCAAAGTCTCGCGCCATTCCGAGTCCGGCGGATGAAGTTGGCCAGCGCCACCCCGCAAGGCTATAGCCCACCCGTTTTTGTGGCCTTTTTCCGCTGGACGAACTTGGCGCCCCAGCCTTCGGGCGGTTATTTTTAGGCCCGGCTATGCCCGCGGCCTAATTTTGGCCCACGGAGGCCTCTCGCAAAGTCTCGTGCCATTCCGAGTCCGGCGGACGAAGTTGGCCAGCCCCACCCCCCAAGGCTATAGCCGACCTGTTTTTGTGGCCTTTTTCCGCAGGACGAACTTGGCGCCCCGGCCTTCGGGAGGGTATTTTTGGGCGCGGCTGTGCCCGCGGCCTATTTTTGGCACACGGAGGCGCCTCGCAAAGTCTCGCGCCATTCGGAGTCCGGCGGATGAAGTTGGCCAGCCCCACCCCCCAAGGCTATAGCCCACCCGTTTTTGTGGCCTTTTTCCGCTGGACGAACTTGGCGCCCCGACCTTCGGGCGGGTATTTTTGGGCGTTGCTGTGCCCGCGGCCTATTTTTGGCACACGGAGGTGCCTCGCAAAGTCTCGCGCCATTCCGAGTCCGGCGGACGAAGTTGGCCAGCCCCACCCCCCAAGGCTATAGCCCACCCGTTTTTGTGGCCTTTTTCCGCTGGACGAACTTGGCGCCCCGGCCTTCGGGCTGGTATTTTTTAGGACGGCTGGGTCCGCGGCCTATTTTTGGTACACGGAGGTGCCTCGCAAAGTCTCGCGCCATTCCGAGTCCGGCGGACAAAGTTGGCCAGCCCCACCCCCCAAGGCTATGGCCCACCCGTTTTTGTGGCCTTTTTCCGCTGGACGAACTTGGCGTCCCGGCCTTCGGGGGGATATTTTTGGGCGCGGCTGTGCCCGCGGCTTATTTTTGGGACACGGAGGCGCCTCGCAAAGTCTCGCGCCATTCCGAGTCCGGCGGACGAAGTTGGCCAGCCCCACCCCCCAAGGTTATAGCCCACCCATTTTTGTGGTCTTTTTCCGCTGGACGAACTTGGCAACCCGGCCTTCGGGCGGGTATTTTTGGGCGCGGCTCTGCCCGCGGCCTATTTTTGGCACACGGAGGCGCCTCACAAAGTCTCGCGCCATTCCGAGTCCGGCGGACGAAGTGGGCCAGCCTCACCCCCCAAGTCTATAGCCCACCGGTTTTTGTGGCCTTTTTCCGCTGGACGAACTTGGCGCCCCGGCCTTCGGGTGGGTATTTTTGGGCGCGGTTGTGCCCACGGCCTATTTTTGGCACACGGAGGCGCCTCGTAATGTCTCACGCCATTCCGAGTCCGGCGGACGAAGTTGGCCAGCCCCACCCCCCAAGGCTATAGCCCACGCGATTTTGTGGCCTTTTTCCGCTGGACGAACTTGGCGCCCCGGCCTTCGGGCTGGTATTTTTGGACGCGGCTGTGCCCGCGGCCTATTTTTGGGAAACGGAAGCGCCGCGCAAGGTCTCGCGCCATTCCGAGTCCTGCGGACGAAGTTGGCCAGCCCCACCCCCCAAGGCTATAGCCCACCCGTTTTTGTGGCCTTTTTCCGCTGGACGAACTTGGCGCCCCGGCCTTCGGGCGGGTATTTTTGGGCGCGGCTGTGCCCGCGGCCTATTTTTGGGAAACGGAAGCGCTGCGCAAGGTCTTGCGCCATTCCGAGTCCTGCGGACGAAGTTGGCCGGCCCCACCCCCCAAGGCTATAGCCCACCCGTTTTTGTGGCCTTTTTCCGCTGGACGAACTTGGCGCCCCGGCATTCGGGCGGGTATTTTTTGGCGCGGCTGTGCCCGCGGCCTATTTTTGGCAAACGGAGGCGCCTCGCAAAGTCTCGAGCCATTCCGAGTCCGGCGGACGAAGTCGGCCAGCCCCACCCCCCAAGGCTATGGCCCACCCGTTTTTCTGGCCTTTTTCCGCTGGACGAACTTGGCGCCCCAGCCTTCGGGCGGGTATTTTTGGGCACGGCTGTGGCCGCGGCCTATTTTTGGCACACGGAGGCACCTCGCAAAGTCTCGCGCCATTCCGAGTCCGGCAGACGAAGTTGGCCAGCCCCACCCCCCAAGGCTATAGCCCACCCGTTTTTGTGGCCTTTTTCCGCTGGACGAACTTGGCGCCCCGGCCTTCGGGTGGGTATTTTTGGGCGCGGTTGTGCCCACGGCCTATTTTTGGCACATGGAGGCGCCTCGTAAAGTCTCACGCCATTCCGAGTCCGGCGGACGAAGTTGGCCAGCCCCACCCCCCAAGGCTATAGCCCACCCATTTTTGTGGTCTTTTTCCGCTGGACGAATTTGGCAACCCGGCCTTCGGGCGGGTATTTTTGGGCGCGGCTCTGCCCGCGGCCTATTTTTGGCACACGGAGGCGCCTCACAAAGTCTCGCGCCATTCCGAGTCCGGCGGACGAAGTGGGCCAGCCTCACCCCCCAAGGCTATAGCCCACCGGTTTTTGTGGCCTTTTTCCGCTGGACGAACTTGGCGCCCCGGCCTTCGGGCGGGTATTTTTGGGCGCGGTTGTGCCCACGGCCTATTTTTGGCACACGGAGGCGCCTCACAAAGTCTCGCGCCATTCCGAGTCCGGCGGACGAAGTGGGCCAGCCTCACCCCCCAAGGCTATAGCCCACCGGTTTTTGTGGCCTTTTTCCGCTGGACGAACTTGGCGCCCCGGCCTTCGGGCGGGTATTTTTTGGTGCGGCTGTGCCCACGGCCTATTTTTGGCACTCGGAGGTGCCTCGTAAAGTCTCACGCCATTCCGAGTCCGGCGGACGAAGTTGGCCAGCCCCACCCCCCAAGGCTATAGCCCACGCGATTTTGTGGCCTTTTTCCGCTGGACGAACTTGGCGCCCCGGCCTTCGGGCTGGTATTTTTGGGCGCGGCTGTGCCCGCGGCCTATTTTTGGGAAACGGAAGCGCCGCGCAAGGTCTCGCGCCATTCCGAGTCCTGCGGACGAAGTTGGCCAGCCCCACCCCCCAAGGCTATAGCCCACCCGTTTTTGTGGCCTTTTTCCGCTGGACGAACTTGGCGCCCCGGCCTTCGGGCGGGTATTTTTTGGCGCGGCTATGCCCACGGCCTATTTTTGGCACACGGAGGCGCCTCGTAAAGTCTCACGCCATTCCGAGTCCGGCGGACGAAGTTGGCCAGCCCCACCCCCCAAGGCTATAGCCCACCCATTTTTGTGGTCTTTTTCCGCTGGACGAACTTGGCAACCCGGCCTTCGGGCGGGTATTTTTGGGCGCGGCTCTGCCCGCGGCCGATTTTTGGCACACGGAGGCGCCTCACAAAGTCTCGCGCCATTCCGAGTCCGGCGGACGAAGTGGGCCAGCCCCACCCCCCAAGGCAATAGCCCACCCGTTATTGTGGCCTTTTTCCGCTGGACGAACTTGGCGCACCGGCCTTCGGGCGGGTATTTTTGGGCACGGCTGTGCCCGCGGCCTATTTTTGGGACACGGAGGCACCTCGCAAAGTCTCGCGCAATTCCAAGCCCGGCGGACGAAGTGGGCCAGCCCCACCCCCCAAGGCTATATCCCACCCGTTTTTGTGGCCTTTTTCCGTTGGACGAACTTGGCGCCCCGGCCATCGGGCGGGTATTTTTGGGCGCGGCTGTGCCCGCGGCCTATTTTTGGGACACGGTGGCGCCTCGCAATGTCTCGCGCCATTACGAGTCCGGCGGACGACGTTGGCCAGCCCCACCCCCCAAGGCTATAGCCCACCCGTTTTTGTGGCCTTTTTCCGCTGGACGAACTTGGCGCCCCGGCCTTCGGGCAGGTATTTTTGGGCGCGTCTGTGGCCGCGGCCTATTTTTGGCACACGGAGGCACCTCGCAAAGTCTCGCGTCATTCCGAGTCCGGCAGACGAAGTTGGCCAGCCCCACCCCCCAAGGCTATAGCCCACCCGTTTTTGTGGCCTTTTTCCGCTGGACGAACTTGGCGCCCCGGCCTTCGGGCGGGTATTTTTGGGCGCAGCTGTGCCCGCAGCCTATTTTTGGGACACGGAGGCGCCTCGTAAAGTTTCGCGCCATTCCGAGTCCGGCGGACGAAGTTGGCCAGCCCCACCCCCCAAGGTTATAGCCCACCCATTTTTGTGGCCTTTTTCCGCTGGACGAACTTGGCAACCGGCCTTCGGGCGGGTATTTTTGGGCGCGGCTGTGCCCGCAGCCAATTTTTGGCACACGGAGGCGCCTCGTAAAGTCTCACGCCATTCCGAGTCCGGCGGACGAAGTTGGCCAGCCCCACCCCCCAAGGCTATAGCCCACCCATTTTTGTGGTCTTTTTCCGCTGGACGAACTTGGCGCCCCGGCCTTCGGGCAGGTATTTTTGGGCGCGTCTGTGGCCGCGGCCTATTTTTGGCACACGGAGGCACCTCGCAAAGTCTCGCGCTATTCCGAGTCCGGCAGACGAAGTTGGCCAGCCCCACCCCCCAAGGCTATAGCCCACCCGTTTTTGTGGCCTTTTTCCGCTGGACGAACTTGGCGCCCCGGCCTTCGGGCGGGTATTTTTGGACGCGGCTGTGCCCGCAGCCTATTTTTGGGACACGGAGGTGCCTCGTAAAGTCTCGCGCCATTCCGAGTCCGGCGGACGAAGTTGGCCAGCCCCACCCCCCAAGGTTATAGCCCACCCATTTTTGTGGCCTTTTTCCGCTGGACGAACTTGGCAACCCGGCCTTCGGGCGGGTATTTTTGGGCGCGGCTGTGCCCGCATCCTATTTTTGGCACACGGAGGCGCCTCACAAAGTCTCGCGCCATTCCGAGTCCGGCGGACGAAGTGGGCCAGCCTCACCCCCCAAGGCTATAGCCCACCGGTTTTTGTGGCCTTTTTCCGCTGGACGAACTTGGCGCCCCGGCCTTCGGGCGGGTATTTTTTGGCGCGGCTGTGCCCACGGCCTATTTTTGGCACACGGAGGTGCCTCGTAAAGTCTCACGCCATTCCGAGTCCGGCGGACGAAGTTGGCCAGCCCCACCCCCCAAGGCTATAGCCCACGCGATTTTGAGGCCTTTTTCCGCTGGACGAACTTGGCGCCCCGGCCTTCGGGCGGGTATTTTTGGGCGCGGCTGTGCCCGCGGCCTATTTTTGGGAAACAGAAGCGCCGCGCAAGGTCTCGCGCCATTCCGAGTCCTGCGGACGAAGTTGGCCAGCCCCACCCCCCAAGGCTATAGCCCACCCGTTTTTGTGGCCTTTTTCCGCTGGACGAACTTGACGCCCCGGCCTTCGGGCGGGTATTTTTTGGCGCGGCTATGCCCACGGCCTATTTTTGGCACACGGAGGCGCCTCGTAAAGTCTCACGCCATTCCGAGTCCGGCGGACGAAGTTGGCCAGCCCCACCCCCCAAGGCTATAGCCCACCCATTTTTGTGGTCTTTTTCCGCTGGACGAACTTGGCAGCCCGGACTTCGGGCGGGTATTTTTGGGCGCGGCTCTGCCCGCGGCCTATTTTTGGCACACGGAGGCGCCTCACAAAGTCTCGCGCCATTCCGAGTCCGGCGGACGAAGTGGGCCAGCCTCACCCCCCAAGGCTATAGCCCACCGGTTTTTGTGGCCTTTTTCCGCTGGACGAACTTGGCGCCCCGGCCTTCGGGCGGGTATTTTTGGGCGCGGTTGTGCCCACGGCCTATTTTTGGCCGCGGCTGTGCCCGCGGCCTATTTTTGGGACACGGTGGCGCCTCGCAAAGTCTCGCGCCATTACGAGTCCGGCGGACGACGTTGGCCAGCCCCACCCCCCAAGGCTATAGCCCACCCGTTTTTGTGGCCTTTTTCCGCTGGACGAACTTGGCGCCACGGCCTTCGGGTGGGTATTTTTGGGCGCGGCTGTGCCCGCGGCCTATTTTGGGAAAAAGAGGCGCCGCGCAATGTCTCACGCCATTCCGAGTCCGCGGACGACGTTGGCCAGCCCCACCCCCCAAGGCTATAGCACACCCGTTTTTGTGGCCTTTTTCCGCTGGACGAACTTGGCGCCCCGGCCATCGGGCGGGTATTTTTGGTTGCTGTTCCCGCGGCCCATTTTTGGGACACGGTGGCGCCTCGCAAAGTCTCGCGCCATTACGAGTCCGGCGGACGAAGTTGGCCAGCCCCACCTCCCAAGGCTATAGCCCACCCGTTTTTGTGGCCTTTTTCCGCTGGACGAACTTCGCCCCGGCCTTCGGGGGGGTAATTTTGGGCGCGGCTGAGTCCGCGGCCTATTTTTGGGAAACAGAAGCGCCGCGCAAGGTCTCGCGCCATTCCGAGTCCTGCGGACGAAGTTGGCCAGCCCCACCCCCCAAGGCTATAGCCCACCCGTTTTTGTGGCCTTTTTCCGCTGGACGAACTTGACGCCCCGGCCTTCGGGCGGGTATTTTTGGGCGCGGCTATGCCCACGGCCTATTTTTGGCACACGGAGGCGCCTCGTAAAGTCTCACGCCATTCCGAGTCCGGCGGACGAAGTTGGCCAGCCCCACCCCCCAAGGCTATAGCCCACCCATTTTTGTGGTCTTTTTCCGCTGGACGAACTTGGCAGCCCGGACTTCGGGCGGGTATTTTTGGGCGCGGCTCTGCCCGCGGCCTATTTTTGGCACACGGAGGCGCCTCACAAAGTCTCGCGCCATTCCGAGTCCGGCGGACGAAGTGGGCCAGCCTCACCCCCCAAGGCTATAGCCCACCGGTTTTTGTGGCCTTTTTCCGCTGGACGAACTTGGCGCCCCGGCCTTCGGGCGGGTATTTTTGGGCGCGGTTGTGCCCACGGCCTATTTTTGGCCGCGGCTGTGCCCGCGGCCTATTTTTGGGACACGGTGGCGCCTCGCAAAGTCTCGCGCCATTACGAGTCCGGCGGACGACGTTGGCCAGCCCCACCCCCCAAGGCTATAGCCCACCCGTTTTTGTGGCCTTTTTCCGCTGGACGAACTTGGCGCCACGGCCTTCGGGTGGGTATTTTTGGGCGCGGCTGTGCCCGCGGCCTATTTTTGGGACAAAGAGGCACCTCGCAATGTCTCACGCCATTCCGAGTCCGGCGGACGAAGTTGGCCAGCCCCACCCCCCAAGGCTATAGCACACCCGTTTTTGTGGCCTTTTTCCGCTGGACGAACTTGGCGCCCCGGCCATCGGGCGGGTATTTTTGGTTGCTGTTCCCGCGGCCCATTTTTGGGACACGGTGGCGCCTCGCAAAGTCTCGCGCCATTACGAGTCCGGCGGACGAAGTTGGCCAGCCCCACCTCCCAAGGCTATAGCCCACCCGTTTTTGTGGCCTTTTTCCGCTGGACGAACTTCGCCCCGGCCTTCGGGGGGGTAATTTTGGGCGCGGCTGAGTCCGCGGCCTATTTTTGGCACACGGAGGCGCCTCGATAAGTCTCGCGCCATTCCGAGTCCGGCGGACGAAGTCGGCCAGCCCCACCCCCCAAGGCTATAGCCCACCGGTTTTTGTGGCCTTTTTCCGCTGATAGAACTTGGCGCCCCGGCCTTCGGGCGGGTATTTTTGGGCGCGGATGTGCCCACGGCCTATTTTTGGCACACGGAGGCACCTCGTAAAGTCTCGTGCCATTCCGAGTCCGGTGGACGAAGTTGGCCAGCCCCACCCCCCAAGGCTATAGCCCACGCGATTTTGTGGCCTTTTTCCGCCTGGACGAACTTGGTGCCCGGCCTTCGGGCTGGTATTTTTGGGCGCGGCTGTACCCGTGGCCTATTTTTGGGAAACGGAAGCGCCGCGCAAGGTCTTGCGCCATTCCGAGTCCTGCGGACGAAGTTGGCCAGCCCCACCCCCCAAGGCTATAGCCCACCCGTTTTTGTGGCCTTTTTCCGCTGGACGAACTTGGCGCCCCGGCCTTCGGGCGGGTATTTTTTGGTGCGGCTGTGTCCGCGGCCTATTTTTGGCAAACGGAGGCGCCTCGCAAAGTCTCGAGCCATACCGAGTCCGGCGGACGAAGTCGGCCAGCCCCACCCCCCAAGGCTATGGCCCACCCGTTTTTGTGGCCTTTTTCCGCTGGACGAACTTGGCGCCCCAGCCTTCGGGCGGGTATTTTTGGGCACGGCTGTGCCCGTGGCTTATTTTTGGGATACGGAGGTGCCTCGGAAAGTCTCGCGCCATTCCGAGTCCGGCGGACGAAGTTGGCCAGCCCCACCCCCCAAGGCTATAGCCCACCCGTTTTTGAGGCCTTTTTCCGCTGGACGAACTTGGCGCCCCGGCCTTCGGGCGGGTATTTTTGGGCGCGGTTGTGCCCACGGCCTATTTTTGGC
The DNA here is from genome assembly GCA_030444885.1 of Citrus sp. QX-2021. Taxonomy (NCBI): domain Eukaryota; kingdom Viridiplantae; phylum Streptophyta; class Magnoliopsida; order Sapindales; family Rutaceae; genus Citrus; species Citrus sp. QX-2021. The sequence goes on from JAUJEF010000089.1 coordinate 106,886, forward strand.
CGCGGCTGTGCCCGCGGCCTATTTTTGGGACACGGTGGCGCCTCGCAAAGTCTCGCGCCATTACGAGTCCGGCGGACGACGTTGGCCAGCCCCACCCCCCAAGGCTATAGCCCACCCGTTTTTGTGGCCTTTTTCCGCTGGACGAACTTGGCGCCACGGCCTTCGGGTGGGTATTTTTATGCGGCTGTGCCATGCGCCTATTTTTGGGACAAAGAGGCACCTCGCAATGTCTCACGCCATTCCGAGTCCGCGGACGAAGTTGGCCAGCCCCACCCCCCAAGTCTATAGCACACCCGTTTTTGTGGCCTTTTTCCATTGGATTTAACTTGGCGCCCGGCCATCGGGCGGGTATTTTTGGTTGCTGTTCCTGCGGCCCATTTTTGGGACACGGTGGCGCCTCGCAAAGTCTCGCGCCAATACGGGGCCGGCGGGCGATTTTGGCCAGCCCCACCTCCCAAGGCTATAGCCCACCCGTTTTGTGGCCTTTTCCATTGGATTTAACTTCGCCCGGCCTTCGGGGGGGTAATTTTGGGCGCGGCTGAGTCCGCGGCCTATTTTTGGCACACGGAGGCGCCTCGATAAGTCTCGCGCCATTCCGAGTCCGGCGGACGAAGTCGGCCAGCCCCACCCCCCAAGGCTATAGCCCACCGGTTTTTGTGGCCTTTTTCCGCTGATAGAACTTGGCGCCCCGGCCTTCGGGCGGGTATTTTTGGGCGCGGATGTGCCCACGGCCTATTTTTGGCACACGGAGGCACCTCGTAAAGTCTCGTGCCATTCCGAGTCCGGTGGACGAAGTTGGCCAGCCCCACCCCCCAAGGCTATAGCCCACGCGATTTTGTGGCCTTTTTCCGCTGGACGAACTTGGTGCCCCGGCCTTCGGGCTGGTATTTTTGGGCGCGGCTGTACCCGTGGCCTATTTTTGGGAAACGGAAGCGCCGCGCAAGGTCTTGCGCCATTCCGAGTCCTGCGGACGAAGTTGGCCAGCCCCACCCCCCAAGGCTATAGCCCACCCGTTTTTGTGGCCTTTTTCCGCTGGACGAACTTGGCGCCCCGGCCTTCGGGCGGGTATTTTTTGGTGCGGCTGTGTCCGCGGCGTATTTTTGCCAACGCAAGAGGCGACTCGCAAAGTCTCGAGCCATACCGAGTCCTGCGGACGAAGTTGGCCAGCCCCACCCCCCAAGGCTATGGCCCACCCGTTTTTGTGGCCTTTTTCCGCTGGACGAACTTGGCGCCCCAGCCTTCGGGCGGGTATTTTTGGGCACGGCTGTGCCCGTGGCTTATTTTTGGGATACGGAGGTGCCTCGGAAAGTCTCGCGCCATTCCGAGTCCGGCGGACGAAGTTGGCCAGCCCCACCCCCCAAGGCTATAGCCCACCCGTTTTTGAGGCCTTTTTCCGCTGGACGAACTTGGCGCCCCGGCCTTCGGGCGGGTATTTTTGGGCGCGGTTGTGCCCACGGCCTATTTTTGGCCGCGGCTGTGCCCGCGGCCTATTTTTGGGACACGGTGGCGCCTCGCAAAGTCTCGCGCCATTACGAGTCCGGCGGACGACGTTGGCCAGCCCCACCCCCCAAGGCTATAGCCCACCCGTTTTTGTGGCCTTTTTCCGCTGGACGAACTTGGCGCCACGGCCTTCGGGTGGGTATTTTTGGGCGCGGCTGTGCCCGCGGCCTATTTTTGGGACAAAGAGGCACCTCGCAATGTCTCACGCCATTCCGAGTCCGGCGGACGAAGTTGGCCAGCCCCACCCCCCAAGGCTATAGCACACCCGTTTTTGTGGCCTTTTTCCGCTGGACGAACTTCGCGCCCGGCCATCGGGCGGGTATTTTTGGTTGCTGTTCCCTTGCGCCCATTTTTGGGACACTGAGGCGCCTCGCAATGTCTCGCGCCATTACGAGTCCGGCGGACGAAGTTGGCCAGCCCCACCTCCCAAGGCTATAGCCCACCCGTTTTTGTGGCCTTTTTCCGCTGGACGAACTTCGCCCCGGCCTTCGGGGGGGTAATTTTGGGCGCGGCTGAGTCCGCGGCCTATTTTTGGCACACGGAGGCGCCTCGATAAGTCTCGCGCCATTCCGAGTCCGGCGGACGAAGTCGGCCAGCCCCACCCCCCAAGGCTATAGCCCACCGGTTTTTGTGGCCTTTTTCCGCTGATAGAACTTGGCGCCCCGGCCTTCGGGCGGGTATTTTTGGGCGCGGATGTGCCCACGGCCTATTTTTGGCACACGGAGGCACCTCGTAAAGTCTCGTGCCATTCCGAGTCCGGTGGACGAAGTTGGCCAGCCCCACCCCCCAAGGCTATAGCCCACGCGATTTTGTGGCCTTTTTCCGCTGGACGAACTTGGTGCCCCGGCCTTCGGGCTGGTATTTTTGGGCGCGGCTGTACCCGTGGCCTATTTTTGGGAAACGGAAGCGCCGCGCAAGGTCTTGCGCCATTCCGAGTCCTGCGGACGAAGTTGGCCAGCCCCACCCCCCAAGGCTATAGCCCACCCGTTTTTGTGGCCTTTTTCCGCTGGACGAACTTGGCGCCCCGGCCTTCGGGCGGGTATTTTTTGGTGCGGCTGTGTCCGCGGCCTATTTTTGGCAAACGGAGGCGCCTCGCAAAGTCTCGAGCCATACCGAGTCCGGCGGACGAAGTCGGCCAGCCCCACCCCCCAAGGCTATGGCCCACCCGTTTTTGTGGCCTTTTTCCGCTGGACGAACTTGGCGCCCCAGCCTTCGGGCGGGTATTTTTGGGCACGGCTGTGCCCGTGGCTTATTTTTGGGATACGGAGGTGCCTCGGAAAGTCTCGCGCCATTCCGAGTCCGGCGGACGAAGTTGGCCAGCCCCACCCCCCAAGGCTATAGCCCACCCGTTTTTGAGGCCTTTTTCCGCTGGACGAACTTGGCGCCCCGGCCTTCGGGCGGTTATTTTGGGCACGGCTGTGTCCGCGGCCTATTTTTGGCACACGGAGGCGCCTCGCAAAGTATCGCGCCATTCCGAGTCCGGCGGACGAAGTTGGCCAGCCCCAACCCCCAAGGCTATAGCCCACCCATTTTTGTGGCCTTTTTCCGTTGGACGAACTTGGCGCCCCGGCCTTCGGGCTGGTATTTTTGGGCGCGGCTCTGTCTGCGGTCAATTTTTGGTACACGGAGGCGCATTGCAAAGTCTCGCGCCATTCCGTGTCCGGCGGACGAAGTTGGCCAGGCCCACCCCCCAAGGCTATGGCCCACCCGTTTTTGTAGCCTTTTTCCGCTGGACGAACTTGGCGCCCCGGCCTTCGGGCTGGTATTTTTGGGGACGGCTGTGTCCGCGGTCTATTTTTGGCACACGGAGGTGCCTCGCAAAGTCTCGCGCCATTCCGAGTCCGGCGGACGAAGTTGGCCAGCCCCACCCCCCAAGGCTATGGCCCACCCGTTTTTGTGGCCTTTTTCCGCTGGACGAACTTGGCGTCCCGGCCTTCGGGGGGATATTTTTGGGCGCGGCTGTGTCCGCGGCTTATTTTTGGGACACGGAGGCGCCTCGCAATGTCTCGCACCATTCCGAGTCCGGCGGACGAAGTTGGCCAGCCCCACCCCCCAAGGCTATAGCCCACCCGTTTTTGTGGCCTTTTTTCGCTGGACGAACTTGGCGGCCCAGCCTTCGGGTGGGTATTTTTGGGTGCGGCTGTACCTACGACCTATTTTTGGCACACGGAGGCGCCGCGCAAAGTCTCGCGCCATTCCGAGCCCGGCGGACGAAGTTGGCCAGCCCCACCCCCCAAGGCTATAGCCCACCCGTTTTTGTGGCCTTTTTCCGCTGGACGAACTTGGCGCCCCGGCCTTCGGGCGGGTATTTTTGGGCGCGGCTGTGCCCGCGGTCTATTTCTGGGACATGGAGGCGCCTCGCAAAGTCTCGCGCCATTCCAAGTCCGGCGGATGAAGTTGGCCTGCCCCACCCCCCAAGGCTATAGCCCACCTGTTTTTGTGGCCTTTTTCCGCTGGACGAACTTGTTGCCCCGGCCTTCGGGCAGGTATTTTTGGGCGCGGCTGTGCCCACGGCCTATTTTTCGCACACGGAGGCGTCTCGCAAAGTCTCGCGCCATTCCGAGTCTGGCGGACAAAGTGGGCCAGCCCCACCCCCCTAGGCTATAGCCCACCCGTTTTTGTGGCCTTTTTCCGCTGGACGAACTTGGCGCCCCGACCTTCGGGCGGGTATTTTTGGGCGCGGCTGTGCCCGCGGCCTAGTTTTGGCACACGGAGGCTCCTCGCAAAGTGTCGCGCCATTCCGAGTCCGGCGGACGAAGTGGGCCAGCCCACCCCCCAAGGCTATAGCCGACCCGTTTTTGTGGCCTTTTTCCGATGGACGAACTTGGCGCCCCGGCCATCGGGCGGGTATTTTTGGGCGCGACTGTGCCCGCGTCCTATTTTTGGGACACGGTGGCGCCTCGCAAAGTCTCGCGCCATTACGTGTCAGGAAGACGAAGTTGGCTAGCCCCACCCCCAAGGCTATAGCCCACCCGTTTTTGTGGCCTTTTTCCGCTGGACGAACTTGGCGCCCCGGCCTTTGGGCGGGTATTTTTGGACGCGGATGTGTCCGCGGCCTATTTTTGGTACACGGAGGTGCCTCACAAAGTCTCGCGCCATTCCGAGTCCGGCGGAAGAAGTTGGCCAGCCCCACCCCCCAAGGCTATATCCCACCCGTGTTTGTGGCCTTTTTCCACTGGACGAACTTGGCGGCCCGGCCTTCGGGCGGGTATTTTTGGGCGAGGTTGTGGCCGCGGCCTATTTTTGGCACAGGGAGGCTCCTCGCAAAGTCTCGCGCCATTCCAAGTTCAGCGGACGAAGTTGGCCAGCCCCACCGCCCAAGGCTATCGTCCACCCGTTTTTGTGGCCTTTTTCCGCTGGATGAACTTGGCGCCCCGGCCTTCGGGCAGGTATTTTTGGGCGCGGCTGTGCTGGCGACCTATTTTTGGCGCACGGAGGCACCTCGCAAAGTCTCGCACCATTCCGAGTCCGGCGGACGAAGTTGGCCAGCCCCACCGCCCAAGGCTATCGTCCACCCGTTTTTGTGGCCTCTTTCCGCTGGACGAACTTGGCGCCCCGGCCTTCGGGCAGGTATTTTCGTGCGCGGCTGTGTCCGCGGTCTATTTTTGGGACACGGTGGTGCCTCGCAAAGTCTCGCGCCATTCCGAGTCCGGCGGACGAAGTTGGCCAACCCCACCCCCCAAGGCTATAGCCCACCCGTTTTTGTGGCCTTTTTCCGCTGGACGAACTTGGCGCCCCGGCCTTCAGGTGGGTATTTTTGAGCGCGGCTGTGCCCGCGGCCTATTTTTGGGACAAAGAGGCACCTCGCAATGTCTCACGCCATTCCGAGTCCGGCGGACGAAGTTGGCCAGCCCCACCCCCCAAGGCTATAGCACACCCGTTTTTGTGGCCTTTTTCCGCTGGACGAACTTGGCGCCCCGGCCTTCGGGCGGGTATTTTTTGGCGCGACTGTGCTTGCGGCCTATTTTTGGCACACGGAGGTGCCTCTGAAAGTCTCGCGCAATTCCGAGTCCGGCGGACGAAGTTGGCCAGCCCCACCCCCCAAGGCTATAGCCCACCTGTTTTTGTGGCCTTTTTCCGCTGGACGAACTTGGCGCCTCGGCCTTCGGGCGGGTATTCTTGGTCGCGGCTGTGACCGCGGCCTAGTTTTGGCACACGGAGGTGCCTCACAAAGTCTCGCGCCATTCCGAGTCCGGCGGACGAAGTGGGCCAGCCCCACCCCCCAAGGCTATGGCCCACCCGTTTTTGTGGCCTTTTTCCGCTGGACGAACTTGGCGCCCCGGCCTTCGGGCATGGCTGTGCCCGAGGCCTATTTCTGGTACACGGAGGCGCCTCGCAAAGTCTCGCGCCATTCCGACTCCGGCGGACGAAGTTGGCCAGCCCCACCCCCCAAGGCTATAGCCCACCCGTTTTTGTGGCCTTTTTCCGCTGGACGAACTTGGCGCCCCGGTCTTCGGGCGGGTATTTTTGGGCGCGGCTGTGTCCGTGGCCTATTTTTGGCACGCGGAGGTGCTACACAAAGTCTCGCGCCATTCCGAGTCCGGCGGACGAAGTTGGCCAGCCCCACCCCCCAAGGCTATAGCCCACCCGTTTTTGTGGCCTTTTTCCGCTGGACGAACTTAGCATCCGGCCTTCGGGCGGTTATTTTTGGACGGGGCTGTGACCGCGGCCTATTTTTGGCACACGGAGGTGACTTGAAAAGTCTCGCGCCATTCCGAGTCCGGCGGACGAAGTTGGCCATCCCCACCACCCAAGGCTATAGCCCACCCGTTTTTGTGGCCTTTTTCCGCTGGACGAACTTGGCGCCCCGACCTTCGGGCGGGTATTTTTGGGCGCGACTGTGCTTGCGGCCTATTTTTGGCACACGGAGGCGCCTCTCAAAGTCTCGCGCAATTCCGAGTCCGGCGGACGAAGTTGGCCAGCCCCACCCCCCAAGGCTATAGCCGACCTGTTTTTGTGGCCTTTTTCCGCTGGACGAACTTGGCGCCCCGGCCTTCGGGCGGGTATTCTTGGTCGCGGCTGTGACCGCGGCCGATTTTTGGCACACGGAGGTGCCTCGCAAAGTCTCGCGCCATTCCGAGTCCGGCGGACGAAGTTGGCCAGCCCCACCCCCCAAGGCTATAGCACACCCGTTTTTCTGGCCTTTTTCTGCTGGACGAACTTGGCGCCCCGGCCTTCGGGCGGTTATTTTTGGACGGGGCTGTGACCGCGGCCTATTTTTGGCACACGGAGGCGACTTGAAAAGTCTCACGCCATTCCGAGTCCGGCGGACGAAGTTGGCCATCCCCACCGCCCAAGGCTATAGCCCACCCGTTTTTGTGGCCTTTTTCCGCTGGACGAACTTGGCTCCCCGGCCTTCGGGCGGTTATTTTTGGGCGCGGGCATGACCGCGGCCTATTTTTGGTACACGGAGGTGCCTCACAAAGTCTCGCGCCATTCCGAGTCCGGCGGACGAAGTGGGCCAGCCCACCCCCCAAGGCTATAGCCCACCTGTTTTTGTGGCCTTTTTCCGCTGGACGAACTTGGCGCCCCAGTCTTCGGGCGGTTATTTTTGGGAGCGGCTGTGTACGCGGCCTATTTTTGACACACGGAGGTGCCTCGCAAAGTCTCCCGCCATTCCGAGTCCGGCGGACGAAGTGGGCCAGCCCCACCCCCCAAGGCTATAGCCCACCCGTTTTTGTGGCCTTTTTCCGCTGGACGAACTTGGCGCCCCGGCCTTCGGGCGGTTGTCTTTGGGCACGGCTGTGCCCGAGGCCTATTTCTGGTACACGGAGGCGCCTCGCAAAGTCTCGCGCCATTCCGACTCCGGCGGACGAAGTTGGCCAGCCCCACCCCCCAAGGCTATAGCCCACCCGTTTTGTGGCCTTTTTCCGCTGGACGAACTTGGCGCCCCGGTCTTCGGGCGGTTATTTTTGGGCGCGGCTGTGCACGCGGCCTATTTTTGACACACGGAGGTGGCTCGCAAAGTCTCGCGCCATTCCGAGTCCGGCGGACGAAGTGGGCCAGCCCCACCCCCCAACGCTATAGCCGACCCGTTTTTGTGGCCTTTTTCCGCTGGACGAACTTGGCGCCCCGGTCTTCGGGCGGTTATTTTTGGGCGCGGCTGTGTACGCGGCCTATTTTTGACACACGGAGGTGCCTCGCAAAGTCTTGCGCCATTCCGAGTCCGGCGGACGAAGTTGGCCAGCCTCACCACCGAAGGCTATAGCCCACCCGTTTTTGTGGCCTTTTTCCGATGGACGAACTTGGCGCCCCAGCCTTCGGGCCGGTATTTTTGGGCGCGGCTGTGTCCGTGGCCTATTTTTGGCACGCGGAGGTGCCTCCCAAAGTCTCGCGCCATTCCGAGTCCGGCGGACGAAGTTGGCCAGCCCCACCCCCCAAGGCTATAGCCCACCCGTTTTTGTGGCCTTTTTCCGCTGGACGAACTTAGCGCCCCGGCCTTCGGACAGTTATTTTTACGCGTGGCTGTGCCCGCGGCCTATTTTTGGCACACGGAGGCGCCTCGCAAAGTCTCGCGCCATTCCGAGTCCGGCGGATGAAGTTGGCCAGCCCCACCCCCCAAGGCTATAGCACACCCGTTTTTGTGGCCTTTTTCCGCTGGACGAACTTGGCGCCCCGGCCTTCGGGCGGTTATTTTTGGACGGGGCTGTGACCGCGGCCTATTTTTGGCACACGGAGGTGACTTGAAAAGTCTCGCGCCATTCCGAGTCCGGCGGACGAAGTTGGCCATCCCCACCACCCAAGGCTATAGCCCACCCGTTTTTGTGGCCTTTTTCCGCTGGACGAACTTGGCGCCCCGACCTTCGGGCGGGTATTTTTGGGCGCGACTGTGCTTGCGGCCTATTTTTGGCACACGGAGGCGCCTCTCAAAGTCTCGCGCAATTCCGAGTCCGGCGGACGAAGTTGGCCAGCCCCACCCCCCAAGGCTATAGCCGACCTGTTTTTGTGGCCTTTTTCCGCTGGACGAACTTGGCGCCCCGGCCTTCGGGCGGGTATTCTTGGTCGCGGCTGTGACCGCGGCCGATTTTTGGCACACGGAGGTGCCTCGCAAAGTCTCGCGCCATTCCGAGTCCGGCGGACGAAGTGGGCCAGCCCCACCCCCCAAGGCTATAGCCCACCCGTTTTTGTGGCCTTTTTCCGCTGGACGAACTTGGCGCCCTGGCCTTCGGGCGGTTGTCTTTGGGCACGGCTGTGCCCGAGGCCTATTTCTGGTACACGGAGGCACCTCGCAAAGTCTCGCGCCATTCCGACTCCGGCGGACGAAGTTGGCCAGCCCCACCCCCCAAGGCTATAGCCCGCCCGTTTTTTGGCCCTTTTTCCGCTGGACGAACTTGGCGCCCGGTCTTGGGCGGTTATTTTTAGGCGCGGCTGTGCACGCGGCCTATTTTTGACACACGGAGGTGCCTCGCAAAGTCTCGCGCCATTCCTAGTCCTGCGGACGAAGTGGGCCAGCCCGACCCCGCAACGCTATAGCCCACCCGTTTTTGTGGCCATTTTCCGCTGGACGAACTTGGCGCACCGGTCTTCGGGCGGTTATTTTTGGGCGCGGCTGTGTACGCGGCCTATTTTTGACACACGGAGGTGCCTCGCAAAGTCTTGCGCCATTCCGAGTCCGGCGGACGAAGTTGGCCAGCCTCACCACCGAAGGCTATAGCCCACCCGTTTTTGTGGCCTTTTTCCGATGGACGAACTTGGCGCCCCGGCCTTCGGGCGGGAATTTTTGGGCGCGGCTGTGTCCGTGGCCTATTTTTGGCACGCGGAGGTGCCTCGCAAAGTCTCGCGCCATTCCGAGTCCGGCGGACGAAGTTGGCCAGCCCCACCCCCCAAGGCTATAGCCCACCCGTTTTTGTGGCCTTTTTCCGCTGGACGAACTTAGCGCCCCGGCCTTCGGACAGTTATTTTTACGCGCGGCTGTGCCCACGGCCTATTTTTGGCACACGGAGGAGCCTCGCAAAGTCTCGCGCCATTCCGAGTCCGGCGGATGAAGTTGGCCAGCCCCACCCCCCAAGGCTATAGCACACCCGTTTTTGTGGCCTTTTTCCGCTGGACGAACTTGGCGCCCCGGCCTTCGGGCGGTTATTTTTGGTCGGGGCTGTGACCGCGGCCTATTTTTGGTACACGGAGGCGACTTGAAAAGTCTCGCCATTCCGAGTCCGGCGGACGAAGTTGGCCAGCCCCACGCCCCAAGGCTATAGCCCACATGTTTTTGTGGCCTTTTTCCGCTGGACGAACTTGGCGCCCCGGCCTTCGGGCGGGTATTCTTGGTCGCGGCTGTGACCGCGGCCTATTTTTGGCACACGGAGGTGCCTCGCAAAGTCTCGCGCCATTCCGAGTCCGGCGGACGAAGTGGGCCAGCCCCACCCCCCAAGGCTATAGCCCACCCGTTTTTGTGGCCTTTTTCCGCTGGACGAACTTGGCGCCCCGGCCTTCGGGCGGTTGTCTTTGGGCACGGCTGTGCCCGAGGCCTATTTCTGGTACACGGAGGTGCCTCGCAAAGTCTCGCGCCATTCCGACTCCGGCGGACGAAGTTGGCCAGCCCCACCCCCCAAGGCTATAGCCCACCCGTTTTTGTGGCCTTTTTCCGCTGGCTGAACTTGGCGCCCCGGTCTTCGGGCGGTTTTGTTTGGGCGCGGCTGTGCACGAGGCCTATTTTTGACACACGGAGGTGCCTCGCAAAGTCTCGCGCCATTCCGAGTCCGGCGGACGAAGTGGGCCAGCCCCACCCCCCAACGCTATAGCCCACCCGTTTTTGTGGCCTTTTTCCGTTGGACGAACTTGGCGCCCCGGACTTCGGGCGGTAATTTTTGGGCCCGGCTTTGAACGCGTCCTATTTTTGACACACGGAGGTGCCTCGCAAAGTCTTGCGCCATTCCGAGTCCGGCGGGACGGTTGGCCAGCCTCACCACCGAAGGCTATAGCCCACCCGTTTTTGTGGCCTTTTTCCGATGGACGAACTTGGCGCCCCGGCCTTCGGGCGGGAATTTTTGGGCGCGGCTGTGCCCGTGACCTATTTTTGGCACGCGGAGGTGGCTCGCAAAGTCTCGCGCCATTCCGAGCCCGGCGGACGAAGTGGGCCAGCCCCACCCGCCAAGGCTATAGCCCACCCGTTTTTGTGGCATTTTTCCGCTGGACGAACATAGCGCCCCGGCCTTCGGACAGTTATTTTTACGCGCGGCTGTGCCCACGGCCTATTTTTGGCACACGGAGGTGCCTCGCAAAGTCTCGCGCCATTCCGAGTCCGGCGGATGATGTTGGCCAGCCCAACCCCCAAGGCTATAGCCCACCCGTTTTTGTGGCCTTTTTCCGCTGGACGAACTTGGCGCCCCGGCCTTCGGGCGGGTATTTTTGGACGTGCCTCTGTCCGCAGCCTATTTTTCGCACATGGAGGCGCCTCGCAAAGTCTCGCGCCATTCCAAGTCCGGCGGACGAAGTCGGCCAGCCCCAACGCCCAAGGCTATAGCCCACCCGTTTTTGTGGCCTTTTTCCGCTGGACGAACTTGGCGCCCCGGCTTTCGGGCGGGTATTTTTGGGCGCGGCTGTGCCCGCGGCCTATTTTTAGCACACGGAGGTGCCTCGCAAAGTCTCGCGCCATTCCGAGTCCGGCGGACGAACTTGGCCAGCCCTCCCCCCAAGGCTATAGCCCACCCGTTTTTGTGGCCTTTTTCCGCTGGACGAACTTGGCGCCCCGGCTTTCGGGCGGTTATTTTTGGGCGCGGCCGTGCCCGTGGCCTATTTTTGGCACACGGAGGCGCCTCGCAATGTCTCTCGCCATTCCGAGTCCGGCGGACGAAGTTGGCCAGCCCCACCCCTCAATGCTATAGCCCACCCGTTTTTGTGGCCTTTTTCCGCTGGACGAACTTGGCGCCCCAGCCTTCGGGTGGGTATTTTTGGGCGCGGCTGTGCACGCGGCCTATTTTTGGCACACGGAGGCGCCTCGCAAAATCTCGCGCCATTCCGAGTCCGGCGGACGAAGTGGGGCCAGCCCGACCCATGGCGCTATAGCCCACCCGTTTTTGTGGCCATTTTCCGCTGGACGAACTTGGCGCACCGGTCTTCGGGCGGTTATTTTTGGGCGCGGCTGTGTACGCGGCCTATTTTTGACACACGGAGGTGCCTCGCAAAGTCTTGCGCCATTCCGAGTCCGGCGGACGAAGTTGGCCAGCCTCACCACCGAAGGCTATAGCCCACCCGTTTTTGTGGCCTTTTTCCGATGGACGAACTTGGCGCCCCGGCCTTCGGGCGGGAATTTTTGGGCGCGGCTGTGTCCGTGGCCTATTTTTGGCACGCGGAGGTGCCTCGCAAAGTCTCGCGCCATTCCGAGTCCGGCGGACGAAGTTGGCCAGCCCCACCCCCCAAGGCTATAGCACACCCGTTTTTGTGGCCTTTTTCCGCTGGACGAACTTGGCGCCCCGGCCTTCGGGCGGTTATTTTTGGACGGGGCTGTGACCGCGGCCTATTTTTGGCACACGGAGGTGACTTGAAAAGTCTCGCGCCATTCCGAGTCCGGCGGACGAAGTTGGCCATCCCCACCACCCAAGGCTATAGCCCACCCGTTTTTGTGGCCTTTTTCCGCTGGACGAACTTGGCGCCCCGACCTTCGGGCGGGTATTTTTGGGCGCGACTGTGCTTGCGGCCTATTTTTGGCACACGGAGGCGCCTCTCAAAGTCTCGCGCAATTCCGAGTCCGGCGGACGAAGTTGGCCAGCCCCACCCCCCAAGGCTATAGCCGACCTGTTTTTGTGGCCTTTTTCCGCTGGACGAACTTGGCGCCCCGGCCTTCGGGCGGGTATTCTTGGTCGCGGCTGTGACCGCGGCCGATTTTTGGCACACGGAGGTGCCTCGCAAAGTCTCGCGCCATTCCGAGTCCGGCGGACGAAGTGGGCCAGCCCCACCCCCCAAGGCTATAGCCCACCCGTTTTTGTGGCCTTTTTCCGCTGGACGAACTTGGCGCCCCGGCCTTCGGGCGGTTGTCTTTGGGCACGGCTGTGCCCGAGGCCTATTTCTGGTACACGGAGGCACCTCGCAAAGTCTCGCGCCATTCCGACTCCGGCGGACGAAGTTGGCCAGCCCCACCCCCCAAGGCTATAGCCCACCCGTTTTTGTGGCCTTTTTCCGCTGGACGAACTTGGCGCCCCGGTCTTCGGGCGGTTATTTTTGGGCGCGGCTGTGCACGCGGCCTATTTTTGACACACGGAGGTGCCTCGCAAAGTCTCGCGCCATTCCGAGTCCGGCGGACGAAGTGGGCCAGCCCGACCCCGCAACGCTATAGCCCACCCGTTTTTGTGGCCATTTTCCGCTGGACGAACTTGGCGCACCGGTCTTCGGGCGGTTATTTTTGGGCGCGGCTGTGTACGCGGCCTATTTTTGACACACGGAGGTGCCTCGCAAAGTCTTGCGCCATTCCGAGTCCGGCGGACGAAGTTGGCCAGCCTCACCACCGAAGGCTATAGCCCACCCGTTTTTGTGGCCTTTTTCCGATGGACGAACTTGGCGCCCCGGCCTTCGGGCGGGAATTTTTGGGCGCGGCTGTGTCCGTGGCCTATTTTTGGCACGCGGAGGTGCCTCGCAAAGTCTCGCGCCATTCCGAGTCCGGCGGACGAAGTTGGCCAGCCCCACCCCCCAAGGCTATAGCCCACCCGTTTTTGTGGCCTTTTTCCGCTGGACGAACTTAGCGCCCCGGCCTTCGGACAGTTATTTTTACGCGCGGCTGTGCCCACGGCCTATTTTTGGCACACGGAGGAGCCTCGCAAAGTCTCGCGCCATTCCGAGTCCGGCGGATGAAGTTGGCCAGCCCCACCCCCCAAGGCTATAGCACACCCGTTTTTGTGGCCTTTTTCCGCTGGACGAACTTGGCGCCCCGGCCTTCGGGCGGTTATTTTTGGTCGGGGCTGTGACCGCGGCCTATTTTTGGTACACGGAGGCGACTTGAAAAGTCTCGCGCCATTCCGAGTCCGGCGGACGAAGTTGGCCAGCCCCACGCCCCAAGGCTATAGCCCACATGTTTTTGTGGCCTTTTTCCGCTGGACGAACTTGGCGCCCCGGCCTTCGGGCGGGTATTCTTGGTCGCGGCTGTGACCGCGGCCTATTTTTGGCACACGGAGGTGCCTCGCAAAGTCTCGCGCCATTCCGAGTCCGGCGGACGAAGTGGGCCAGCCCCACCCCCCAAGGCTATAGCCCACCCGTTTTTGTGGCCTTTTTCCGCTGGACGAACTTGGCGCCCCGGCCTTCGGGCGGTTGTCTTTGGGCACGGCTGTGCCCGAGGCCTATTTCTGGTACACGGAGGTGCCTCGCAAAGTCTCGCGCCATTCCGACTCCGGCGGACGAAGTTGGCCAGCCCCACCCCCCAAGGCTATAGCCCACCCGTTTTTGTGGCCTTTTTCCGCTGGACGAACTTGGCGCCCCGGTCTTCGGGCGGTTATTTTTGGGCGCGGCTGTGCACGCGGCCTATTTTTGACACACGGAGGTGCCTCGCAAAGTCTCGCGCCATTCCGAGTCCGGCGGACGAAGTGGGCCAGCCCCACCCCCCAACGCTATAGCCCACCCGTTTTTGTGGCCTTTTTCCGTTGGACGAACTTGGCGCCCCGGTCTTCGGGCGGTTATTTTTGGGCACGGCTTTGCACGCGGCCTATTTTTGACACACGGAGGTGCCTCGCAAAGTCTTGCGCCATTCCGAGTCCGGCGGACGAAGTTGGCCAGCCTCACCACCGAAGGCTATAGCCCACCCGTTTTTGTGGCCTTTTTCCGATGGACGAACTTGGCGCCCCGGCCTTCGGGCGGGAATTTTTGGGCGCGGCTGTGTCCGTGACCTATTTTTGGCACGCGGAGGTGCCTCGCAAAGTCTCGCGCCATTCCGAGTCCGGCGGACGAAGTTGGCCAGCCCCACCCCCCAAGGCTATAGCCCACCCGTTTTTGTGGCCTTTTTCCGCTGGACGAACATAGCGCCCCGGCCTTCGGACAGTTATTTTTACGCGCGGCTGTGCCCACGGCCTATTTTTGGCACACGGAGGAGCCTCGCAAAGTCTCGCGCCATTCCGAGTCCGGCGGATGAAGTTGGCCAGCCCCACCCCCCAAGGCTATAGCACACCCGTTTTTGTGGCCTTTTTCCGCTGGACGAACTTGGCGCCCCGGCCTTCGGGCGGTTATTTTTGGACGGGGCTGCGACCGCGGCCTATTTTTGGCACACGGAGGCGACTTGAAAAGTCTCGCGCCATTCCGAGTCCGGCGGACGAAGTTGGCCAGCCCCACGCCCCAAGGCTATAGCCCACATGTTTTTGTGGCCTTTTTCCGCTGGACGAACTTGGCGCCCCGGCCTTCGGGCGGGTATTCTTGGTCGCGGCTGTGACCGCGGCCTATTTTTGGCACACGGAGGTGCCTCGCAAAGTCTCGCGCCATTCCGAGTCCGGCGGACGAAGTGGGCCAGCCCCACCCCCCAAGGCTATAGCCCACCCGTTTTTGTGGCCTTTTTCCGCTGGACGAACTTGGCGCCCCGGCCTTCGGGCGGTTGTCTTTGGGCACGGCTGTGCCCGAGGCCTATTTCTGGTACACGGAGGTGCCTCGCAAAGTCTCGCGCCATTCCGACTCCGGCGGACGAAGTTGGCCAGCCCCACCCCCCAAGGCTATAGCCCACCCGTTTTTGTGGCCTTTTTCCGCTGGACGAACTTGGCGCCCCGGTCTTCGGGCTGTTATTTTTGGGCGCGGCTGTGCACGCGGCCTATTTTTGACACACGGAGGTGCCTCGCAAAGTCTCGTGCCATTCCGAGTCCGGCGGACGAAGTGGGCCAGCCCCACCCCCCAACGCTATAGCCCACCCGTTTTTGTGGCCTTTTTCCGTTGGACGAACTTGGCGCCCCGGTCTTCGGGCGGTTATTTTTGGGCACGGCTGTGCACGCGGCCTGCCTCGCAAAGTCTTGCGCCATTCCGAGTCCGGCGGACGAAGTTGGCCAGCCTCACCCCCGAAGGCTATAGCCCACCCGTTTTTGTGGCCTTTTTCCGATGGACGAACTTGGCGCCCCGGCCTTCGGGCGGGTATTTTTGGGCGCGGCTGTGTCCGTGGCCTATTTTTGGCACGCGGAGGTGCCTCGTAAAGTCTCGCGCCATTCCGAGTCCGGCGGACGAAGTTGGCCAGCCCCACCCCCCAAGGATATAGCCCACCCGTTTTTGTGGCCTTTTTCCGCTGGACGAACTTAGCGCCCCGGCCTTCGGACAATTATTTTTACGCGCAGCTGTGCCCGCGGCCTATTTTTAGCACACGGAGGCGCCTCGCAAAGTCTCGCGCCATTCCGAGTCCGGCGGACGAAGTTGGCCAGCCCCACCCCCCAAGGCTATAGCCCACCCGTTTTTGTGGCCTTTTTCCGCTGGACGAACTTGGCGCCCCGGCCTTCGGGCGGGTATTTTTGGGCGCGGCTGTGTCCGTGGCCTATTTTTGGCACGCAGAGGTGCCTCGCAAAGTCTCGCGCCATTCCGAGTCCGGCGGACGAAGTGGGCCATCCCCACCGCCCAAGGCTATAGCCCACCCGTTTTTGTGGCCTTTTTCCGCTGGACGAACTTGGCTCCCCGGCCTTCGGGCGGTTATTTTTGGGCGCGGCCATGACCGCGGCCTATTTTTGGTACACGGAGGTGCCTCACAAAGTCTCGCGCCATTCCGAGTCCGGCGGACGAAGTGGGCCAGCCCACCCCCCAAGGCTATAGCCCACCTGTTTTTGTGGCCTTTTTCCGCTGGACGAACTTGGCGCCCTGGCCTTCGGGCGGTTATTTTTGGGCACGGCTGTGCCCGTGGCCTATTTTTGGCACATTGAGGCCGCTCACAAAGTTTTGTCCCATTCCGAGTCCGGCGGACGAACTTGGCCTGCCCGACCCCCCAAGGCTATCGCCAACCCGTTTTATGGCCTTTTTCCGCTGGACGAACCTGGCAACCCGGCCTTCGGGCGGTTATTTTTGGGGGTGGCTGTGCCCGCGGCCTATTTTTGGCACACGAAAACTGCTCGCAAAGTCTCGCCCCATTCCGAGTCCGGCGGTCGAACATGGCCAGCCCACCCCCCAAGGCTATAGCCCACCCGTTTTTGTGGCCTTTTTGCGATGGACGAACTTGGCCTCCCGGCCTTCGTGCGGTTCTTTTTGGGCGCGGCTTTGCCGGCGGCATATTTTTGGCACACGGAGGTCGTTCGTAACATCTCACCCCATTCTGAGTCCGGCGGACGAACTTGGCCAGCCCCAACCCCCAACGCTATAGCCCACCCGTTTTTGTGACCTTTTTCCGCTGGACGAACTTGGCGCCCCAGCATTCGGGTGGTTTTTTTTTCGGTGTGGCTGTGCCCGCGACCTACTTTTGGTACACGGAGGCCACTCGCAAAGTCTCGCCCCATTCCGAGTCCGGCGGTCGATCTTGGCCAGCCCCACCCCCCAAGGCTATAGCCCACCCGTTTTTTTGGGTTTTTTTTCCGCTGGATGAACTTGGCGCCCCGGCCTTCGGGCGGTTATTTTTGTACGCGGCTGTGCCCGCTGCCTATTTTTGGCACACGGAGGCTGCTCGCAAAGTCTCGTCCCATTCCGAGTCCGGCGGACGTAGTTGGCCAGCCCCAACCCCAAGGCTATATCCCACCCGTTTTTGTGGCCTTTTTCCGCTGGACAAACATGGCGCCCCAGCCTTCGGGCGGTTATTTTTGGGTGCGGCTGTGCCCGCAGCCTATTTTTGGTACACGGAGGCCGCTAGCAAAGTCTCAGCCCAATAAAAGTCCGGCAGACGAACTTGGCCAGCCCCACCCCCCAACGCTATAGCCCACCCGTTTTTGTGGCCTTTTTCCGCTGGACGAACTCGGCGCCCCGGCCTTTGGGCGAAAATTTTTGGGCGCGGCTGCGCCGGCGGCCTATTTTTGGCTCACGGAGGCTGCTCGCAAAGTCTCGCCCCATTCCGAGTCTGGCGGACGAACTTGGCCAGCCCCACCCCCCAAGGTTATAGCCCACCCGTATTTGTGGCCTTTTTCGGCTGGACGAACATGGCGCCCCGCCCTTCGGGCGGTTATTTTTGGGCGCGGCTGTGCCCACGGCCTATTTTTGGTACACGGAAGCCGCTCGCAAAGTCTAGCCCCATTCCGAGTCCGGCGGACGAACTAGGCCTGCCCCACCCCCCAAGGCTATAGCCCACCCGTTTTTGTGGCCTTTTTCCGCTGCACGAACTTGGTGCCCCGGCCTTCGGGCGGGTATTTTTGGAGGCGGCTGTGCCCGCGGCCTATTTTTGGCACACGGAGGTTCCTCGCAAAGTCTCGCCCCATTCCGAGTCCGGCGGATGAAGTTGGCCAGCCCCACCCCCCAAGGCTATAGCCCACCCGTTTTTGTGGCCTTTTTCCGCTGGACTAACTTGGAGCCCCGGCATTCGGGCGGTAATTTTTGGGCGCGGCTGTGCCCGCGGCCTATTTTTGGGATACGGAGGCGCCTCACAAAGTCTCCCACCATTCCGAGTCCGGCGGACGAAGTCGGCCAGCCCCACCCCCCAAGGCTATAGCCCACCCGTTTTTGTAGCCTTTTTCCGCTGCACGAACTTGGCGCCGCGGCCTTCCGGCGGGTATTTTTCTTGGCGGCTGTGCCGCGGCCTATTTTTGGCACACGGAGGCGCCTCGCAAAGTTTCACGCCATTCTGAGTCCGGGGGACGATGTTGGCCAGCCCCACCCCCCAACGCTATAGCCCACCCGTTTTGGTGGCCTTTTTCCGCTGGACGAACATGGCGCCCCGGCCTTCGGGTGGTATTTTTGGGCGTGGCTGTGCCCGCGGCCTATTTTTGGCACACGAAGGTGCCTCGTAAAGTCTCGTGCCATTCCGAGCCCGGCGGACGAAGTTAGCCAGCCCCACCCCCCAAGGCTATAGCCCACCCGTTTTTGTGGCCTTTTTCAGCTGGATGAACTTGGCGCCCCGGCCTTCGGGCTGTAATTTTTTGGCGCGGCTGTGGCCGCGGCCTATTTTTGGCACACGGAGGCGCCTCGTAAAGGCTCGCACCATTCTTAGTCGGGCGGACGATGTTGGCCAGCCCCACCCCCCAAGGCTATAGCCCACCCGTTTTTGTGGCCTTTTTCCGCTGCACGAACTTGGCGCCCCGGCCTTCGGGCGGGTATTTTTGGAGGCGGCTGTTCCCGCGGCCTATTTTTGGCACACGGAGGTCCCTCGCAAAGTCTCGCGCAATTCCGAGTCCGGCGGACGAATATGGCCAGCCCCACCCCCCAAGGCTATAGCCCACCCGTTTTTGTGGCCTTTTTCCGCTGCACGAACTTGGCGCCCCGGCCTTCGGGTGGGTATTTTTGGAGGCGGCTGTGCCCGCGGCCTATTTTTGTCACACGGAGGTCCCTCGCAAAGTCTCGCCCCATTCCGAGTCCGGCGGACGAAGTTGGCCAGCCCTACCCCCCAAGGCTATAGCCCACCCGTTTTTGTGGCCTTTTTCCGCTGGACTAACTTGGAGCCCCGGCATTCGGGCTGTAATTTTTGGGCGCGGCTGTGCCCGCGGCCTATTTTTGGGATACGGAGGCGCCTCACAAAGTCTCCCACCATTCCGAGTCCGGCGGACGAAGTCGGCCAGCCCCACCCCCCAAGGCTATAGCCCACCCGTTTTTGTGGCCTTTTTCCGCTGCACGAACTTGACGCCGCGGCCTTCCGGCGGGTATTTTTGTTGGCGCCTGTGCCGCGGCCTATTTTTGGCACACGGAGGTGCCTCGTAAAGTTTCACGCCATTCTGAGTCCGGGGGACGATGTTGGCCAGCCCCACCCCCCAAGGCTATAGCCCACCCGTTTTGGTGGCCTTTTTCCGCTGGACGAACATGGCGCCCCGGCCTTCGGGCGGGATTTTTGGGTGCGGCTGTGCCCGCGGCCTATTTTTGGCACACGAAGGCGCCTCGTAAAGTCTCGTGCCATTCCGAGTCCGGCGGACGAGGTTGGCCAGCCCCACCCCCCAAGGCTATAGCCCACCCGTTTTTGTGGCCTTTTTCAGCTGGATGAACTTGGCGCCCCGGCCTTCGGGCTGTAATTTTTTGGCGCGGCTGTGGCCGCGGCCTATTTTTGGGACACGGAAGTGCCTCACAAAGTCTCCCGCCATTCCAAGTCCGGCGGACGAACTTGGCGCCCGGGCCTTCGGTCAGGTATTTTTGGGCGCGGCTGTGCCCGCGGCCTATTTTAGGCACATGGAGTCGCGTCGTAAATTCTCGCGCCATTCCGAGTCCGGCGGACGAAGTTGCACAGCCCCACCCCCCAAGGCTATAGCCCACCCGTTTTTGTGGCCTTTTTCCGCTGGACGAACTTGGCGCCCCGGCCTTCGGGCGGGTATTTTTAGGCGCGGTTGTGCCCACGGCCTATTTTTGGTACACAGAGGCGCCTCGCAAAGTCTCGCACCATTCCGAGTTCGGCGGACGAAGTTGGCCAGCCCCACCCCCCAAGGCAATAGCCCACCCGTTTTTGTGGCCTTTTTCCGCTTGACGAACTTGTCGCCCCGGCCTTCAGGCGAGTATTTTTGGGAGCGGCTGTGCCCGCAGCCTATTTTTGGCACACGGAGGCGCCTCACAAAGTCTCGCGCAATTCCAAGTCCGGCGGACGAAGATGGCTAGCCCCACCCCCCAAGGCTATAGCCCACCCGTTTTTGTGGCCTTTTTCCACTGGACGAACTTGGCGCCCCGGCCTTCGCGCGGGTATTTTTGTTGGCGGCTGTGCCCGCGGCCTATTTTTGGGACATGGAGGTGCCTTGCAAAGGCTCGCGCCATTCTTAGTCCGGCGGACGATGTTGGCCAGCCCCACCCCCCAAGGCTATAGCCCACCCGTTTTTGTGGGCTTTTTCCGCTGGACGAACTTGGCGCCCCGGCCTTCGGGCGGTTATTTTTGGGCGCGGCTGTGTCCGCGGCCTATTTTTGGCACACGGAGGCTGCTCGTAATGTCTCGGCCCATTCCAAGTCTGGCAGACGAACTTGGCCAGCCCCACCCCCCAAAGCTATAGCCCACCCGTTTTTGTGGCCTTTTTCTGCCGGGCGAACGTGGCGCCCCGGCCTTCGGGCGGTTATTGTTGGGCGAGCCTGTGCCCGCGGTCTATTTTTGTCACACAGTGACCGCTGGCAAAGTCTCGCCCCATTCCAAGTCCGGCTGACGAACTTGGCCAGCCCCACTCCCCAAGGCTATAGCCCACCCGTTTTTGTGGCCTTTTTCAGCTGGACGAACTTGGCGCCGCGGCCTTCGGGCGGTTATTTTTGGGTACGGCTGTGACCGCGGTTTATTTTTGGCACATGGAGGCCGCTCGCAATGTCTCGCCCCATTCCGAGTCCGGTGGACGAACTTGGCCCGCCCCACGCCCCAAGGCTATAGCCCACCCGTTTTTGTGGCCTTTTTCTGCTGGACGAACTTGGCGCCCCGGCCTTCGGGGGGTTATTTTTGGGCACAGCTGTGCCCGTGGCCTATTTTTGGCACACGGAGGCGGCTCGTAAAGTCTCGGCCCATTCCAAGTCCGGCGGACGAACTTGGCCAGCCCCACCCCCCAAGGCTATAGCCCACCCGTTTTTGTGGCCTTTTCCGCTGGGCGAACTTGGCGCCCCAGCCTTCGGGCGGTTATTTTTGGACGCGGCTGTGCCCGCGGCCTATTTTTGGCACATGGAGGCCGCTCACAAAGTGTCGCCGCATTCCAAGTCCTGCGGGCGAACTTGGCCAGCCCCACCCCCCAAGGCTATAGCCCACCCGTTTTTTGGGCTTTTTTGCGGCAGACGAACTTGGGGACGGGACCTTCGGGCGCTTATTTTTGGACGCGGCTGTGCCCGCGGCCTATTCTTGGCACACGGAGGCCACTCACAAAGGCTCGCCCCATTCCGAGTCCGGCGGATGAAGTTGGCCAGCCCCACCCCCCAAGGCTCTGCCCACCCACTTTTTAGGCATTTTTGCGGCGGACGAACTTGGGGATGGGACCTTCGGGCGCTTATTTTTGGGTGCGGCTGTGCCCGTGGCCTATTTTTGGCACACGGAGGCCCCTCACAAAGTGTGGCCCCATTCCGAGTCCGGCGGACGAACTTGGCCAGCCCCTCCCCCCAAGGCTATAGCCCACCCATTTTTTGGGCATTTTTGCGGCGGACGAACTTGGGGACCGGACCTTGGGACACTTATTGTTGGGCGCGGCTGTGCCCGCAGCCTATTTTTGGCACACAAAGGCCCCTCACAAAGTCTGGCCCCATTCTGAGTCCGGGGGACGAACTTGGCCAGCCCCACCCCCAAGGCTATAGCCCACCCATTTTTTGCGCATTTTTGCGGCGGACGAACTTGGGGACGGAACCTTCGGGCGTTTATTTATGGGCGCGGCTGTGCCTACGGCCTATTTTTGGCACATGGAGGGCCCTCGCAAAGTCTGACCCCATTCCGAGTCCGGCGGACGAACATGGCCAGCCCCACCACCCAAGGCTGTAGCCCACCCGTTTTTTGGGCAATTTTGCGGCGGACGAACTTGGGGACGTGACCTTCGGGCGTTTATTTTTGGGTGCGGCTGTGCCCGTGGCCTATTTTTAGAACATGGAGGCCCCTCGCAAAGTCTGGCCCCATTCCGAGTCCGGCGGACGAACTTGGCCAGCCCCTCCCTCCAAGGCTATAGCCCACCCGTTTTTTAGGCATTTTTGCGGCGGACGAACTTGCGGAACGAACCTTTGGGCATTCATTTTTGTGCGCGGCTGTGCCCGTGGCCTATTTTTGGCACATGGAGGCCCCTCGCAAAGTCTGGCCCCATTCCGAGTCCGGCGGACGAACTTGGCCAGCCCCTCCCCCCAAGGCTATAGCCCACCCGTTTTTTGGGCATTTTTGCGGCGGACGAACTTGGGGACCGGACCTTCGGGTACTTATTTTTGGGCGCGGCTGCGCACGCGTCCTATTTTTGGCACATGGAGGCACCTCGCAAAGTCTGGCCCCATTCCGAGTCCGGCGGACGAACTTGGCCAGCCCCTCCCCCCAAGGCTATAGCCCACCCGTTTTTTTGGCATTTTTGCGGCGGATGAACTTGGGTACGGGACCTTCGGGCACTTATTTTTGGGCGCGGCTGTGCCCGCAGCCTATTTTTGGCACACGGAGGCCCCTCACAAAGTCTGGCCTATTCCGAGTCCGGCGGACGAACTTGTCCGGCCCCACCCCCAAGGCTATAGCCCACCCGTTTTTTCGGCATTTGTGCAGCGGACGAACTTGGGGACGGGACCTTCGGGCGCTTATTTTTGGGCGCGGCTGTGCCCGTGGTCTATTTTTGGGACACGGAGGCACGTTGTAAAGTCTCGCGCCATTCCGAGTCCGGCGGACGAAGTGGGCCAGCCCCACCCCCAAAGGCTATAGCCCACCCGTTTTTGTGGCCTTTTTCCGCTGGATGAACTTGGCGCCCCGGCCTTCGGGCGGGTATTTTTGGGCGCGGCTGTGCCCGCGGCCTATTTTTGGGACACGGAGGAGCCTCGCAAAGTCTCGCGCCATTCCGAGTCCGGCGGACGAAGTGGGCCGGCCCCACCCCCCAAGGCTATAGCCCACCCACTTTTGTGGCCTTTTTCCGCTGGACAAACTTGGCGCCCCAGCCTTCGGGCGGTTATTTTTGGGCGCGGCTGTGCACGCGGCCTATTTTTCGGACACGGAGGCGCCTCGCAAAGTCTCGTGCCATTCCGAGTCCGGCGGACGAAGTTGGCCAGCCCCACCCCCCAAGGCTATAGCCCACCCGTTTTTGTGGCCTTTTTCCGCTGGACGAACTTGGCGCCCCGGCCTTCGGGCGGGTATTTTTGGGCGCGGCTGTGCCCGTGGCCTGTTTTTGGCACACGGAGGCGCCTCGCAAAGTCTCACGCCATTCCGAGTCCGGCGGACGAAGTTGGCCAGCCCCACCCCCAAACGCTAGCCCACCCGTTTTTGTGGCCTTTTTCCGGTGGACGAACTTCGCGCCCCGGCCTTCGGGCGGGTATTTTTGGGTGCGGCTGTGCCCGCGGCCTATTTTTGGTAAACGGAGGCGCCTCGCAAAGTCTCGCGCCATTCCGAGTCCGACGGACGAAGTTGGCCACCCCACCCCCCAAGGCTACAGCCCACCCGTTTTTGTGGCCTTTTTCCGCTGGACGAACTTGGCGCCCCGGCCTTCGGGCGTGTATTTTTGGGCGCGGCTGTGCCCGCGGCCTATTTTTGGCACACGGAGGTGCCTCGCAAAGTGTCACGCCATTCCGAGTCCGGCGGACGAAGTTGGCCAACCCCACCCCCCAAGGCTATAGCCCACCCGTTATTGTGGCCTTTTTCCGCTGGACGAACTTGGCGCCCGGGCCTTTGGGCGTGTATTTTTGGGCGCGGCTGTGCCCGCAGCCTATTTTTGGCACACGGAGGTGCCTCGCAAAGTGTCGCGCCATTCCGAGTCCGGCGGACGAAGTGGGCCAGCCCCACCCCCCAAGGCTATAGCCCACCCGTTTTTGTGGCCTTTTTCCGCTGGACGAACTTGGCGCCCCGGCCTTCGGGCGGGTATTTTTGGGCGCGGCTGTGTCCGCAGCCTATTTTTGGGACACAGTGGCGCCTCGTAAAGTCTCGTGCCATTCCGAGTCCGGCGGACGAAGTTGGCCAGCCCCACCCCCCAAGGCTATAGCCCACCCGTTTTTGTGGCCTTTTTCCGCTGGACGAACTTGGCGCCCCGGCCTTCGGGCGGTTCATTTTCGCCGCAACTGTGCCCGCGGCCTATTTTTGGCACACGGAGGTGGCTCGCAAAGTCTCGCCCCATTCCGAGTCCGGCGGACGAACTTGGCCAGCCCCACCCCACTAGGCTATAGTCCACCATTTTTTGTGGCCTTTTTCCGCTGGACGAACTTGGCGCCCCGGCCTTCGGGCGGTTATTTTTGGGTACGGCTGTGTCCGCGGCATATTTTTGGCACACGGAGGATGCTCCCAAAGTCTCGCCCCATTCCGAATCCGGCGGACAAACTTGGCCAGCTCCACCCCCCAAGGCTATATCCCACCCGTTTTTGTGGCCTTTTTCCTCTGGACGAAGTTGGTGCCCCGGCCTTCGGGCGGTTATTTTTGGGTGCAGCTCCTGCCCGCGGCCTATTTTTGGCACCCGGAGGCTGCTCGGAAAGTCTCACCCCATTCTGAGTCCGGCGGACGAACTTGGCCGGCCCCACCCCCCAAGGCTATAGCCCACCCATTTTTGTAGCCTTTTTCCGCTGGACGAACTTGGCGCTCCGGCCTTCGGCCAGTTATTTTTGGGCGCGGCTGTGTCCGCGCCCTATTTTTGGCACACGGAGGCTACTCGCAAAGTGTCGCCCCATTCCGAGTCCGGCGGACGAACTTGGCCAGCCCCACGCCCCAAGGCTATACCCCACCCGTTTTTGTGGCCTTTTTCCGCTGGGCGAACTTGGCGCCCTGGCCTTCGGGTGGTTATTTTTGGGCGCGGCTGTGCCCACGGCCTATTTTTGGCACACGGAGGTCGCTCGTAAAGTCTCGCCCCATTCCGAGTCCGGCGGACGAACTTGGCCAGCCCCACCCCCCAAGGCTATAGCCCACCCGTTTTTGTGGCCTTTTTCCGCTGGACGAACTTGGCACCCTGGCCTTCGGGCGGTTATTATTGGGAACGGCTGTGCCCGCGGCCTATTTTTGCACACGGAGGCCCCTCGTAAAGTCTGGCCCCTTTCCGATTTTGGCGGACGAACTTGACCAGCCCCACCCCCCAGGTGTATAGCCCACCCGGTTTTTGGTCATTTTTGCGAGGGACGAACTTGGGGACGGGACCTTCGGTAGCTTATTTTTGGGTGCGGCTGTGCCTGCGGCCTATTTTTGGCACACGGAGGCCCCTCGGAAAGTCTAGCCCCATTCCGAGTCCGGCGGACGAACTTGGCCAGCCCCACCCCCCAAGGCTATAGCCCACCCGTTTTTTGGGCATTTGTGCGGCGGACGAACTAGGGGACAGGACCTTTGGGCGCTTATTTTTGGACGCGGCCGTACCCGTGGCTTATTTTTGGCAAACGGAGGCCCCTCGCAAATTCTGGCCCCATTCCGTGTCCGGCGGACGTATTTGGCCAGCCCCACCCCCCAAGGCTGTAGCTCACCCGTTTTTTGGGCATTTTTGCGGCGGACGAACTTCGGGACGGGACCTTCGGCGCTTATTTTTGGGCGCGGCTGTGCCCGCGGCCTATTTTTGGCACACGGAGGACCCTCGCAAAGTCTGGCCCCATTCCGAGTCCGGCGGACGAACTTGGGGACGGGACCTTCGGTAGCTTATTTTTGGGCGCGGCTGTGCCCGCGACTTATTTTTGGCACACGGAGGCCCCTCGCAAAGTCTGGCCCCTTTCCGAGTCTGCCGGACGAACTTGGCCAGCCCCACCCCCCAAGGCTATACCCCACCCGTTTTTTGGGCATTTTTACGGCGGACGAACTTGGGGACGGTACCTTCGGCTTTTATTTTTGGCCGCGGCTGTGGCTGCTGCCTATTTTTGGCACACGGAAGCCCCTCGTAAAGTCTGGCCCCATTCCGAGTCCGGCGGACGAACTTGGCCAGCCCCACCCCCCAAGGCTATACCCCACCCGTTTTTTGGGCTTTTTTCCGGCGGACGAACTTGGGAACGGTACCTTCGGTGCGTATTTTTGGCCGCGGCTGTGGCGGCTGCCTATTTTTGGCACACGGAAGCCCCTCGCAAAGTCTGGCCCCATTCCGAGTCCGGCGGACGAACTTGGTCAGCCCCACCCACCAAGGCTATAGCCCACCCATTTTTTGGACATTTTTGCGGCGGACGAACTTGGGGACGGGACCTTCGAGCGCTTATTTTTGGGCGCGGCTGTGCCTGCGGCCTAGTTTTGGCACACGGAGGCCCCTCGCAAAGTCTAGCCCCATTCCGAGTCCGGCGGACGGACTTGGCCAGCCCCACCCCCAAGGCTATAGCCCACCCGATTTTGGGCATTTTTCCGGAGGACGAACTTGGGGACGGGACCTTCGAGTGCTTATTTTTGGGAGCGGCTGTGCCCATGGCCTATTTTTGGTACACGGAGGCCCCTCGCAAAGTCTGGCCCCATTCCGAGTCCGGCGGACGAACTTGGCCAGCCCCACCCCCCAAGGCTATAGCCCACCCGTTTTTTGGGCATTTGTGCGGCGGACGAACTTGGGGACGGGACCTTCAGGCGCTTATTTTTGGGCGCGGCCGTGCCCGTGGCTTATTTTTGGCAAACGGAGGCCCCTCGCAAATTCTGGCCCCATTCCGAGTCCGGCGGACGAACTTGGCCAGCCCCACCCCCCAAGGCTGTAGCTCACCCGTTTTTTGGGCATTTTTGCGGCGGACGAACTTCGGGACGGGACCTTCGGCGCTTATTTTTGGGCACGGCTCTGCCCGTGGCCTATTTTGGGTACACGGAGGCCCCTCGCAAAGTCTGGCCCCATTCCGAGTCCGGCGGACGAACTTGGCCAGCCCCACCCCCCAAGGCTATACCCC
Source organism: Citrus sp. QX-2021 (assembly GCA_030444885.1). Classification (NCBI taxonomy): domain Eukaryota; kingdom Viridiplantae; phylum Streptophyta; class Magnoliopsida; order Sapindales; family Rutaceae; genus Citrus; species Citrus sp. QX-2021. Next base: position 133,787 of record JAUJEF010000089.1, read on the forward strand.
ACCCGTTTTTTGGGCATTTTTACGGCGGACGAACTTGGGGACGGGACATTCGGGCACTTATTTTTGGGCGCGGCTGTGCCCGCGGCCTATGTTTGGCGCACGGAGGGCCCTCGAAAAGTCTGGCCCCAATCCGAGTCCGGCGGACGAACTTGGCCAGCCCCACCCCCCAAGGCTATAGGCCACCCATTTTTTGGGCATTTTTGCGGCGGACGAACTTTGGCACGGGACCTTCGGGCGCCTATTTTTGGGTACGGCTATGCCCACGGCCAATTTTTGGAACACGAAGGCCCCTCATAAGGTCTGGGTCCATTCCGAGTCCGGCGGACGAACTTGGACGGCCCCACCCCCCAAGGGTATAGCCCACCCGTGTTTTGGGTATTTTTGCGGCGGACGAACTTGGGGACGGGACCTTCGGTAGCTTATTTTTGGGCGCGGCTGTCCCCGCAGCTTATTTTTGGCACACGGAGGCCCCTCGCAAAGTCTGGCCCCTTTCCAAGTCTGGCGGACGAACTTGGCCAGCCCCACCCCCCAAGGCTATAGCCCACCCGTTTTAAGGGCATTTTTGCGGCGGACTAACTTGGGGACGGGACCTTCGGGCGCTTATTTTTGGGCGCTGCTGTGCCCGTGGCCTATTTTTGGCACACGGAGACCCCTCGCATAGTCTGGCCCTATTCCTGGTCCGGCGGACGAACTTGGCTAGCCCCACCCCCCAAGGCTATAGCCCACCCGTTTTAAGGGCATTTTTGCGGCGGACGAACATGGGGACGGGACCTTCGGGCGCTTATTTTTGCGCGCGGCTGTGCCCGCGGCCTATTTTTGTACACGGAGGCCCCTCGTAAAGTCTGGCCCCTTTCCGATTCTGGCGGACGAACTTGACCAGCCCCACCCCCCAGGTGTATAGCCCACCCGTTTTTTGGTCATTTTTGCGAGGGACGAACTTGGAGACGGGACCTTCGGTAGCTTATTTTTGGGCGCGGCTGTGCCTGCGGCCTATTTTTGGCATATGGAGGCCCCTCGGAAAGTCTAGCCCCATTCCGAGTCCGGCGGACGAACTTGGCCAGCCCCACCCCCCAAGGCTATAGCCCACCCGTTTTTTGGGCATTTGTGCGGCGGACGAACTAGGGGACGGGACCTTCGGGCGCTTATTTTTGGACGCGGCCATACCCGTGGCTTATTTTTGGCAAACGGAGGCCCCTCGCAAATTCTGGCCCCATTCCGTGTCCGGCGGACGAACTTGGCCAGCCCCACCCCCCAAGGCTATAGCCCACCCATTTTTTGGACATTTTTGCGGCGGACGAACTTGGGGACGGGACCTTCGAGCGCTTATTTTTGGGCGCGGCTGTGCCTGCGGCCTATTTTTGGCACACGGAGGCCCCTCGCAAAGTCTAGCCCCATTCCGAGTCCGGCGGACGAAGTTGGCCAGCCCCTCCCCCCAAGGCTATAGCCCACCTGTTTTTTGGCCATTTTTCCGCTGGGGGGTTTGGGCGCGCCGACCTTCGGGGTGCTATTTTTGGGCGCGGCTGTGCCCGCGGCCTTTTTTTGGCACGCGGAGGCCGCTCGCTAAGTCTCGTCCCATTCCGAGTCCGGCGGATGAAGTTGGCCAGCCCCTCCCCCCAAGGCTATAGCCCACCCATTTTTTGGCCATTTTTCCGCTGGGGGGCTTGGGCGCGCCGACCTTCGGGGTGCTATTTTTGGGCGCGGCTGTGCCCGCGACCTTTTTTTGGCATACGGAGGCCACTCGCTACGTCTCGTCCCATTCCGAGTCCGGCGGACGAAGTTGGCCAGCCCCTCCCCCCAAGCATATAGCCCACCCGTTTTTTGGCCATTTTTCCGCTGGACGAACTTGGCGCCCCGGCCTTCGGGCGGTTATTTTTGAACGCGCCTGAGTCACAGCCTATTTTTGGCACGCGGAGGCCGCTCGCAAAGTCACGCCCCATTCCGAGTCCGGCGGACGAAGTTGGCCAGCCCCTCCCCCCAAGGCTATAGCCCACCCGTTTTTTGGCCATTTTTCCGCCGGGGTGGTTGGGCGCGGCGACCTTCGGGGTGTTATTTTTGGGTACGGCTGTGCCCGCGGCCTATTTTTGGCACGCGGAGGCCGCTCGCAAAGTCTCGCCCCATTCCGCGTCCGGCGGACGAAGTTGTCCAGCCCCTCCCCCCAAGGCTATAGCCCACCCGTTTTTTGGCCATTTTTCCGCTGGGGTGGTTGGGCGCGCCGACCTTCGGGGTGTTATTTTTGGATGCGGCCTATTTTTGGCACGTGGAGGCCGCTCGCAAAGTCTCTCGCCATTCCTAGTCCGGCGGACGAAGTTGGCCATCCCCTCCCCCCAAGGCTATAGCCCACCCGTTTTTTGGCCATTTTTCCGCTGCGGGGTTTGGGCACGCCGCCCTTCGGGGGGCTATTTTTGGGCGCGGCTGTTCCCGTAGCCTATTTTTGGCACGCGGAGGCCGCTCGCAAAGTCTCGCCCCATTCCGCATCCGGCGGACGAAGTTGGCCAGCCCCTCCCCCCAAGGCTATAGCCCACCCGTTTTTTGCCTATTTTTCCGCGGGGGGGTTTGGGCGCGCCGACCTTCGGGGGGCTATTTTTGGGCGCGGCTGTGTCCGCGGCCTATTTTTGGCATGCGGAGGCCGCTCGCAATGTCTCGCCCCAATCCGAGTCCGGCGGACGAAGTTGGCCAGGCCCTCCCCCCAAGGCTATAGCCCACCCGTTTTTTGGCCATTTTTCCGCTGGGCGAACTTGGCGCCCCGGCCTTCGGGCGGTTATTTTTAGGCGCGCCTGTGCCCGCGGCCTAGTTTTGTTACGCGGAGGCTGCTCGCAAAGTCTAGCCCCATTCCGAGTCCGGCGGACGAAGTTGGCCAGCCCCTCCCCCCAAGGCTATAGCCCACCCGTTTTTTAGCCATTTTTCCGCTGGGGGGTTTGGGCGCGCCGTCCTTCGGGGTGCTATTTTTGGGCGCGGCTGTGCCCGCGACCTTTTTTTGGCACGCGGAGGTCTCTCGCTAAGTCTCACCCCATTCCGAGTCCGGCGGACGAAGTTGGCCAGCCTTTCCCCCCAAGGCTATAGCCCACCCGTTTTTTGGCCATTTTTCCGCTGCGGGGTTTGGGCGCGCCGACCTTCGGGGGGCTATTTTTGGGCGCGGCTGTGCCCGCGGCCTATTTTTGGAACGCGGAGGCCGCTCGCAATGTCTCGCCCCAATCCGAGTCCGGCGGACGAAGTTGGCCAGCCCCTCCCCCCAAGGCTATAGCCCACCCGTTTTTTGGCCATTTTTCCGCTGGACGAACTTGGCGCCCCGGCCTTTGGGCGGTTATTTTTGGGCACCGCTGTGACCGCGGCCTATTTTTGACACGCGGAGGCCGCTCGCAAAGTCTCTCCCCATTCCGAGTCCGGCGGACGAAGTTGGCCATCCCCTCCCCCCAAGGCTATAGCCCACCCGTTTTTTGGCCATTTTTCCGCTGCGGGGTTTGGGCACGCCGCCCTTCGGGGGGCTATTTTTGGGCGCGGCTGTTCCCGCGGCCTGTTTTTGGCACGCGGAGGCCGCTCGCAAAGTCTCACCCCATTCCGAGTCCGGCGGACGAAGTTGGCCAGCCCCTACCCCCAAGGCTATAGCTCACCCGTTTTTTGGCCATTTTTCCGCTGGGGTGGTTGGGCGCGCCGACCTTCGGGGTGTTATTTTCGGGCGTGGCTGTGCCCGCGGCCTATTTTTGGCACGCGGAGGCCGCTCGCAAAGTCTCGTCCCATTCCGAGTCCGGCAGACGAAGTTGGCCAGCCCCTCCCCCCAAGGCTATAGCGCACCCGTTTTTTGGCCATTTTTCCGCTGGGCAGTTTGGGCGCGCCGACCTTCGGGGGTTTATTTTCGGGCGCGGCTGTGCCCGCGGCTTATTTTTGGCACGCGTAGGCCGCTCGCAAAGTCTCGCCCTATTCTGAGTCCGGCGGACGAAGTGGGCCAGCCCCTCCCCCCAAAGGCTATAGCGCACCCGTTTTTTGGCCATTTTTCAGCTGGGGGGTTTGGACACGCCGACCTTCGGGGGGTTATTTTTGGGCACGGCTGTGCCCGCGGCCTATTTTTGGCACGCGGAGGCCGCTCGCAAAGTCTCGCCCCATTCCGAGTCCGGCGCACGAAGTGGGCCAGCCCCTCCACCCAAGGCTATAGCCCACCCATTTTTTGGCCATTTTTCAGCTGGGGGGTTGGGGCGCGCCGACCTTCGGGGGGTTATTTTTGGGCGTGGCTCTGCCCGCGGCTTATTTTTTACAAGAGGAGGCACCTCGAAAAGTCTCGAGCCATTCCGAGTCCGGCGGACGAAGTTTGCCAGCCCCACCCCCCAAGGCTATACCCACCCGTTTTTGTGGCCTTTTTCCGCTGGACGAACTTGGCGCCGCGGCCTTCGGGCGGGTATTTTTGGGCGCGGCTGTGCCCGCTGCCTATTTTTGGTACACGGAGTTGCCTCGCAAAGTCTCGCGCCATTCCGATTCCGGCGGACGAATTTGGCCAGCCCCACCCCCCAAGGCTATAGGCCACCCGTTTTTGTGGCCTTTTACCGCTGGACAAACTTGCCGCCCTGGCCTTCGGGCAGGTATTTTTTGGCGCGGCTGTGCCCGCGGCCTATTTTTTGCACACGGAAGAGCTTGGCAAAGTCTCGCTCCATTCTGAGTCCGGCGGATGACGTTGTCCAGCCCCACCCCCCATGGCTATAGCCCACCCGTTTTCGTGGCCTTTTTCCGCTGGACGAACTTGGCGCCCCGGCCTTCGGGCGGGTATTTTTGGGCGGGGCTGTGCCCGCGGTCTATTTTTGGCACACGGAGGCACCTCAAAAAGTCTCGTGCCATTCCGAGTCCGGCGGACGAAGTTGGCCAGCCCCACCCCCCAATGCTATAGCCCACCCTTTTTTGTAGCCTTTTACCGCTGGACGAACTTGCCGCCCTGGCCTTCGAGCGGGTATTTTTGGGCGCGTCTGTGCCCGCCGCCTATTTTTGGCACACGGAGGAGCTTCGCAAAGTCTCGCGCCATTCTGAGTCCGGCGGATGACGTTGGCCAGCCCCACCCCACAAGGCTATAGCCCACCCGTTTTCGTGGCCTTTTTCCGCTGGACGAACTTGGCGCCCCGGCCTTCGGGCAGGTATTTTTGGGCGCGACTATGCCCGGGGCCAATTTTTGGCACACGGAGGTGCCTCGCAAAGTCTCGCACCATTCTGAGTCCGGCGGACGAAGTTGGCCAGCCCAACCCCCCAAGGCTATAGCCCACCCGTTTTTGTGGCCTTTTTCCGCTGGACGAACTTTGCGCTCCGGCCTTCGGGCCGGTATTTTTTGGTGCGGTTGTGTCCGCGGCCTATTTTTGGCACACGGGGACACCTCGCAAACTGTCGCGTCATTCCGAGTCCGGCGGACGAAGTTGGCGAGCCCCACCCCCCAAGGCTATAGCCCACCCGTTTTTGTGGCCTTTTTCCGCTGGACGAACTTGGCGCCCCGGCCTTCGGGAGGGTATTTTTGGGCGCGGCTGTGCCCGCGGCCTATTTTTGGCACGTGGAGGCCACTCGCAAAGTCACGCCCCATTCTTAGTCCGGCGGACGAAGTTGGCCAGCCCCTCCCCCCAAGGCTATAGCGCACCCATTTTTTGTCCATTTTTCCGCTGGGGAGTTAGGGCGCGCCGACCTTCGGTGGGTTATTTTTGGGCGCGACGGTGCCCGCGGCCTATTTTTGGCATCCGGAGGCCGCTCACAAAGTCATGCCCCATTCCGAGTCCGGCGGACAAAGTTGGCCAGCCCCTCCCCCCAAGGCTATAGCCCACCCGTTTTTTGGCCATTTTTCCGCTGGGGTATTTGGGCGCGCCGACCTTCGGGGCGTTATTTTTTGGGCCCGGCTGTGCCCGCGGCCTATTTTTGGCACGCGGAGGCCGCTCGCAAAGTCTCGTCCCATTCCGAGTCCGGCGGACGAAGTTGGCCAGCCCCACCCCCCAAGGCTATAGCCCACCCGTTTTTGTGGCCTTTTTCCGCTGGACGAACTTGGCGCCCCGGCCTTCGGGAGGGTATTTTTGGGCGCGGCTGTGCCCGCGGCCTATTTTTGGCACACGGAGGCGCCTCGCAAAGTCTCGGGCTATTCCGAGTCCGGCGGACGAAGTTGGCCAGCCCCACCCCCCAAGGCTATAGCCCACCTGTTTTTGTGGCCTTTTACTGCTGGACGAACTTGGCGGCCCGGCCTTCGGGCGGTTATTTTTGGGCGCGGCTGTGCCCGTGGCCTATTTTTGGCACGCTGAGGCCGCTCGCAAAGTCACGCCCCATTCTTAGTCCGGCGGATGAAGTTGGCCAGCCCCTCCCCCCAAGGCTATAGCGCACCCATTTTTTGTCCATTTTTCCGCTGGGGAGTTAGGGCGCGCCGACCTTCGGTGGGTTATTTTTGGGCGCGACGGTGCCCGCGGCCTATTTTTGGCATCCGGAGGCGGCTCACAAAGTCATGCCCCATTCCGAGTCCGGCGGACGAAGTCGGCCAGCCCCTCCCCCCAAGGCTATAGCCAACCCGTTTTTTGGCCATTTTTCCGCTGGGGGATTTGGGCGCGCCGACCTTCGGGGCGTTATTTTTTGACCCGGCTGTGCCCGCGGCCTATTTTTGGCACGCGGAGGCCGCTCGCAAAGTCTCGTCCCATTCCGAGTCCGGCGGACGAAGTTGGCCAGCCCCACCCCCCAAGGCTACAGCCCACCCATTTTTGTGGCCTTTTTCCGCTGGACGAATTTGGCGCCCCGGCCTTCGGGCGGGTATTTTTGGTTACGGCTGTGCGCGCGGCATATTTTTGGCACACGGAGGCGCCTCGCAAAGTCTCGCGCCATTCCGAGTCTGGCGGACGAATTTGGCCAGCCCCACCCCCCAAGGCTATAGGCCACCCGTTTTTGTGGCCTTTTACCGCTGGACAAACTTGCTGCCCTGGCCTTCGGGCAGGTATTTTTTGGTGCGGCTGTGCCCGCGGCCTATTTTTTGCACACGGAAGAGCTTCGCAAAGTCTCGCTCCATTCTGAGTCCGGCGGATGACGTTGGCCAGCCCCACCCCCCATGGCTATAGCCCACCCGTTTTCGTGGCCTTTTTCCGCTGGACGAACTTGGCGCCCCGGCCTTCGGGCGGGTATTTTTGGGCGGGGCTGTGCCCGCGGCCAATTTTTGGCACACGGAGGTGCCTCGCAAAGTCTCGCACCATTCCGAGTCCGGCGGACGAAGTTGGCCAGCCCAACCCCCCAAGGCTATAGCCCACCCGTTTTTGTGGCCTTTTTCCACTGGACGAACTTTGCGCTCCGGCCTTCGGGCCGGTATTTTTTGGCGCGGCTGTGTCCGCAGCCTATTTTTGGTACACGGAGGCACCTCGCAAAGTGTCGCTCCATTCCGAGTCCGGCGGACGAAGTTGGCCAGCCCCACCCCCCAAGGCTATAGCCCACCCGTTTTTGTGGCCTTTTTCCGCTGGACGAACTTGGCGCCCTAGCCTTCGGGCGGGTATTTTTGGGCGCGGCTGTGCCCACGGCGGGTATTGTTGGCACACAGAGGTGCCTCGTAAAGGCTCGCACCATTCCGAGTCCAGCGGACAAAGCTGGCCAGCCCCACCCCCCAAGGCTATAGCCCACCCGTTTTTGTGGCCTATTACCACTGGACGAACTTGGCGCCCCGGCCTTCGGGAGGGTATTTTTGGGCGCGGCTGTGGCCACAGCCTATTTTTCGCACACGGAGGAGCTTCGCAAAGTCTCGCGCCATTCTGAGTCCGGCGAATGACGTTGGCCAGCCCCACCCCCCAAGGCTATAGCCCACCCGTTTTCGTGGCCTTTTTCCGCTGGACGAACTTGCCGCCCCGGCCTTCGGGCGGGTATTTTTGGGCGCGGCTGTGCCCGCGGCCTATTTTTGGTACACGGAGGTGCCTCGCAAAGGCTCACGCCATTCCGAGTCCAGCGGACGAAGTTGGCCAGCCCCACCCCCCAAGGCTATAGCCCACCCATTTTTGTGGCCTTTTTCCGCTGGACGAACTTGGCGCCCCGGCCTTCGGGAGGGTATTTTTGGGCGCGGCTGTGCTCGCGGCCTATTTTTGGCACATGGAGGTGCCTCGCAAATTCTCGCGCCATTACGAGTCCGGCGGACGAAGTTGGCCAGCCCCACCCCCCAAGGCTATAGCCCACCCGTTTTTGTGGCCTCTTTCCGCTGGACAAACTTGGCGCCCCGGCCTTCGAGCGGGTATTTTTGGGCGCGGCTGTGCCCACGGCGGGTATTGTTGGCACACAAAGGTGCCTCGTAAAGGCTCGCACCATTCCGAGTCCAGCGGACAAAGCTGGCCAGTCCCACCCCCCAAGGCTATTGCCCACCCGTTTTTGTGGCCTTTTACCACTGCACGAACTTGGCACCCCGGCCTTCGGGCGGGTATTTTTTGGTGTAGCTGTGACCGCGGCCTATTTTTGGCACACGGAGGCACCTCGCAAAGTCTCGCGCCATTCCGATTCCGGCGGACGAAGTTGGCCAGCCCCACCCCCCAAGGCTATAGCGCACCTGTTTTTGTGGCCTTTTTCCGCTGGACGAACTTGGCGCCCCGGTCTTCGGGAGGGTATTTTTGGGCGCGGCTGTGCCCACGGCGGGTATTGTTGGCACACAAAGGTGCCTCGTAAAGGCTCGCACCATTCCGAGTCCAGCGGACAAAGCTGGCCAGCCCCACCCCCCAAGGCTATAGCCCACCCGTTTTTGTGGCCTTTTACCACTGGACGAACTTGGCGCCCCGGCCTTCGGGAGGGTATTTTTGGGCGCGGCTGTGGCCACAGCCTATTTTTCGCACACGGAGGAGCTTCGCAAAGTCTCACGCCATTCTGAGTCCGGCGAATGACGTTGGCTAGCCCCACCCCCCAAGGCTATAGCCCACCCGTTTTCGTGGCCTTTTTCCGCTGGACGAACTTGCCGCCCCGGCCTTCGGGTGGGTATTTTTGGGCGCGGCTGTGCCCGCGGCCTATTTTTGGTACACGGAGGTGCCTCGCAAAGTCTCATGCCATTCCGTGTCCGGCGGACGAAGTTGGCCAGCCCCACCCCCCAAGGCTATAGCCCACCCGTTTTTGTGGCCTTTTTCCGCTGGACGAACTTGGCGCCCCGGCCTTCGGGAGGGTATTTTTGGGCGCGACTGTGCCCGCGGCCTATTTTTGTCACACGGAGGCGCCTCGCAAAGTCTCGGGCTATTCCGAGTCCGGCGGACGAAGTTGGCCAGCCCCACCCCCCAAGGCTATAGCCCACCCGTTTTTGTGGCCTTTTTCCGCTGGACGAACTTGGCGCCCCGGCCTTCGGGAGGGTATTTTTGGGCGCGGCTGTGCCCGCGGCCTATTTTTGCCACACGGAGGCACCTCGCAAAGTCTCGCGCCATTCCGAGTCCGGCGGACGAAGTTGCCCAGCCCCAACCCCCAAGGCTATAGCCCACCCGTTTTTGTGGCCTTTTTCCGCTGGACGAACTTGGCACCCCGGCCTTCGGGCTGGTATTTTATGGCACGGCTGTGTCCGCAGCCTATTTTTGAAACACGGAGGGGCCTTGCAAAGTCTCACACCATTCCGAGTCCGGCGGACGAAGTTGGCCAGCCCCACCCCCCAAGGCTATAGCCCACCCGTTTTTGTGGCCTTTTTCCGCTGGACGAACTTTGCGCCCCGGCCTTCGGTCGGGTATTTTTGGGTGCGGCTGTGCCCATGTCGGGTATTGTTGGCACACGGAGGTGCCTCGTAAAGGCTCGCGCCATTCCGAGTCCAGCGGACAAAGCTGGCCAGTCCCACCCCCCAAGGCTATTGCCCACCCGTTTTTGTGGCCTTTTACCACTGCACGAACTTGGCACCCCGGCCTTCGGGCGGGTATTTTTTGGCGCAACTGTGACCGCGGCCTATTTTTGGCACACGGAGGCGCCTCGCAAAGTCTCGCGCCATTCCGATTCCGGCGGACGAAGTTTGCCAGCCCCACCCCCCAAGGCTATAGCGCACCCGTTTTTGTGGCCTTTTTCCGCTGGACGAACTTGGCGCCCCGGCCTTCGGGCGGGTATTTTTGGGCGCGACTGTACCCGCGGCCAATTTTTGGCACACGGAGGTGCCTCGCAAAGTCTCGCACCATTCCGAGTCCGGCGGACGAAGTGGACCAGCCCAACCCCCCAAGGCTATAGCCCACCCGTTTTTGTGGCCTTTTTCCGCTGGACGAACTTTGCGCTCCGGCCTTCGGGCCGGTATTTTTTGGCGCGGCTGTGTCCGCGGCCTATTTTTGGCACACGGAGGTGCCTCGTAAAGTGTCGCGCAATTCCGAGTCCGGCGGACGAAGTTGGCCAGCCCCACCCCCCAAGGCTATAGCCCACCCGTTTTTGTGGCCTTTTTCCACTGGACGAACTTGGCGCCCCAGCCTTCGGGCGGGTATTTTTGGGCGCGGCTGTGCCCATGGCAGGTATTGTTGGCACACAGAGGTGCCTCGTAAAGGCTCGCACCATTCCGAGTCCAGCGGACAAAGCTGGCCAGCCCCACCCCCCAAGGCTATAGCCCACCCGTTTTTGTGGCCTTTTACCACTGGACGAACTTGGCGCCCCGGCCTTCGGGAGGGTATTTTTGGGCGCGGCTGTGGACACAGCCTATATTTCGCACACGGAGGAGCTTCGCAAAGTCTCGCGCCATTCTGAGTCCGGCGAATGACGTTGGCCAGCCCCACCCCCCAAGGCTATAGCCCACCCGTTTTCGTGGCCTTTTTCCGCTGGACGAACTTGCCGCCCCGGCCTTCGGGCGGTTATTTTTGGGCAAGGCTGTGCCTGCGGCCAATTTTTGGCACAAGGAGACCGTTCGCAAAGTCTCACCCCATTCCAAGTCCGGCGGACGAACTTGGCCAGCCCCACCCCCCAAGGCTATAGCCCACCCGTTTTTGTGGCCTTTTTCCGCTGGACGAACTTGGCGCCCCGGCTTTCGGGCGGTTCATTTTCGCCGCGCCTGTGCCCGCGGCCTATTTTTGGCACACGGAGGCGGCTCGCAAAGTCTCGCCCCATTCCGAGTCCGGCGGACGAACTTGGCCAGCCCTACCCCACTAGGCTATAGTCCACCCGTTTTTGTGGCCTTTTTCCGCTGGACGAACTTGGCGCCCCGGCCTTCGGGCGGTTATTTTTGGGTGCGGCTGTGTCCGCGGCATATTTTTGGCACACGGAGGATGCTCCCAAAGTCTCGCCCCATTCCGAATCCGGCGGACAAACTTGGCCAGCTCCACCCCCCAAGGCTATATCCCACCCGTTTTTGTGGTCTTTTTCCGCTGGACGAAGTTGGTGCCCCGGCCTTCGGGCGGTTATTTTTGGGTGCAGCTCCTGCCCGCGGCCTATTTTTGGCACCCGGAGGTTGCTCGGAAAGTCTCACCCCATTCTGAGTCCGGTGGACGAACTTGGCCGCCCCACTTTGAAGGCTATAGCCCACCCTTTTTTGTAGCCTTTTTCCGCTGGACGAACTTGGCGCCCCGGCCTTCGGGCAGTTATTTTTGGGCGCGGCTGTGTCCGCGGCCTATTTTTGGCACACGGAGGCTACTCGCAAAGTGTCACCCCATTCCGAGTCCGGCGGACGAACTTGGCCAGCCCCACGCCCCAAGGCTATACCCCACCCGTTTTTGTGGCCTTTTTCCGTTGGGCGAACTAGGCGCCCTGGCCTTCGGGTGGTTATTTTTGGGCGCGGCTGTGCCCACGGCCTATTTTTGGCACACGGAGGTAGCTCGTAAAGTCTCGCCCCATTCCGAGTCCGGCGGACGAACTTGGCCAGCCCCACCCCCCAAGGCTATAGCCACCCGTTTTTGTGGCCTTTTTCCGCTGGACGAACTTGGCACCCTAGCCTTCGGGCGGTTATTATTGGGCACGGCTGTGCCCGTGGCCTATTTTTGGCACACGGAGGCCGCTCGCAAAGTCTCGCCGTATTTCGAGTCCGGCGGACGAACTTGGCCAGCCCCACCCCCCAAGGCTATAGCCCACCTGCTTTTGTGGCCTTTTTCCGCTGGACGAACTTGGTGCCTCGGCCTTCAGGCGGTTAGTTTTGGGTGAGGCTGTCCCCGCAGCTTATTTTTGGCACACGGAGGCCCCTCGCAAAGTCTGGCCCCATTCCGAGTCCGGCGGACGAACTTGGCCAGCCCCACCCGCCAAGGCTATACCCCACCCGTTTTTTGGGCTTTTTTCCGGTGGACGAACTTGGAGACGGTACCTTCGGTGCGTATTTTTGGCCACGGCTGTGGCGGCTGCCTATTTTTGGCACACGGAAGCCCCTCGCAAAGTCTGGCCCCATTCCGAGTCCGGCGGACGAACTTGGTCAGCCCCACCCCCCAAGGCTATAGCCCACCCAATTTTTGGACATTTTTGCGGCGGACGAACTTGGGGACGGGACCTTCGAGCGCTTATTTTTGGGCGCGGCTGTGCCTGCAGCCTATTTTTGGCACACGGAGGCCGCTCGCAAAGTCTCGCCCCATTCCGAGTCCGGCGGACGAACTTGGCCAGCCCCACCCCCCAAGGCTATAGCCCACCCTTTTTTGTGGCCTTTTTCCGCTGGACGAACTTGGCGCCCCGGCCTTCGGGAGGTTATTTTTGGGCACGGCTGTGCCTGCGGCCAATTTTTGGCACAAGGAGACCGTTCGCAAAGTCTCACCCCACTCCAAGTCCGGCGGACGAACTTGGCCAGCCCCACCCCCCAAGGCTATAGCCCACCCGTTTTTGTGGCCTTTTTCCGCTGGACGAACTTGGCGCCCCGGCCTTCGGGCGGTTCTTTTTCGCCACGCCTGTGCCCGCGGCCTATTTTTGGCACACGGAGGTGGCTCGCAAAGTCTCGCCCCATTCCGAGTCCGGCGGACGAACTTGGCCAGCCCTACCCCACTAGGTTATTGTCCACCCGTTTTTGTGGCCTTTTTCCGCTGGACGAACTTGGCGCCCCGGCCTTCGGGCGGTTATTTTTGGGTGCGGCTGTGTCCGCGGCATATTTTTAGCACACGGAGGATGCTCCCAAAGTCTCGCCCCATTCCGAATCCGGCGGACAAACTTGGCCAGCTCCACCCCCCAAGGCTATATCCCACCCGTTTTTGTGGCCTTTTTCCGTTGGACGAAGTTGGTGCCCCGGCCTTCGGGCGGTTATTTTTGGGTGCAGCTCCTGCCCGCGGCCTATTTTTGGCACCCGGAGGCTGCTCGGAAAGTCTCACCCCATTCTGAGTCCGGTGGACGAACTTGGCCGGCCCCACCCCCCAAGGCTATAGCCCACCCATTTTTGTAGCCTTTTTCCGCTGGACGAACTTGGCGCCCCGGCCTTCGGGCAGTTATTTTTGGGCGTGGCTGTGTCCGTGGCCTATTTTTGGCACACGGAGGCTACTCGCAAAGTGTCGCCCCATTCCGAGTCCGGCGGACGAACTTGGCCAGCCCCACGCCCCAAGGCTATACCCCACCCGTTTTTGTGGCCTTTTTCCGCTGGGCGAACTTGGCGCCCTGGCCTTCGGGTGGTTATTTTTGGGCGCGGCTGTGCCCACAGCCTATTTTTGGCACACGGAGGTCGCTCGTAAAGTCTCGCCCCATTCCGAGTCCGGCGGACGAACTTGGCCAGCCCCACCCCCCAAGGCTATAGCCACCCGTTTTTGTGGCCTTTTTCCGCTGGACGAATTTGGCACCCTGGCCTTCGGGCGGTTATTATTGGGCACGGCTGTGCCCGTGGCCTATTTTTGGCACACGGAGGCCGCTCGCAAAGTCTCGCCGTATTTCGAGTCCGGCGGACGAACTTGGCCAGCCCCACCCCCCAAGGCTATAGCCCACCTGCTTTTGTGGCCTTTTTCCGCTGGACGAACTTGGTGCCTCGGCCTTCAGGCGGTTAGTTTTGGGCGAGGCTGTCCCCGCAGCTTATTTTTGGCACACGGAGGCCCCTCGCAAAGTCTGGCCCCATTCCGAGTCCGGCGGACGAACTTGGCCAGCCCCACCCCCCAAGGCTATAGCCCACCCGTTTTAAGGGCATTATTGCGGCGGACTAACTTGGGGACTGGACCTTCGGCCGCTTATTTTTGGGCGCTGCTGTGCCCGTGGCCTATTTTTGGCACACGGAGGACCCTCGCAAAGTCTGGCCCCATTCCGAGTCCGGCGGACGAACTTGGCCAGCTCCACCCCCCAAGGCTATAGCCCACCCGTTTTTTGGGCATTTTTGCGGCGGACGAACTTGGGGACGGGACATTCGGGCACTTATTTTTTGGTACGGCTGTGCCCGCGGCCTATTTTTGGCGCACGGAGGCCCCTCGTAAAGTTTGGCCCCATTCCGAGTCCGGCGGACGAACTTGGCCAGCCCCACCCCCCAAGGCTATAGCCCACCCGTTTTAAGGGCATTATTGCGGCGACTAACTTGGGGACGGGACCTTCGGGCGCTTATTTTTGGGCGCTGCTGTGCCCGTGGCCTATTTTTGGCACACGGAGACCCCTCGCATAGTCTGGCCCTATTCCTGGTCCGGCGGACGAACTTGGCTAGCCCCACCCCCCAAGGCTATAGCCCACCCGTTTTAAGGGCATTTTTGCGGCGGACGAACATGGGGACGGGACCTTCGGGCGCTTATTTTTGGGCGCGGCTGTGCCCGCGGCCTATTTTTGCACACGGAGGCCCCTCGTAAAGTCTGGCCCCTTTCCGATTCTGGCGGACGAACTTGACCAGCCCCACCCCCCAGGTGTATAGCCCACTCGTTTTTTGGTCATTTTTGCGAGGGACGAACTTGGGGACGGGACCTTCGGTAGCTTATTTTTGGGCGCGGCTGTGCCTGCGGCCTATTTTTGGCACACGGAGGCCCCTCGGAAAGTCTAGCCCCATTCCGAGTCCGGCGGACGAACTTGGCCAGCCCCACCCCCCAAGGCTATAGCCCACCCGTTTTTTGGGCATTTGTGCGGCGGACGAACTAGGGGACGGGACCTTCGGGCGATTATTTTTGGACGCGGCCGTACCCGTGGCTTATTTTTGGCAAACGGAGGCCCCTCGCAAATTCTGGCCCCATTCCGTGTCCGGCGGACGTATTTGGCCAGCCCCACCCCCCAAGGCTGTAGCTCACCCGTTTTTTGGGCATTTTTGCGGCGGACGAACTTCGGGACGGGACCTTCGGCGCTTATTTTTGGGCGCGGCTGTGCCCGCGGCCTATTTTTGGCACACGGAGGACCCTCGCAAAGTCTGGCCCCATTCCGAGTCCGGCGGAAGAACTTGGCCAGCCCCTCCCCCAAAGGCTATAGCCCACCCGTTTTTTGGGCGTTTTTGCAGCGAACGAACTTGGGGACCGGACCTTCGGGCACTTATTTTTGGGCGCGCCTGTGTCCGCGGCCTATTTTTGGCAAATGGAGGCCCCTCACAAAGTCTACCCCAATTCGAGTCCGGCGGTCGAACTTGGCCAGCCCTTCCCCCCAAGGCTATAGCCCACCCAATTTTTGGGCGTTTTTGCGGCGGACGAACTCGGGGACCGGACCTTCGGGCGCTTTTTTTTGGGCGCGGCTGTTCCCGCGGCCTATTTTTGGCACACAGAGGCCCCTCGCAAAGTGTTGCCCCATTCCGAGTCCGGCGGACGAACTTGACCAGCCCCTCCCCCCAAGGCTATAGCCCACCCGTTTTTTGGGCGTTTTTACGGCGGACGAACTTGGGGACCGGACCTTCGGGTGCTTTTTTTTGGGTGCGGCTGTTCCCGCGGCCTATTTTTGGCACATGGAGGCCCCTCGCAAAGTGTCATCCCATTCCGAGTCCGGCGAACGAACTTGACCAGCCCCTCCCCCCAAGGCTATAGCCCACCCGTTTTTTGGGCGTTTTTGCGGCAGACGAACTTGGGGACCGGACCTTCGGACACGGCTGTGCCCGTGGCCTATTTATGGTACACGGAGGCCCCTCGCAAAGTCTGGCCCCATTCCGAGTCCGGCGGAAGAACTTGGCCAGCCCCTCCCCCAAAGGCTATAGCCCACCCGTTTTTTGGGCGTTTTTGCAGCGAACGAACTTGGGGACCGGACCTTCGGGCACTTATTTTTGGGCGTGCCTGTGTCCGCGGCCTATTTTTGGCAAATGGAGGCCCCTCACAAAGTCTACCCCAATTCGAGTCCGGCAGTCGAACTTGGCCAGCCCTTCCCCCCAAGGCTATAGCCCACCCAATTTTTGGGCGTTTTTGCAGCGGACGAACTCGGGGACCGGACCTTCGGGCTCTTATTTTTGGGCGCGGCTGTGTCCACGACCTCTTTTTGGTACATGGAGACCCCTCGCAAAGTCTGGCCCCATTCAGAGTCCGGCGGACGACCTTGACCAGCCCCTCCCCCCAAGGCTATAGCCCACCCATTTTTTGGGTGTTTTTGCGACGGACGAACCTGGGGAACATACATTCGGGTGCTTATTTCTGGGCGCGGCTGTGTCCGTGGCCTGTTTTTGGCACATGGAGGCCCCTCGCAATGTCTGGCCCCATTCCGAGTCCGGCGGACGAACTTGGCCAGCCCCTCCCCCAAAGGCTATAGCCCACCCGTTGTTTTGGCGTTTTTGCAGCGGACGAACTTGGGGACCGGACCTTCAGGCACTTATTTTTGGGCGCGCCTGTGTCCGCGGCCTATTTTTGGCAAATGGAGGCCCCTCGCAAAGTCTACCCCAATTCGAGTCCGGCGGTCGAACTTGGCCAGCCCTTCCCCCCAAGGCTATAGCCCACCCAATTTTTGGGCGTTTTTGCGGCGGACGAACATGGGGACCGGACCTTCGGGCGCTTATTTTTGGGCGCGGCTGTGCCACGGCCTCTTTTTGGTACACGGAGGCCCCTCGCAAAGTCTGGCCCCATTCAGAGTCCGGCGGACGAACTTGACCAGCCCCTCCCCCCAAGGCTATAGCCCACCCGTTTTTTGGGTGTTTTTGCGGCGGACGAACCTGGGGACCATACATTCGGGTGCTTATTTCTGGGCGCGGCCGTGACCGCGGCCTATTTATGGCACACGGAGGCCCCTCGCAAAGTCTCACCCCATTCCGAGTCCGGCGGACAAACTTGGCCAGCCCCTCCCCCCAAGGCTATAGCCCACCCGTTTTTTGGGCTTTTTTGCGGCGGACGAACTTGGGGACTGGACCTTCGGGAACTTTTTCTTGGGCGCGGCTGTTCCCACGGCCTATTTTTGGCACATGGAGGCCCCTCGCAAAGTGTCATCCCATTCCGAGTCTGGCGGACGAACCTGGCCAGCCCCACCCCCCAAGGTTATAGCCCACCCATTTTTGTGGCCTTTTTCCGATGGACTAACTTGGCGTCCCGGCCTTCGGGGTGTTCTTTTTGGGCGCGGCCTTGCCCGCGGCCTATTTTTGGCACATGGAGCCAGCTCGTAAAGTCTGGTCCCATTCCGAGTCCGGCGGACAAACTTCGTCAACCCCACCCCCCAAGGCTATAGCCCAACCGTTTTTGTGGCCTTTTTCCGCTGGACGAACTTGGCGCCCCAGCCTTCGGGCGGTTATCTTTGGGCGCAGCTGTGCCCGCGGCCTATTTTTGGCACACGGAGGCCGCTCGCAAAGTGTCGTCCCATTCCGAGTCCGGCGGACGAACTTGGCCAGCCCCATCCCCCAAGGCTATAGCCCATCCGTTTTTGTTGCCTTTTTCACCTGGACGGAGTTGGCCCCCCGGCCTTCGGGCGGTTTTTTTTAGTCGCGGCTCTGACCGCGGCCTATTTTTGGCAGACGGAGGCCGCTCGTAAAGTCTCGCCCCATTCCGAGTCCGGCGGACGAACTTGGCCAGCCCCACCCCCCAAGGCTATAGTCCACCCGTTTTTGTGGCATTTTTCCGCTGGACGAACTTGGCGCCCCGGCCTTCGGGTGGTTATTTCTGGACACGGCTGTGTCCGCAGCCTATTTTTGGTGCACGGAGGCCGCTCGCAAAGTTTCGTCCCATTCCGAGTCCGGCGGACGAACTTGGCCAGCCCCACCCCCCAAGGCTATAGCCCACCCGTTTTTGTGGCCTTTTTCCGCTGGACGAACTTGGTGCCCGGCCTTCGGGAGGTTATTTTTGGGTACGGCTGTGCCCGCTGCCTATTTTTGGCACACCGAGGCCACTCACAAAGTCTCGCCCCATTCCGAGTCTGGCGGACGAACTTGGCCATCCCCACCGCCCAAGGCTATAGCCCACCCGTTTTTGTGGCCTTTTTCCGCTGGACGAATTTGGCGCCCCGTCCTTTGGGCGCTTATTTTTTGGCGCGGCTGATCCCACGGCCTATTTTTGGCACACGGAGGCCGCTCACAAAGTCTCGTCCCATTCCGAGTCCGGCGGACGAACTTGGCCAGCCCCACCCCGCAAGGCTATAGCCCGCCCGTTTTTGTGGCCTTTTTCCTCTGGACGAACTTGGTGCCCCGACCTTCAGGCGGTTATTTTTGGGTGCAGCTGTGCCTGCTGTCTAGTTTTGGTACACGGAGGCCGCTCGCAAAGTCTCGCCCCATTCCGAGTCCGGCGGACGAACTTGGCCAGCCCCACCCCGCAAGGCTATAGCCCACCCGTTTTTGTGGCCTTTTTCCTCTGGACGAACTTGGCGCCCCGGCCGTCAGGCCGTTATTTTTGGACGCGGCTGTGCCCGCGGCCTATTTTTGGCACAAGGAGACCGCTCATAAAGTCTCACCCCATTCCGAGTCCGGCGGACGATCTTGGCCAGCCCCACCCCGCAAGGCTATAGCCCACCTGTTTTTGTGGCCTTTTTCCACTCGAGGAACTTGACGCCCTGGACTTCGGGCGGTTATTTTTGGGCGCGGCTGTGCCCGCATCCTATTTTTAGGACACGGAGGCCGCTCCCAAAGGCTCGTCCCATTCCGAGTCTGGCGGATGAACTTGGCTAGCCCCACCTCCCAAGGCTATAGCCCACCTGTTTTTGTGGCCTGTTTCCGCTGGACGAACTTGGCGCCCCGGCCTTCGGGCGGTTATTTTTTGGAGCAGCGGTGCCCGTGGCCTATTTTTTGCACACGGAAGCCGCTCGCAAAGTCTCACCCCATTCCGAGTCCGGCGGACAAACTTGGCAAGCCCCACCCCCCAAGGATATAGCCCACCCGTTTTTGTGGCCTTTTTCCGCTGGACGAACTTGGCACCCCGGCCTTCGGACGGTTATTTTTTGGTACGGCTGTGTCCGCAGCCTATTTTTGGAAAACGGAGGCCGCTCACAAAGTCTCGCCCCATTCCGAGTCCGGCGGACGAAGTTGGCCAGCCGCACCCCCCAAGGCTATAGCCCACCCGTTTTTGTGGCCTGTTTCCGCTGGACGAACTTGGCGCCCCGGCCTTCGGGCGGTTATTTTTTGGAGCAGCGGTGCCCGTGGCCTATTTTTTGCACACGGAGGCCACTCGCAAAGTCTCACCCCATTCCGAGTCCGGCGGACAAACTTGGCCAGCCCCACCCCCCAAGGCTATAGCCCACCCGTTTTTGTGGCCTTTTTCCGCTGGACGAACTTGGCGCCCCGGCCTTCGTGCGGTTATTTTTGGGGGCGGCTGTGCCCGTAGCCTATTTTTGGCACACGGAAACTGCTCGCAAAGTCTCGCCCCATTCCGAGTCCGGCGGTCGAACTTGACCAGCCCCTCCCCCCAAGGCTATAGCCCACCCGTTTTTGTGGCCTTTTTCCGCTGGACGAACTTGGCGCCCCGGCCTTCGGGCGGTTATTTTTGGGGACGGCTGTGCCCGCGGCCTATTTTTGGCACACGGAGTCCGCACGCAAAGTCTCGCCCCATTCCAAGTCCGGCGGACGAACTTGGCCAGCCCCACCCCCCAAGGCTATAGCCCACCCGTTTTTGTGGCTTTTTTCCGCTGGACGAACTTGGCGCCACAGCCTTCGGGCGGTTATTTTTGGGCGCGGCTGTGCCCGCGGCCTATTTTTGGCACATGGAGGCCGCTCGCAAAGTGTCATCCAATTCTGAATCCGGGGGACGAACTTGGCCTGTCCCACCCCCCAAGGCTATAGCCCACCCGTTTTTGTGGCTTTTTTCTGCTGGACGAACTTGGCGCCCCAGCCTTCGGGCGATTATTTTTGGGCGCGGCAGTGCCCGCAGCCTATTTTTGGCACACGAAGGCCGCTCGTAAAGTCCCGCCCCATTCTGAGTTCGGCGGACAAACTTGGCCAGCCCCAGCCCCCAAGGCTATAGCCCACCCGTTTTTGTGGCTTTTTTCCGCTGGACGAACTTTGCGCCCCGGCCTTCGGGCGGTTAATTTTGGTCGCGGCTGTGCCCGCGGCCTATTTTTTGCACACGGAGGCCGCTTGTAGAGTCTCGCCCCATTCTTAGTCCGGTGGACGAAGTAGGCCAGCCCCACCCCCCAAGGCTACCGCCCACCCGTTTTTGTGGCCTTTTTCCGCTGGACGAACTTGGCGCCCCTGCCTTCGGGCGGTTATTTATGGGCGTGGCTATGCCTGCGGCCTATTTTTTGCACACGGAGATGGCTCGTAACGTCTCGCCCCATTCCAAGCCCGGCGGACAACTAAGCCAGCCCCACCCCCCAAGGCTATAGCCCACCCGTTTTTGTGTCCTTTTTCCGCTGGACGAACTTGGCGCCCTGGCCTTCGGGCGGTTATTTTTTGCCGCAGCTGTGCCCGCGGCCTATTTTTAGCACACGGAGTCCGCTCACAAAGTCTCGCCCCATTCCGAGTCCGGCGGACGAACTTTGCCAGCCCCACCCGCCAAGGCTATAGCCCACCCGATTTTGTGGCCTTTTTCCGCTGGAAGAACTTGGCGCCCCGGCCTTCGAGCGGTTATTTTTTGCCGCAGCTGTACCCGCGGCCTATTTTTGGCACACGGAGGCCGTTCGTAAAGTCTCGTCCTATTTCGAGTCCGGCGGACGAAGTTGGCCAGCCCCAACCCCCAAGGCTATAGCCCACCCGTTTTTGTGACCTTTTTCCCCTGGACGAACTTGGCGCCCCAGCCTTCGGGCGGTTATTTTTGGGAGTGGCTGTGCCCGCGACCTACTTTTGGTAGACGGAGGCCACTCGCAAAGTCTCGCCCCATTCCGAGTCCGGCGGTCGATCTTGGCCAGCCCCACCCCCCAAGGCTATAGCCCACCCGTTTTTTTGGGTTTTTTTCCGCTGGATGAACATGGCGCCCCGGCCTTCGGGCGGTTATTTTCGTGTGCGGTTGTGCCCGCCGCCTATTTTTGGCATACAGAGGCCGCTCGCAAAGTCTCGTCCCATTCCGAGTCCGGCGGACGAACTTGGCCAGCCCCACCCCCCAAGGCTATAGCCCACCCGTTTTTGGGGCCTTTTTCCGTTGGAGGAACTTGGCGCCCCGGCGTTCGGGCAGTTATTTTTGGGCGCGGCTGTGCCCGCGGCCTATTTTTGGCACTCGGAAGCCACTCGCAAAGTCTCGTCCCATTCCGGGTCCGGCGGACGAACTTTGCCAGCCCCACCCCCCAAGGCTATAGCCCACCCGTTTTTGTAGCCTTTTTCCACGGGACGAACTTGGCGCCCCGGCCTTCGGGCGGTTATTTTTGGGCGCGGCTGAGCCCGCGGCCTATTTTTGGCACACTAAAGCCGCTCGTAAAGTCTCGCCCCATTTTGAGTCTGGCGTACGAACTTGGCCAGCCCCACTCCCCAAGGCTATAGCCCACCCGTTTTTGTGACCTTTTTCCGCTGGACAAACTTGGCGCCCCTGCCTTGGGAGGTTATTTTTGGGAGCGGTTGAGCCCGCAGCCTATTTTTGGCACACGGAGACGCTCGTAAA
This sequence comes from Citrus sp. QX-2021, assembly GCA_030444885.1. Taxonomy (NCBI): domain Eukaryota; kingdom Viridiplantae; phylum Streptophyta; class Magnoliopsida; order Sapindales; family Rutaceae; genus Citrus; species Citrus sp. QX-2021. Next base: position 155,413 of record JAUJEF010000089.1, read on the forward strand.
GTCTCGCCCCATTCCGAGTCCGACAGACGAACTTCGCCGGCCCCACCCCCCAAGGCTATAGCCCACCCGTTTTTGTGGCTTTTTTCCGCTGGACGAACTTGGCGCCCCGGCCTTCGGGCGGTTAATTTTGGTCGCGGCTGTGGCCGCGGCGTATTTTTGGTACACGGAGGCCGCTCGCAAAGTGTCGTCCCATTTCGAGTCCGGCGGACGAACTTGGCCAGCCCCACCCCCCATGGCTATAGCGCACCCGTTTTTGTGGCCTTTTTCCGCTGGACGAACCTGGCAACCCGGCCTTCGGTCCGTTATTTTTGGGCGTGGTAGTGCCCGCGGCCTATTTTTGGAACACGAAGACCACTTCCAAAGTCCCACCCCCTTCTGAGTCCGGCGGATGAACTTGGCCAGCCCCTGCCCCCAAGGCTATAGCCCACCCGTTTTTGTGGCCTTTTTCCGCTGGACGAACTTGGCGCCCCGGCCTTCGGGCGGTTATTTTTCGGCACAGCTGTGCCCGTGGCTTATTTTTGGCACACGGAGGCCGCTCGCAAAGTTTTGTCCCATTCCGAGTCCGGCGGACGAACTTGGCCAGCCCAACCCCCCAAGGCTATAGCCAACCCGTTTTATGGCCTTTTTCCGCTGGACGAATTTGGCAACCCGGCCTTCTGGTGGTTATTTTTGGGCGCGGCTGTGCCAGCGGCCTATTTTTGGCACATGGAGGCCACTCGCAATGTCTCATCCCATTCCGAGTCCGGAGGACGACCTTGGCCAGCCCAACCCCCCAAGGCTATAGCCCACCCGTTTTTGTGGCCTTTTTCCGCTCGACGAACTTGGCAAAACCACCTTCGGGCGGTTATTTTTGGGCGCAGCTGTGCCCACGGCTTATTTTTGGCACACAGAGGCCGCTCGCAATGTCTCGCCCAATTCCGAGTCCGGCGGCCGAAGTTGGCCAGCCCCACCCCCCAAGGCTATAGCCCACCGTTTTTGTGGCCTTTTTCCGCTGGACAAACTTGGCAACCCTGCCTTCTGGTGGTGATTTTTGGGTGCGGCTGTGCCAGCGGCCTTTTTTTGGAACATGGAGGCCGCTTGCAAAGTCTCACCCCATTCCGAGCCCGGCGGACGAACTTGGCCAGCCCCAACCCGAAGGCTATAGCCCACCAGTTTTTGTGGCCTTTTTCCGCTGTACGAACTTGGCGCCCCGGCCTTTGGGCGTTATTTTTGGGCGCGGCTGTGCCCGCACCCTATTTTTGGAACATGGAGGCCACCCGTAAAGTGTCGGCCCATTCCGAGTCAGGCGGATGACCTTTGCCAGCCCCACCCCCCAAGGCTATAGCCCACCCGTTTTTGTGGCCTTTTTCAGCTGGACGAACTTGGCGCCCCGGCCTTCGGGTAGTTATTTTTGGGCGCGGCTGTGCCCATGACCTATTTTTGGCACACGGAGGCCGCTCGCAAAGTCTCATCCCATTCCGAGTCCGGCGGACGAACTTGGCCAGCCCCACCCCCCAAGGCTATAGGCCACCCATTTTTGTGGCCTTTTTCCGCAGGACGAACTTGGAGCCCCGGCCTTCGGGCATTTTTTTTCGGGCGAGGCTGTGCCCACGACCTATTTTTGGCACACGGAGGCCGCTCGAAAAGTTTCATCCCATTCCGAGTCCGGTGGACGAACTTGGCCAGCCCCACCCCCCAAGGCTATAGGCCACCCATTTTTGTGGCCTTTTTCCGCAGGACGAACTTGGAGCCCCGGCCTTCGGGCGTTTATTTTCGGGCGCGGCTGTGACCGTGGCCTATTTTTGGCACACGGAGGCCGCTCGCAAAGTCTCGTACCATTCCGAGTCCGGCGGACGAACTTGGCCAGCCCCACCCCCCAAGGCTATTGCCCAACCGTTTTTGTGGCCTTTTTCCACTGGACGAACTTGGCGCCCCGCCCTTCGGGCGGTTATTTTTGGGTTCGGCTGTGCCCGCGGCCTATTTTTGGCACACGGAAGCCGCTCGCAAACTGTTGTCCCATTCCGTGTCCGGCGGATGAACATGGCCAGCCCCACCCCCCAAGGCGATAGCCCACCCGTTTTTGTGGCCTTTTTCCGCTGGACGAACTTGGCGCCCCAGCCTTAGGGAGGTTATTTTTGGGCACCGCTGTGCCCGCGGCCTATTTTTGGCACACGGACACCGCTCCCAAAGTCTCGCCCCATTCCGAGTACGAACGGACGAAGTTGGCCAGCCCCACCCCCCAAGGCTATAGCCCACCCGGCTTTGTGGCCTTTTTCAGCTGGACGAACTTGGCGCCCCGGCATTCGGGCCGTTATTTTTTGGCACGGCTGTGCCTGCGGTGTATGTTTTTTCACACGGAGGCCGCTCGCAACATCCCGCCCCATTCCGAGTCCGGCGGACGAACTTGGCCAGCCCCACCAACCAAGGCTATAGCCCTCCTGTATATGTGGCCTTTTTCCGCTGGACGAACTTGGCGTCCCGGCCTTCGGGTGGTTTTTTTTGGGTGCGGCTGTGCCCGCAGCCTATTTTTGGCACACGGAGGCCGATCGCAATGTCTCATCCCATTCCGAGTCCGGCGGACAAACTTGGCCAGCGCCACCCCCCAAGGCTATAACCCACCCGTTTTTGTGGCCTTTTTCCTCTGGACGAAGTTGGCGCCCCGCCCTTCGGGTGGTTTTTTTTGGGTACGGCTGTGCCCGCGGCCTATTTTTGGCACACGGAGGCCACTCGCAATGTCTCATCCCATTCCGAGTCCGGCGGACAAACTTGGCCAGCCCCACCCCCCAAGGCTATAACCCACCCGTTTTTGTGGCCTTTTTCCTCTGGACGAACTTGCCGCCCCAGCCTTCGGGCGGTTATTTTTGGGCGCAGCTGTGCCCGTGGCCTACTTTTGGTACACGGAGGCCGCTCGCAAAGTCTCGTCCCATTCGGAGTCCGGCGGACGAACTTGGCCAGCCCCACCCCCCAAGGCTATTGCCCACCCGTTTTTTTGGCCTTTTTCCACTGGACGAACTTGGCGGCCCGCCCTTCGGGCAGTTATTTTTTGGTGCGGCTGTGCCCGCGGCCTATTTTTGGAACACGGAGGCCGCTCGCAAACTGTTGTCCCATTCCGAGTCCGGCGGACGATGTTGGCCAGCCCCACCCCCCAAGGCTATAGCCAACCCGTTTTATGGCCTTTTTCCGCAGGACGAACTTGGAGCCCCGGCCTTCGGGCGTTTATTTTCGGGCGCGGCTGTGACCGTGGCCTATTTTTGGCACACGGAGGCCGCTCGCAAAGTCTCGTACCATTCCGAGTCCGGCGGACGAACTTGGCCAGCCCCACCCCCCAAGGCTATTGCCCAACCGTTTTTGTGGCCTTTTTCCACTGGACGAACTTGGCGCCCCGCCCTTCGGGCGGTTATTTTTGGGTTCGGCTGTGCCCGCGGCCTATTTTTGGCACACGGAAGCCGCTCGCAAACTGTTGTCCCATTCCGTGTCCGGCGGATGAACATGGCCAGCCCCACCCCCCAAGGCGATAGCCCACCCGTTTTTGTGGCCTTTTTCCGCTGGACGAACTTGGCGCCCCAGCCTTAGGGAGGTTATTTTTGGGCACCGCTGTGCCCGCGGCCTATTTTTGGCACACGGACACCGCTCGCAAAGTCTCGCCCCATTCCGAGTACGAACGGACGAAGTTGGCCAGCCCCACCCCCCAAGGCTATAGCCCACCCGGCTTTGTGGCCTTTTTCAGCTGGACGAACTTGGCGCCCCGGCATTCGGGCCGTTATTTTTTGGCACGGCTGTGCCTGCGGCGTATGTTTTTTCACACGGAGGCCGCTCGCAACATCTCGCCCCATTCCGAGTCCGGCGGACGAACTTGGCCAGCCCCACAAACCAAGGCTATAGCCCTCCCGTATTTGTGGCCTTTTTCCGCTGGACGAACTTGGCGTCCCGGCCTTCGGGTGGTTTTTTTTGGGTGCGGCTGTGCCCGCAGCCTATTTTTGGCACACGGAGGCCGATCGCAATGTCTCATCCCATTCCGAGTCCGGCGGACAAACTTGGCCAGCGCCACCCCCCAAGGCTATAACCCACCCGTTTTTGTGGCCTTTTTCCTCTGGACGAAGTTGGCGCCCCGCCCTTCGGGTGGTTTTTTTTGGGTACGGCTGTGCCCGCGGCCTATTTTTGGCACACGGAGGCCACTCGCAATGTCTCATCCCATTCCGAGTCCGGCGGACAAACTTGGCCAGCCCCACCCCCCAAGGCTATAACCCACCCGTTTTTGTGGCCTTTTTCCTCTGGACGAACTTGCCGCCCCAGCCTTCGGGCGGTTATTTTTGGGCGCAGCTGTGCCCGTGGCCTAATTTTGGTACACGGAGGCCGCTCGTAAAGTCTCGTCCCATTCGAGTCCGGCGCGGACTAACTTGGCCAGCCCCACCCCCCAAGGCTATTGCCCACCCGTTTTTTTGGCCTTTTTCCACTGGACGAACTTGGCGGCCCGCCCTTCGGGCAGTTATTTTTTGGTGCGGCTGTGCCCGCGGCCTATTTTTGGAACACGGAGGCCGCTCGCAAACTGTTGTCCCATTCCGAGTCCGGCGGACGATGTTGGCCAGCCCCACCCCCCAAGGCTATAGCCAACCCGTTTTATGGCCTTTTTCCGCAGGACGAACTTGGAGCCCCGGCCTTCGGGCATTTTTTTTCGGGCGCGGCTGTGCCCACGACCTATTTTTGGCACACGGAGGCCGCTCGAAAAGTTTCATCCCATTCCGAGTCCGGCGGACGAACTTGGCCAGCCCCACCCCCCAAGGCTATAGGCCACCCATTTTTGTGGCCTTTTTCCGCAGGACGAACTTGGAGCCCCGGCCTTCGGGCGTTTATTTTCGGGCGTGGCTGTGACCGTGGCCTATTTTTGGCACACGGAGGCCGCTCGCAAAGTCTCGTACCATTCCGAGTCCGGCGGACGAACTTGGCCAGCCCCACCCCCCAAGGCTATTGCCCAACCGTTTTTGTGGCCTTTTTCCACTGGACGAACTTGGCGCCCCGCCCTTCGGGCGGTTATTTTTGGGTTCGGCTGTGCCCAAGGCCTAATTTTTGGCACACGGAAGCCGCTCGCAACCTGTGGGCCCATTCCGTGTCCGGCGGGTGAACATGGCCGGCCCCACCCCTGCTGCGATAGCCCACCCGTTTTTGTGGCCTTTTTCCGCTGGACGAACTTGGCGCCCCAGCCTTAGGGAGGTTATTTTTGGGCACCGCTGTGCCCGCGGCCTATTTTTGGCACACGGACACCGCTCGCAAAGTCTCGCCCCATTCCGAGTACGAACGGACGAAGTTGGCCAGCCCCACCCCCCAAGGCTATATCCCACCCGGCTTTGTGGCCTTTTTCAGCTGGACGAACTTGGCGCCCCGGCATTCGGGCCGTTATTTTTTGGCACGGCTGTGCCTGCGGCGTATGTTTTTTTACACGGAGGCCGCTCGCAACATCTCGCCCCATTCCGAGTCCGGCGGACGAACTTGGCCAGCCCCACAAACCAAGGCTATAGCCCTCCCGTATTTGTGGCCTTTTTCCGCTGGACGAACTTGGCGTCCCGGCCTTCGGGTGGTTTTTTTTGGGTGCGGCTGTGCCCGCAGCCTATTTTTGGCACACGGAGGCCGATCGCAATGTCTCATCCCATTCCGAGTCCGGCGGACAAACTTGGCCAGCCCCACCCCCCAAGGCTATAACCCACCCGTTTTTGTGGCCTTTTTCCTCTGGACGAAGTTGGCGCCCCGCCCTTCGGGTGGTTTTTTTTGGGTGCGGCTGTGCCCGCGGCCTATTTTTGGCACACGGAGGCCACTCGCAATGTCTCATCCCATTCCGAGTCCGGCGGACAAACTTGGCCAGCCCCACCCCCCAAGGCTATAACCCACCCGTTTTTGTGGCCTTTTTCCTCTGGACGAACTTGCCGCCCCAGCCTTCGGGCGGTTATTTTTGGGCGCAGCTGTGCCCGCGGCCTACTTTTGGTACACGGAGGCCGCTCGTAAAGTCTCGTCCCATTCGGAGTCCGGCGGACGAACTTGGCCAGCCCCACCCCCCAAGGCTATTGCCCACCCGTTTTTTTGGCCTTTTTCCACTGGACGAACTTGGCGGCCCGCCCTTCGGGCGGTTATTTTTTGGTGCGGCTGTGCCCGCGGCCTATTTTTGGAACACGGAGACCGCTCGCAAACTGTTGTCCCATTCCGAGTCCGGCGGACGATGTTGGCCAGCCCCACCCCCCAAGGCTATAGCCCACCCGGCTTTGTGGCCTTTTTTAGCTGGACGAACTTGGCGCCCCGGCATTCGGGCCGTTATTTTTCGGCACGGCTGTGCCCACGGCGTATGATTTTTCACACGGACCCCGCTCGCAACATCTCCCCCCATTCCGAAACCGGCGGACGAACTTGGCCAGCCCCACCTCCCAAGGCTATAGCCCACCCGTATTTGTGGCCTTTTTCCGCTCGACGAACTTGGCGTCCCGGCCTTCGGGTGGTTTTTTTTGGGTGCGGCTGTGCCCGCGGCCTATTTTTGGCACACGGAGGCCACTCGCAATGTCTCATCCCATTCCGAGTCCGGCGGACAAACTTGGCCAGCCCCACCCCCCAAGGCTATAACCCACCCGTTTTTGTGGCCTTTTTCCTCTAGACGAACTTGCCGCCCCAGCCTTCGGGCGGTTATTTTTGGGCGCAGCTGTGCCCGCGGCCTACTTTTGGCACACGGAGGCCGCTCGCAAAGTCTCGTCCCATTCCGAGTCCGGCAGACGAACTTGGCCAGCCCCACCCTCCAAGGCTATTGCCCACCCGTTTTTGTGGCCTTTTTCCACTGGACGAACTTGGCGCCCCGCCCTTCGGGCGGTTATTTTTTGGTGCGGCTGTACCCGCGGCCTATTTTTGGCACACGGAGGCCGCTCGCAAACTGTTATCCCATTCCGAGTCCGGCGGACGATGTTGGCCAGCCCCACCCCCCAAGGCTATAGCCCATCCATTTTTGTGGCCTTTTTCCCCTGGAAGAACTTGGCGCCCCGGCCTTCGGGAGGGTATTTTTGGCGCGGCTGTGCCCGCGGCCTATTTTTGGCACACGGAGGCGCCTCGTAAGGTCTCCTGCCAATCCGAGTCCGGCGGACGAAGTGGGCCAGCCCCACCCCCCAAGGCTATAGCCCACCCGTTTTTGTGGCCTTTTTCCGCTGGACGAACTTGGCGCCCCCGCCTTCGGGCGGGTACTTTTGGGGGCGGCTGTGCCCGCGGCCTATTTTTGGCACACGGAGGCGCTGCGCAAAGTCGCGGGCCATTCCGAGTCCGGCGGACGAAGTTGGCCAGCCCCACCCCCCAAGGCTATAGCCCACCCGTTTTTGTGGCCTTTTTCCGCTGGACGAACTTGGCGCCCCCGCCTTCGGGCGGGTACTTTTGGGGGCGGCTGTGCCCGCGGCCTATTTTTGGCACACGGAGGCGCTGCGCAAAGTCGCGGGCCATTCCGAGTCCGGCGGACGAAGTTGGCCAGCCCCACCCCCCAAGGCTATAGCCCACCCTTTTTTGTGGCCTTTTTCCGCTGGACGAGTTTGGCACCCCGGCCTTCGGGTGGGTATTTTTGGGCGCGGCTGTGCCCGCGGCCTATTTTTGGGACACGGAGGCGCCTCGCAAAGTCTCGCGTCATTCCGAGTCCGGCGGACGACGTTGACCAGCCACACCCCCCAAGGCTATAGCCCACCCGTTTTTGTGGCCTTTTTCCGCTGGACGAACTTGGCGCCCCCGCCTTCGGGCAGGTACTTTTGGGGGCGGCTGTGCCCGCGGCCTAGTTTTGGCACACGGAGCCGCCTCGCAAAGTCTCACACCATTCCGAGTCCGGCGGATGAAGTTGGCCAGCCCCACCCCCCAAGGCTATAGCCCACCCGTTTTTGTGGCCTTTTTCCGCTGGACGAACTTGGCACCCGGCCTATTTTTGGGACACGGAGGCCCCTCGCAAAGTCTCGCGCCATTCCGAGTCTGGCGGACGAAGTTGACCAGCCACACCCCCCAAGGCTATAGCCCACCCGTTTTTGTGGCCTGTTACTGCTGGACGAACTTAGCACCCCGGCCTTCGGGCTGGTATTTCTGGGCGCAGCTGTGCCCGCTGCTTATTTTCGGCACACGGAGGCGCCTCGCAAAGTCTCACGCCATTCCGAGTCCGGCGGACGAAGTCGGCCAGCCCCACCCCCCAAGGCTATAGCCCACCCGTTTTTGTGGCCTTTTTCCGCTGGACGAACTTGGCGCCCCGGCCTTCGGGCTGGTATTTTTGGGCGCGGCTGTGCCCGCGGCCTATTTTTGGTACACGGAGGTGCCTCGCAAAGTCTCACACCATTCCGAGTCCGGCGGATGAAGTTGGCCAGCCCCACCCCCCAAGGCTATAGCCCACCCGTTTTTGTGGCCTTTTTCCGCTGGACGAACTTGGCACCCGGCCTATTTTTGGCACACGGAGGCCCCTCGCAAAGTCTCGAGCCATTCTAAGTACGGCGGACGAAGTTGGCCAGCCCCACCCCCAAAGGCTATAGCCCACCCGTTTTTGTTGCCTTTTTCCGCTGGACGAACTTGGCGCCCCGGCCTTCGGGCGGGTATTTTTGGTGCGGCTGTGCCCGCGGCCGATTTTTGGCACACGGAGGCGCCTCGCAAAGTCTCGCAACATTCCGAGTCCGGCGGACGAAGTTGGCCAGTCGCACCCCCCAAGGCTATAGCCCACCCGTTTTTGTGGCCTTTTTCCGCTGGACGAACTTGGCGCCCCGGCCTTCGGGCGGGTATTTTTAAGCGCGACTTTGCCCGCGGCCTATTTTTGGCACACGTAGGTGTGTCGCAAAGTCTCGCACCATTCCGAGTCCGGCGGACGAAGTCGGCCAGCCCCACCCCCCAAGGCTATAGCCCACCCGTTTTTGTGGCCTTTTTCCGCTGGACGAACTTGGCGCCCCGGCCTTCGGGCGGGTATTTTTGGGTACGGCTGTGTCCGCGGCCTATTTTTGGCACACGGAGGCGCCTCGCAAAGTCTCGCGCCATTCCGAGTCCGGCGGACGAAGTCGGCCAGCCCCACCCCCCAAGGCTATAGCCCACCCGTTTTTGTGGCCTTTTTCCGCTGGACGAACTTGGCGCCCCGGCCTTCGGGCGGGTATTTTTAAGCGCGGCTGTGCCCGCGGCGTATTTTTGGCACACGTAGGCGCGTGGCAAAGTCTCGCGCCATTCCGAGTCCGGCGGACGAAGTCGGCCAGCCCCACCCCCCAAGGCTATAGCCCACCCGTTTTTGTGGCCTTTTTCCGCTGGACGAACTTGGCGCCCCGGCCTTCGGGCGGGTATTTTTGGGCGCGACAAGCACGCGGCCGATTTTTGGCACCCCGAGGCCCCTTGCAAAGTCTCGCAACATTCCGAGTCCGGCGGACGAACTTCGCCCGCGCCCCCCACCAAGGCTATAGCCCACCCGTTTTTTCACCATTTTTCCGGTGGGGGGTTTTGGCACGACGACCTTCAGGCACTTATTTTTGGGCGCGGCTTTGCCCGCGGCTTATTTTTGGCACCCCGAGGCCCCTCGCAAAGTCTCGTCCCATTCCGAGTCCGGCGGACGAACTTCGCCAGCGCCCCCCACCAAGGCTATAGCCCACCCGTCTTTTGGCCATTTTTCCGCTGGGGGGTTTTCGTACCACGACCTTCGGGGGCTTATTTTTGGGCGAGGCTTTGCCCGCGGCTTATTTTTGGCATCCCGAGGCTCCTCGCAACGTCTCGCCCCATTCCGAGTCCGGCGGACGAACTTCGCCCGCGCCCCCCACCAAGGCTATAGCCCACCCGTTTTTTGGCTATTTTTCCGCTGGGGGGTTTTGGCACCACGACCTTCGGGGTCTTATTTTTGGGCACGGATTTGCCCGCTGCTTATTTTTGGCACCCCGAGGGCCCTCGCAAAGTCTCGCCCCATTCCGAGTCCGGCGGACGAACTTCGCCCGCGCCCCCCACCAAGGCTATAGCCCACCCGTTTTTTGGCCATTTTTCCGCTGGGGGGTTTTGGCACCACGACCTTCGGGCGCGGCTTTACCCGCGGCTTATTTTGGGCGCCCCGAGGCCCCTCGCAAAATCTCGCGCCATTCCGAGTCCGGCGGACGAAGTCGGCCAGCCCCACCCCCCAAGGCTATAGCCCACCCGTTTTTGTGGCCTTTTTCCGCTGGACGAACTTGGCGCCCCGGCCTTCGGGCGGGTATTTTTGCGCGCGACAAGCACGCGGCCGATTTTTGGCACCCCGAGGCCCCTTGCAAAGTCTCGCAACATTCCGAGTCCGGCGGACGAACTTCGCCCGCGCCCCCCACCAAGGCTATAGCCCACCCGTTTTTTCACCATTTTTCCGGTGGGGGGTTTTGGCACGACGACCTTCAGGCACTTATTTTTGGGCGCGGCTTTGCCCGCGGCTTATTTTTGGCACCCCGAGGCCCCTCGCAAAGTCTCGCCCCATTCCGAGTCCGGCGGACGAACTTCGCCCGCGCCCCCCATCAAGGCTATAGGCCACCCGTTTTTTGGCCATTTTTCCGCTGGGGGGTTTGCCACCACGACCTTCGGGGGCTTATTTTTAGGTACGGCTTTGCCCGCTGCTGATTTTTGGCACCTCGAGGCCCCTCGCAAAGTCTCGTCCCATTCCGAGTCCGGCGGACGAACTTCGCCAGCGCCCCCCACCAAGGCTATAGCCCACCCGTTTTTTGGCCATTTTTCCGCTGGGGGGTTTGCCACCACGACCTTCGGGGGCTTATTTTTGTGCGCGGCATTGCCCGCTGCTGATTTTTGCCACCTCAAGGCCCCTCGCATAGTGTCGCCCCATTCCGAGTCCGGCGGACGAACTTCGCCCGCGCCCCCCACCAAGGCTATAGCCCACCCGTTTTTTCGCCATTTTTCCGCTGGGGGGTTTTGGCACCACGACCTTCGGGCACTTATTTTTGGGCGCGGCTTTGCCCGCGGCTTATTTTGGGCACCCCGAGGCCCCTCGCAAAGTCTCGCCCCATTCCGAGTCCGACGGACGAACTTCGCCAGCGCCCCCCACCAAGGCTATAGCCCACCCGTCTTTTGGCCATTTTTCCGCTGGGGGGTTTTCGTACCACGACCTTCGGGGGCTTATTTTTGGGCGAGGCTTTGCCCGCGGCTTATTTTTGGCATCCCGAGGCTCCTCGCAACGTCTCGCCCCATTCCGAGTCCGGCGGACGAACTTCGCCCGCGCCCCCCACCAAGGCTATAGCCCACCCGTTTTTTGGCCATTTTTCCGCTGGGGGGTTTTGGCACCACGACCTTCGGGGTCTTATTTTTGGGCACGGATTTGCCCGCTGCTTATTTTTGGCACCCCGAGGCCCCTCGCAAAGTCTCGCCCCATTCCGAGTCCGGCGGACGAACTTCGCCCGCGCCCCCCACCAAGGCTATAGCCCACCCGTTTTTTGGCCATTTTTCCGCTGGGGGGTTTTGGCACCACGACCTTCGGGCGCGGCTTTACCCGCGGCTTATTTTGGGTGCCCCGAGGCCCCTCGCAAAATCTCGCCCCATTCCGAGTCCGGCGGAAGAACTTCGCCCGTGCCCCCCACCAAGGCTATAGCCCACCCGTTTTTTGGCCATTTTTCCGCTGGGGGGTTTTGGCACCACGACCTTCGGGAGCTTATTTTTGGGCGCGGCTTTGCCCGCGGCTTATTTTTGGCACCCCGAGGTCCCTCACAAAGTCTCGCCCCATTCCGAGTCCGGCGGACGAACTTCGCCCGCGCCCCCCACCAAGGCTATAGCCCACCCGTTTTTTGGCGATTTTTCCGCTGTGGGGTTTTGGCACCACGACCTTCGTGCGCTTATTTTTGGGCGCGGCTTTGCCGCGGCTTATTTTTTGCACCCCGAGGCCCCTCGCAAAGTCTCGCCCCATTCCGAGTCCGGCGGACGAACTTCGTCCGCGCCCGCAACCAAGGCTATAGCCCACCCGTTTTTTGGCCATTTTTCCGCTGGGGGGTTTTGGCACCACGACCGTCGGCGTTATTTTTGGGTGCGGCTTTGCCCGCGGTTTATCTTTGGTACCCCGAGGCCCCTCGTAAAGGCTCGCCCCCTTCCGATTCCGGCGGATGAACTTCGCCCGCCCCCCCCACCAAGTATAGCCCACCCGTTTTTTGGCCATTTTTCCGCTGGGAGGTTTTGGCACCACGACTTTCGGGTGCTTATTTTTGGGCGCGGCTTTGCCCGCGGGTTATTTTTAGCACCCGAGGCCCCTCGCAAAGTCTCGCCCCATTCTGAATTCGGCGGATGAACTTCGCCCGCGCCCCCCACCAAGGCTATAGCCCACCCGTTTTTTGGCGATTTTTCCGCTGGGGGGTTTTGGCACCACGACCTTCGGGGTCTTATTTTTGGGCATGGCTTTGCCGACGGCTTATTTTTGGCACCCCGAGGCCCCTCGCAAAGTCTCGCCCCATTCCGAGTCCGGCGGACGAACTTCGCCCGCGCCCCCCACCAAGGCTATAGCCCACCCGTTTTTTGGCCATTTTTCCGCTGGGGGGTTTTGGCACCACGACCTTCGGGCGCGGCTTTGCCCGCGGCTTATTTTGGGCACCCCGAGGCCCCTCGCAAAGTCTCGCCCCATTCCGAGTCCGGCGGAAGAACTTCGCCCGTGCCCCCCACCAAGGCTATAGCCCACCCGTTTTTTGGCCTTTTTTCCGCTGGGGGGTTTTGGCACCACGACCTTCGGGCACTTATTTTTGGGCGCGGCTTTGCCCGCGGCTTATTTTGGGCACCCCGAGGCCCCTCGCAAAGTCTCGTCCCATTCCGAGTCCGACGGACGAACTTCGCCCGCGCCCCCCACCAAGGCTATAGCCCACCGGTATTTTGGCCATTTTTCCGCTGGGGGGTTTGGGCGCGCCGACCTTCGGGGTGTCATTTTTGGGCGCGGCGGAGCCCGCGGCCTATTTTTGGCACACGGAGGCCGCTGGCAAAGTCTCGCCCCATTCCGAGTCCGGCAGACGAAGTTGGCCAGCCCCTCCCCCCAAGGCTATACCGCACCCGTTTTTTGGCCATTTGTCCGTGGGGGGTTTGGACGCGCCGACCTTCGGGGGGTTATTTTTGGACGCGGCTGTGCCCGCGGCCTATTTTTCACACGCGGAGGCTGCTCGCAAAGTCTCGCCCCATTCCGAATCCGGCGGACGAAGTTGGCCAGCCCCTCCCCCCAAGGCTATAGCGCACCCATTTTTTGGCCATTTTTCCGCTGGGGGGTTTGGACGCGCCGACCTTCGGGGGGTTATTGCTGGACGCGGCTGTGCCCGCGGCCTATTTTTGGAATGCGGAGGCCGCTCGCAAAGTCTCGCCCCATTCCGAGTCCGGCGGACGAAGTTGGCCAGCCCCTCCCCCCAAGGCAATAGCGCACCCATTTTTTGGCCATTTTTCCGCTGGGGGGTTTGGGGGTGCCGACCTTCGGGGGGTTATTTTTTGGCGCGGCTGTGCCCGCAGCCAATTTTTGGCATGCGGAGGCCGCTCGCAAAGGCTCGCCCCATTCCGAGTCCAGCGGACGAAGTTGGCCAGCCCCTCCCCCCAAGGCTATAGCGCACGCTTTTTTTGGCCATTTTTCCGCTGGGGGGTTTGGGCGCGCCGACCTTCGGGGGGTTATTTTTGGGCGCGGCTGTGTCCGCGGCCTATTTTTGGCACACGGAGGCCGTTCGCAAATTCTCGCCCCATTCCGAGTCCGGCGGACGAACTTGGCCAGCCCCTCTCCCCAAGGCTATAGCCCACCCGTTTTTTGGGGATTTTTCCGCTGGGGGGTTTGGGCGCGCCGACCTTCGGGGTGTTATTTTTGGGCACGGCGGAGCCCGCGGCCTATTTTTGGCACACGGAGGCCGCTCGCAAAGTCTCACCCCATTCCGAGTCCGGCGGACGAAGTTGGCCAGCCCCTCCCCCCAAGGCTATAGAGCACCCGTTTTTTGGCGATTTTTCCGCTGGGGGTTTTGGGCGCGCCAACCTTCGGGGGGTTATTTTTGGATGCGGCTGTGCCCGCGGCCTATTTTTGGCACGCGGAGGCCGCTGGCAAAGTCTCGCCCATTTCCGAGTCCGGCGGACGAAGTTGGCAAGCCCCTTCCCCCAAGGTTATAGCGCACCCGTTTTTTGGCCATTTTTCCACTGGGGGGTTTGGGCGCGCCGACCTTCGGGGGTTATTTTTGGGCGCGGCTGTGCCCACAGCCTATTTTTGGCACGCGGAGGCCGCTCACAATGTCTCGTCCCATTCCGAATCCGGCGGACGAAGTTGGCCAGCCCCTCCCCCCAAGGCTATAGCGCACGCTTTTTTTGGCCATTTTTCCGCTGGGGGGTTTGGACGCGCCGACCTTCGGGGGGTTATTGCTAGACGCGGCTGTGCCCGCGGCCTATTTTTGGAACGCGGAGGCCGCTCGCAAAGGCTCGCCCCATTCCGAGTCCAGCGGACGAAGTTGGCCAGCCCCTCCCCCCAAGGCTATAGCGCACCCGTTTTTGTGGCCTCTTTCCGCTGGACGAACTTGGCGCCCCGGCCTTCGGGCGGGTATTTTTGGGCGCGTCTGTGCCCGCGGCCTATTTTTGGCACACGGAGGCGCCTCACAAAGTCTCGCGCAATTCCGAGCCCGGCGGACGAAGTCGGCCAGCCCCACTCCCCAAGGCTATAGCCCACCCGTTTTTGTGGCCTCTTTCCGCTGGACGAACTTGGCGCCCCGGCCTTCGGGCGGGTATTTTTGGGCGCGGCTGTGCCCGCGGCCTATTTTTGGCACACGGAGGCGCCTCGCAAAGTCTCGCGCCATTCGGAGCCCGGCGGACGAAGTTGGCCAGCCCCACCCCCCAAGGCTATAGCCCACCCGTTTTTGTGGCCTCTTTCCGCTGGACGAACTTGGCGCCCCGGCCTTCGGGCGGGTATTTTTGGGCGCGGCTGTGCCCGCGGCCTAGTTTTGGCACACGGAGCCGCCTCGCAAAGTCTCGCGCCATTCCGAGTCCGGCGAACGAAGTTGCCCAGCCCCACCCCCCAAGGCTATAGCCCACCCGTTTTTGTGGCCTCTTTCCGCTGGACGAACTTGGTACCCCGGCCTTCGGGCGGGTATTTTTGGGCGCGGCTGTGCCCGCGGCCTATTTTTGGCACACGGAGGCGCCTCGCAAAGTCTTGCGCCATTCCGAGTCCTGCGAACGAAGTTGGCCAGCCCCACCCCCCAAGGCTATAGCCCACCCGTTTTTGTGGCCTCTTTCCGCTGGACGAACTTGGCGCCCCGGCCTTCGGGCGGGTATTTTTGGGCGCGGCTGTGCCCATGGCCTATTTTTGGCACACGGAGGCGCCTCGCAAAGTCTCGCGCCATTCCGAGTCCGGCGGACGAAGTTGGCCAGCCCCACCCCCCAAGGCTATAGCCCACCCGTTTTTGTGGCCTCTTTCCGCTGGACGAACTTGGCGCCCCGGCCTTCGGGCGGGTATTTTTGGGCGCGACTGTGCCCGCGGCCTATTTTTGGCACACGGAGGCGCCTCGCAAAGTCTCGCGCCATTCCGAGTCCGGCGGACGAAGTTGGCCAGCCCCACCCCCCAAGGCTATAGCCCACCCGTTTTTGTGGCCTCTTTCCGCTGGACAAACTTGGCGCCCCGGCCTTCGAGCGGGTATTTTTGGTTGCGGCTGTGCCCGCGGCCTATTTTTGGCACACGGAGGCGCCTCGCAAAGTCTCGCGCCATTCTGAGTCCGGCGGACGAAGTTGGCCAGCCCCACCCCCCAAGGCTATAGCCCACCCGTTTTTGTGGCCTCTTTCCGCTGGACGAACTTGGCGCCCCGGCCTTCGGGCGGGTATTTTTGGGCGCGGCTGTGTCCGCGGCCTAGTTTTTGGCACACGGAGGCGCCTCGCAAAGTCTTGCGCCATTCCGAGTCCTGCGAACGAAGTTGGCCAGCCCCACCCCCCAAGGCTATAGCCCACCCGTTTTTGTGGCCTCTTTCCGCTGGACGAACTTGGCGCCCCGGCCTTCGGGCGGGTATTTTTGGGCGCGTCTGTGCCCGCGGCCTATTTTTGGCACACGGAGGTGCCTCACAAAGTCTCGCGTAATTTCGAGCCCGGCGGACGAAGTCGGCCCGCCCCACTCCCCAAGGCTATAGCCCACCCGTTTTTGTGGCCTCTTTCCGCTGGACGAACTTGGCGCCCCGGCCTTCGGGCGGCTATTTTTGGCGCGGCTGTGCCGCGGCCTATTTTTGGCACACGGAGGCGCCTCGCAAAGTCTCGCGACATTCCGAGCCCGGGCGGACGAAGTTGGCCAGCCCCACCCCCACAGCCTATCGCCCCCCCGCCTTTGTGGCCCCTTTCCGCTGGACGAACTTGGTGCCCCGGCCTTCGGGCGGGTATTTTTGGGCGCGGCGGTACCCGCGGCCTATTTTTGGCACACGGAGGTGCCTCGCAAAGTCTCGCGCCATTCCGAGTCCGGCGGACGAAGTTGGCCAGCCCCACCCCCCAAGGCTATAGCCCACCCGTTTTTGTGGCCTCTTTCCTTTGGACGAACTTGGCGCCCCGGCCTTCGGGCGGGTATTTTTGGGCGCGACTGTGCCCGCGGCCTATTTTTGGCACACGGAGGCGCCTCGCAAAGTCTCGCGCCATTCCGAGTCCGGCGGACGAAGTTGGCCAGCCCCACCCCCCAAGGCTATAGCCCACCCGTTTTTGTGGCCTCTTTCCGCTGGACAAACTTGGCGCCCCGGCCTTCGAGCGGGTATTTTTGGTTGCGGCTGTGCCCGCGGCCTATTTTTGGCACACGGAGGCGCCTCGCAAAGTCTCGCGCCATTCCGAGTCCGGCGGACGAGTTGGCCAGCCCCACCCCCAAGGCTATAGCCCACCCGCTTTTGTGGCCTCTTTCCGCTGGACGAACTTGGCGCCCGGCCTTCGGGCGGGTATTTTTAGGCGCGGCTGTGCCCGCGCCCAATTTTTGCACACGGAGCCGCCTCGCAAAGTCTCGCGCCATTCCGAGTCCGCGCGGACGAAGTTGCCCAGCCCCACCCCCAAGGCTATAGCCCACCCGTTTTGTGGCCTCTTTCCGCTGGACGACCTCGGCGCCGCGGCCCCCGGGCGGGTTATTTTGGGGGGGGGCGTGCCCGCGGCCTATTTTTGGCACACGGAGGCGCCTAACAAAGTCTCGCTCCATTCCGAGTCCGGTGGACGAAGTTGGCCAGCCCCACCCCCCAAGGCTATAGCCCACCCGTTTTTGTGGCCTTTTTCCGCTGGACGAACTTGGCGCCCCGGCTTTCGGGCGGGTATTTTTGGGCGCGACTGTGCCCGCGGCCTATTTTTGGCACACAGAGGCGCCTCGCAAAGTCTCGCGCCATTCCGAGTCCGGCGGACGAAGTTGGCCAGCCCCACCCCCAAGGCTATAGCCCACCCGTTTTTGTGGCCTCTTTCCGCTGGACAAACTTGGCGCCCCGGCCTTCGAGCGGGTATTTTTGGTTGCGGCTGTGCCCGCGGCCTATTTTTGGCACACGGAGGCGCCTCGCAAAGTCTCGCGCCATTCCGAGTCCGGCGGACGAAGTTGGCCAGCCCCACCCCCCAAGGCTATAGTCCACCCGTTTTTGTGGCCTCTTTCCGCTGGACGAACTTGGCGCCCCGGCCTTCGGGCGGGTATTTTTGGGCGCGGCTGTGTCCGCGGCCTAGTTTTTGGCACACGGAGGCGCCTCGCAAAGTCTTGCGCCATTCCGAGTCCTGCGAACGAAGTTGGCCAGCCCCACCCCCCAAGGCTATAGCCCACCCGTTTTTGTGGCCTCTTTCCGCTGGACGAACTTGGCGCCCCGGCCTTCGGGCGGGTATTTTTGGGCGCGTCTGTGCCCGCGGCCTATTTTTGGCACACGGAGGTGCCTCACAAAGTCTCGCGTAATTTCGAGCCCGGCGGACGAAGTCGGCCCGCCCCACTCCCCAAGGCTATAGCCCACCCGTTTTTGTGGCCTCTTTCCGCTGGACGAACTTGGCGCCCCGGCCTTCGGGCGGGTATTTTTGGGCGCGGCTGTGCCCGCGGCCTATTTTTGGCACACGGAGGCGCCTCGCAAAGTCTCGCGACATTCCGAGCCCGGCGGACGAAGTTGGCCAGCCCCACCCCCCAAGGCTATAGCCCACCCGTTTTTGTGGCCTCTTTCCGCTGGACGAACTTGGTGCCCCGGCCTTCGGGCGGGTATTTTTGGGCGCGGCTGTACCCGCGGCCTATTTTTGGCACACGGAGGTGCCTCGCAAAGTCTCGCGCCATTCCGAGTCCGGCGGACGAAGTTGGCCAGCCCCACCCCCCAAGGCTATAGCCCACCCGTTTTTGTGGCCTCTTTCCGTTGGACGAACTTGGCGCCCCGGCCTTCGGGCGGGTATTTTTGGGCGCGACTGTGCCCGCGGCCTATTTTTGGCACACGGAGGCGCCTCGCAAAGTCTCGCGCCATTCCGAGTCCGTCGTACGAAGTTGGCCAGACCCCAGCCCCAAGGGTTTAGCGAACCCTTTGTTGTGGACTCTTTAAGCTGGACGAACTTGGCGCCCCGGCCTTCGGGCGGGTATTTTTGGTTGCGGCTGTGACCGCGGCCTATTTTTGCCACAAGGAGGCGCCTCCCAAAGTCTCGCCCCATTCCGAGTCCGGCTGACGAAGTTGGTCAGCCCCACCCCCAAGGCTATAGCCCACCCGTTTTGTGGCCTCTTTCCGCTGGACGACCTTGGCGCCCCGGCCTTCGCCGAGGCACTTCCGGGCGCGGCTGTGCCCGCGGCCTATTTTTGGCACACGGAGGCACCTCGCAAAGTCTCGCGCCATTCGGAGTCCGGCGGACGAAGTTTGCCAGCCCCACCCCCCAAGGCTATAGCCCACCCGTTTTTGTGGCTTCTTTCCGCTGGACGAACTTGGCGCCCCGGCCTTCGGGCGGGTATTTTTGGGTGCGGCTGTGCCCGCGGCCTATTTTTGGCACACGGAGGCGCCTCACAAAGTCTCGCGCCATTCCGAGTCCGGCGGACGAAGTTGGCCAGCCCCACCCCCCAAGGCTATAGCCCACCCGTTTTTGTGGCCTCTTTCCGCTGGACGAACTTGGCGCCCCGGCCTTCGGGTGGGTATTTTTGGACGCGGCTGTGCCCGCGGCCTATTTTTGGCACACGGAGGCGCCTCCTAAAGTCTCGCGCCATTCCGAGTCCGGCGGACGAAGTTGGCCAGCCCCACCCCCCAAGGCTATAGCTCACCCGTTTTTGTGGCCTCTTTCCGCTGGACGAACTTGGCGCCCCGGCCTTCGGGCGGGTATTTTTGGGCGCGGCTGTGCCCGCGGCCTATTTTTGGCACACGGAGGCGCCTCGCAAAGTCTCGCGCCATTCCGAGTCCGGCGGACGAAGTTGGCCAGCCTCACCCCCCAAGGCTATAGCCCACCCGTTTTTGTGGCATCTTTCCGCTGGACGAACTTGGCGCCCCGGCCTTCGGGCGGGTATTTTTGGGCGCGGCTGTGTCCGCGGCCTATTTTTGGCACACGGAGGCGCCTCGAAAAGTCTCACGCCATTCCGAGTCCGGCGGACGAAGTTGGCCAGCCCCACCCCCCAAGGCTATAGCCCACCCGTGTTTGTGCCCTCTTTCCGCTGGACGAATTTGGCGCCCCGGCCTTCGGGCGGGTATTTTTGGGCGCGGCTGTGCCCGCGGCCTATTTTTGGCACACGGAGCCGCCTCGCAAAGTCTCGCGCCATTCCCAGTCCGGCGGACGAAGTTGGCCAGCCCCACCCTCCAAGGCTATAGCCCACCCGTTTTTGTGGCCTCTTTCGGCTGGACGAACTTGGCGCCACGGCCTTCGGGCGGGTATTTTTGGGCGCGGCTGTGCCCGCGGCCTATTTTTGGCACACGGAGGCGCCTCGCAAAGTCTCGCGCCATTCCGAGTCCGGCGGACGAAGTTGGCCAGCCCCACCCCCCAAGGCTATAGCCCACCCGTTTTTGTGGCCTCTTTCCGCTGGAAGAACTTGGCGCCCCGGCCTTCGGGCGGGTATTTTTGGACGCGGCTGTGCCCGCGGCCTATTTTTGGCACACGGAGCCGTCTCGCAAAGTCTCGCGCCATTCCGAGTCCGGCGGACGAAGTTGGCCAGCCCCACCCCCAAAGGCTATAGCCCACCCGTTTTTGTGGCCTCTTTCCGCTGGACGAACTTGGCGCCCCGGCCTTCGGGCGGTTATTTTTCGGCGCGGCTGCGCCATGCGCCTATTTATGGAACACGGAGGCGCCGCAAAGTCTCGCGCCATTCCGAGTCCGGCGGACGAAGTTGGCCAGCCCCACCCCCCACGGCTATAGCCCACCCGTTTTTGTGGCCTCTTTCCGCTGGAAGAACTTGGCGCCACGGCCTTCGGGTGGGTTTTTTTGGACGCGGCTGTGCCCGCGGCCTATTTTTGGCACACGGAGGTGCCTCGCAAAGTCTCGCGGTATTCCGAGTCCGGCGGACGAAGTCGGCCAGCCCCACCCCCCAAGGCTATAGCCCACCCGTTTTTGTGGCCTTTTTCCGCTTGACGAACTTGGCGCCCCGGCCTTCGGGCGAGTATTTTTGGGAGCGGCTGTGCCTGCGGCCTATTTTTAGCACACGGAGGCGCCTCGTAAAGTCTCGCGCCATTCCGAGTCCGGAGGACGAAGTTGGCCAGCCCCACCCCCCAAGGCTATAGCCCACCCGTTTTTGTGGCCTTTTTCCGCTGGACAAACTTGGCTCCCCGGCCTTCGGGCGGGTATTTTTGGACGCGGCTGTGCCCGCGGCATATTTTTGGCACACGGAGGTGCCTCGCAAAGTCTCGCGCCATTCTGAGTCCGGCGGACGAAGTTGGCCAGCCCCACCCCCCAAGGCTATAGCCCACCCGTTTTTGTGGCCTCTTTCCGCTGGACGAACTTGGCGCCCCGGCCTTCGGGCGGGTATTTTTGGGCGCGGCTGTGCCCGCGGCCTATTTTTGGCACACGGAGCCACCTCGCAAAGTCTCGCGCCATTCCCAGTCCGGCGGACGAAGTTGGCCAGCCCCACCCCCCAAGGCTATAGCCCACCCGTTTTTGTGGCCTCTTTCGGCTGGACGAACTTGGCGCCCCGGCCTTCGGGCGGGTATTTTTGGGCGCGGCTGTGCCCGCAGCCTATTTTTTGCACACGGAGGCGCCTCGCAAAGTCTCGCGCCATTCCGAGTCCGGCGGACGAAGTTGGCCAGCCCCACCCCCCAAGGCTATAGCCCTCCCGTTTTTGTGGCCTCTTTCCGCTGGACGAACTTGGCGCCCCGGCCTTCGGGCGGGTATTTTGGGCGCGGCTGTGACCGCGGCCTATTTTTGGCACACGGAGGCGCCTCGCAAAGTCTCGCGCCATTCCGAGTCCGGCGGACGAAGTTGGCCAGCCCCACCCCCCAAGGCTATAGCCCACCCGTTTTTGTGGCCTCTTTCCGCTGGACGAACTTGGCGCCCCGGCCTTCGGGCGGGTATTTTTTGGCACGGCTGTGCCCGCGGCCTATTTTTGGCACACGGAGTCGCCTCGCAAAGTCTCGCGCCATTCCGAGTCCGGCGGACGAAGTTGGCCAGCCCCACCCCCCAAGGCTATAGCCCACCCGTTTTTGTGGCTTCTTTCCGCTGGACGAACTTGGCGCCCCGGCCTTCGGGCGGGTATTTTTGGGCGCGGCTGTGCCCGCGGCCTATTTTTGGCACACGGAGGCCCCTCACAAAGTCTCGCGCCATTCCGAGTCCGGCGGACGAAGTTGGCCAGCCCCACCCCCCAAGGCTATAGCCCACCCGTTTTTGTGGCCTCTTTCCGCTGGACGAACTTGGCGCCCCGGCCTTCGGGTGGGTATTTTTGGACGTGGCTGTGCCCGCGGCCTAGTTTTGGCACACGGAGGGGCCTCGAAAAGTCTCACGCCATTCCGAGTCCGGCGGACGAAGTTGGCCAGCCCCACCCCCCAAGGCTATAGCCCACCCGTTTTTGTGGCTTCTTTCCGCTGGACGAACTTGGCGCCCCGGCCTTCAGGCGGGTATTTTTGGGCGCGGCTGTGCCCGCGGCCTATTTTTGGCATACGGAGGCCCCTCACAAAGTCTCGCGCCATTCCGAGTCCGGCGGACGAAGTTGGCCAGCCCCACCCCCCAAGGCTATAGCCCACCCGTTTTTGTGGCCTCTTTCCGCTGGACGAACTTGGCGCCCCGGCCTTCGGGCGGGTATTTTTGGGCGCGGCTGTGTCCGCGGCCTATTTTTGGCACACGGAGGCGCCTCGAAAAGTCTCACGCCATTCCGAGTCCGGCGGACGAAGTTGGCCAGCCCCACCCCCCAAGGCTATAGCCCACCCGTGTTTGTGCCCTCTTTCCGCTGGACGAACTTGGCGCCCCGGCCTTCGGGTGGGTATTTTTGGACGCGGCTGTGCCCCCGGCCTAGTTTTGGCACACGGAGGCGCCTCGCAAAGTCTCGCGCCATTCCGCGTCCGGCGGACGAAGTTGGCCAGCCCCACCCCCCAAGGCTATAGCCCACCCGTTTTTGTGGCCTCTTTCCGCTGGACGAACTTGGCGCCCCGGCCTTCGGGCGGGTATTTTTGGACGCGGCTGTGCCCGCGGCCTAGTTTTGGCACACGGAGGCGCCTCGCAAAGTCTCGCGCCATTCCGAGTCCGGCCGACGAAGTCGGCCAGCCCCACCCCCCAAGGCTATAGCCCACCCGTTTTTGTGGCCTCTTTCCGCTGGACGAACTTGGCGCCCCGGCCTTCGGGCGGGTATTTTTCGGCGCGGCTGTGCCCGCGGCCTATTTATGGAACACGGAGGTGCCTCGCAAAGTCTCGCGCCATTCCGAGTCCGGCGGACGAAGTTGGCCAGCCCCAACCCCCAAGACTATAGCCCACCCGTTTTTGTGGCCTCTTTCCGCTGGACGAACTTGGCGCCCCGGCCTTCGGGCTGGTATTTTTGGGCGCAGCTGTGCCCGCGGCCTATTTTTGGCACACGGAGTCGCCTAGCAATGTCTCACGCCATTCCTAGTCCGGCGGACGAAGTTGGCCAGGCCCACCCCCCAAGGCCATAGCCCACCCGTTCTTGTGCCCTCTTTCCGCTGGACGAACTTGGCGCCCCGGCCTTCGGGCGGGTATTTTTGGGTGCGGCGGTGCCCGCGGCCTATTTTTGGCACACGGAGGCGCCTCGCAAAGTCTCGCGCCATTCCGAGTCCGGCGGACGGCGGGGGCCCGCCCCACCCCCCAAGGCGAGAGCCCACCCGTTTTGTGGCCTCTTTCCGCTGGACGAATCTGGCGCCCCGGCCTTCGGGCGGGTATTTTTGGGCGCGGCAGTGCCCGCGTCCGATTTTAGGCACAAGGAGCCGACTCGCAAAGTCTCGCGCCATTCCCAGTCCGGCGGACGAAGTTGGCCAGCCCCACCCCCCTACGCTATATACCACCCGTTATTGTGGCCTCTTTCGGCTGGTCGATCTTGGCGCCCCGGCCTTCGGGCGGGTATTTTTGGGCGCGGCTGTGCCCGCGGCCTTTTTTTGGCACACGGAAGCGCCTCGCAAAGTCTCGCGCCATTCCGAGTCCGGCGGACGGTTGGCCAGCCCACCCCCAAGGCTATAGCCCACCCGCTTTTGTGGCCTCTTTCCGCAGGGGACGAACTTGGCGCCCGGCCTTCGGGCGGGTATTTTGGGCGCGCTGTGCCCGCGGCCTATTTTTGGCACACGGAGGCGCCTCGCAAAGTCTCGCGCCATTCCGAGTCCGAGCGGACGAGTTGGCCAGCCCCACCCCCAAGGCTATAGCCCCCCCGTTTTTGTGGCCTCTTTCCGCTGGAAGAACTTGGCGCCCCGGCCTTCGGGCGGGTATTTTTGGACGCGGCTGTGCCCGCGGCCTATTTTTGGCACACGGTGCCGTCTCGCAAAGTCTCGCGCCATTCCGAGTCCGGCGGACGAAGTTGGCCAGCCCCACCCCCAAAGGCTATAGCCCACCCGTTTTTGTGGCCTCTTTCCGCTGGACGAACTTGGCGCCCCGGCCTTCGGGCGGTTATTTTTCGGCGCGGCTGCGCCCGCGGCCTATTTATGGAACACGGAGGCGCCTCGCAAAGACTCGCGCCATTCCGAGTCCGGCGGACGAAGTTGGCCAGCCCCACCCCCCAAGACTATAGCCCACCCAGTTTTTGGGCCTCTTTCGGCTGGACGAACTTG
Source organism: Citrus sp. QX-2021 (assembly GCA_030444885.1). NCBI lineage: Eukaryota > Viridiplantae > Streptophyta > Magnoliopsida > Sapindales > Rutaceae > Citrus > Citrus sp. QX-2021. The sequence continues at coordinate 179,436 of JAUJEF010000089.1, forward strand.
GCGCCCGGCCTTCGGGCTGGTATTTTTGCGCGGCTGTGCCCAAGGCCTATTTTTGGCACACGGAGGCACCTCGCAAAGTCTCGCGCCATTCCGAGTCCGGCGGACGGTTGGCCAGCCCCACCCCCAAGGCTATAGCCCACCCCGTCTTGTGGCCTCTTTCCGCTGGAAGAACTTGTCGCCCCGGCCTTCGGGCGGGTTTTTTTGACGCGGCTGTGCCCGCGGCCTATTTTTGGCACACGGAGGTGCCTCGCAAAGTCTCGCGGTATTCCGAGTCCGCGCGGACGAAGTCGGCCAGCCCCACCCCCAAGGCTATAGCCCACCCGCTTTTGTGGCCTTTTTCCGCTTGACGAACTTGGCGCCCCGGCCTTCGGGCGAGTATTTTTGGGAGCGGCTGTGCCCGCGGCCTATTTTTGGCACACGGAGGCGCCTCGTAAAGTCTCGCGCCATTCCGAGTCCGGAGGACGAAGTTGGCCAGCCCCACCCCCCAAGGCTATAGCCCACCCGTTTTTGTGGCCTTTTTCCGCTGGACAAACTTGGCTCCCCGGCCTTCGGGCGGGTATTTTTGGACGCGGCTGTGCCCGCGGCATATTTTTGGCACACGGAGGTGCCTCGCAAAGTCTCGCGCCATTCTGAGTCCGGCGGACGAAGTTGGCCAGCCCACCCCCCAAGGCTATAGCCCACCCGTTTTTGTGGCCTCTTTCGGCTGGACGAACTTGGCGCCCCGGCCTTTGGGCGGGTATTTTTGGTCGCGGCTGTGCCCGCGGCCTATTTTTGGCACACGGAGGCGCCTCGCAAAGTCTCGCGCCATTCCGAGTCCGCGCGACGGTTGGCCACCCCCACCCCCCAAGGCTATAGCCCACCCGTTTTTGTGGCCTTTTTCCCCTGGACGAAATTGGCGCCGCGGCCTTCGGGCGGGTATTTCTGGTCACGGCTGTGTCCGCTGCCTATTTTTGGCACACGGAGTCTCCTCGCAAAGTCTCGCGCCATTCCGAGTCCGGCGGACGAAGTCGGCCAGCCCCCCCCCCCAAGGCTATAGCCCACCTGCTTTTGTGGCTTCTTTCCGCTGGACGAACTTGGCGCCCGGCCTTCGGGCGGGTATTTTTGGCGCGGCTGTGCCCGCGCCTATTTTTGGCACACGGAGGCCCTCACAAAGTCTCGCGCCATTCCGAGTCCGGCGGACGGTTGGCCAGGCCCCCCCCCCAAGGCTATAGCCCACCCGTTTTTGTGGCCTCTTTCCGCTGGACGAACTTGGCGCCCCGGCCTTCGGGTGGGTATTTTTGGACGTGGCTGTGCCCGCGGCCTAGTTTTGGCACACGGAGGGGCCTCGAAAAGTCTCACGCCATTCCGAGTCCGGCGGACGAAGTTGGCCAGCCCCACCCCCCAAGGCTATAGCCCACCCGTTTTTGTGGCTTCTTTCCGCTGGACGAACTTGGCGCCCCGGCCTTCAGGCGGGTATTTTTGGGCGCGGCTGTGCCCGCGGCCTATTTTTGGCATACGGAGGCCCCTCACAAAGTCTCGCGCCATTCCGAGTCCGGCGGACGAAGTTGGCCAGCCCCACCCCCCAAGGCTATAGCCCACCCGTTTTTGTGGCCTCTTTCCGCTGGACGAACTTGGCGCCCGGCCTTCGGGCGGGTATTTTTGGGCGCGGCTGTGTCCGCGGCCTATTTTTGGCACACGGAGGCGCCTCGAAAAGTCTCACGCCATTCCGAGTCCGGCGGACGAAGTTGGCCAGCCCCACCCCCCAAGGCTATAGCCCACCCGTGTTTGTGCCCTCTTTCCGCTGGACGAACTTGGCGCCCCGGCCTTCGGGTGGGTATTTTTGGACGCGGCTGTGCCCCCGGCCTAGTTTTGGCACACGGAGGCGCCTCGCAAAGTCTCGCGCCATTCTGCGTCCGGCGGACGAAGTTGGCCAGCCCCACCCCCCAAGGCTATAGCCCACCCGTTTTTGTGGCCTCTTTCCGCTGGACGATCTTTGGCGCCCGGCCTTCGGGCGGGTATTTTGGACGCGGCTGTGCCCGCGGCCTAGTTTTGGCACACGGAGGCGCCTCGCAAAGTCTCGCGCCATTCCGAGTCCGGCCGACGAAGTCGGCCAGCCCCACCCCCCAAGGCTATAGCCCACCCGTTTTTGTGGCCTCTTTCCGCTGGACGAACTTGGCGCCCCGGCCTTCGGGCGGGTATTTTTTGGCGCGGCTGTGCCCGCGGCCTATTTATGGAACACGGAGGTGCCTCGCAAAGTCTCGCGCCATTCCGAGTCCGGCGGACGAAGTTGGCCAGCCCCACCCCCCAAGACTATAGCCCACCCGTTTTTGTGGCCTCTTTCCGCTGGACGAACTTGGCGCCCCGGCCTTCGGGCTGGTATTTTTGGGCGCAGCTGTGCCCGCGGCCTATTTTTGGCACACGGAGTCGCCTAGCAATGTCTCACGCCATTCCTAGTCCGGCGGACGAAGTTGGCCAGGCCCACCCCCCAAGGCCATAGCCCACCCGTTCTTGTGCCCTCTTTCCGCTGGACGAACTTGGCGCCCCGGCCTTCGGGCGGGTATTTTTGGGTGCGGCGGTGCCCGCGGCCTATTTTTGGCACACGGAGGCGCCTCGCAAAGTCTCGCGCCATTCCGAGTCCGGCGGACGAAGTGGGCCAGCCCCACCCCCCAAGGCTATAGCCCACCCGTTTTTGTGGCCTCTTTCCGCTGGACGAATCTGGCGCCCCGGCCTTCGGGCGGGTATTTTTGGGCGCGGCTGTGCCCGCGGCCTATTTTTGGCACACGGAGCCGACTCGCAAAGTCTCGCGCCATTCCCAGTCCGGCGGACGAAGTTGGCCAGCCCCACCCCCCAAGGCTATAGCCCACCCGTTTTTGTGGCCTCTTTCGGCTGGACGAACTTGGCGCCCCGGCCTTCGGGCGGGTATTTTGGGCGCGGCTGTGCCCGCGGCCTATTTTTGGCACACGGAGGCGCCTCGCAAAGTCTCGCGCCATTCCGAGTCCGGCGGACGAAGTTGGCCAGCCCCACCCCCCAAGGCTATAGCCCACCCGTTTTTGTGGCCTCTTTCCGCTGGAAGAACTTGGCGCCCCGGCCTTACGGCGTGTACTTTCGGCCGCGGCTGTGCCCGCGGCCTATTTTTGGCACACGGTGCCGTCTCGCAAAGTCTCGCGCCATTCCGAGTCCGGCGGACGAAGTTGGCCAGCCCCACCCCCAAAGGCTATAGCCCACCCGTTTTTGTGGCCTCTTTCCGCTGGACGAACTTGGCGCCCCGGCCTTCGGGCGGTTATTTTTCGGCGCGGCTGCGCCCGCGGCCTATTTATGGAACACGGAGGCGCCTCGCAAAGACTCGCGCCATTCCGAGTCCGGCGGACGAAGTTGGCCAGCCCCACCCCCCAAGACTATAGCCCACCCGTTTTTGTGGCCTCTTTCGGCTGGACGAACTTGGCGCCCCGGCCTTCGGGCTGGTATTTTTGGGCGCGGCTGTGCCCGCGGCCTATTTTTGGCACACGGAGGCACCTCGCAAAGTCTCGCGCCATTCCGAGTCCGGCGGACGAAGTTGGCCAGCCCCACCCCCCAAGGCTATAGCCCACCCGTTTTTGTGGCCTCTTTCCGCTGGAAGAACTTGGCGCCCCGGCCTTCGGGCGGGTTTTTTTGGACGCGGCTGTGCCCGCGGCCTATTTTTGGCACACGGAGGTGCCTCGCAAAGTCTCGCGGTATTCCGAGTCCGGCGGACGAAGTCGGCCAGCCCCACCCCCCAAGGCTATAGCCCACCCGTTTTTGTGGCCTTTTTCCGCTTGACGAACTTGGCGCCCCGGCCTTCGGGCGAGTATTTTTGGGAGCGGCTGTGCCCGCGGCCTATTTTTGGCACACGGAGGCGCCTCGTAAAGTCTCGCGCCATTCCGAGTCCGGAGGACGAAGTTGGCCAGCCCCACCCCCCAAGGCTATAGCCCACCCGTTTTTGTGGCCTTTTTCCGCTGGACAAACTTGGCTCCCCGGCCTTCGGGCGGGTATTTTTGGACGCGGCTGTGCCCGCGGCATATTTTTGGCACACGGAGGTGCCTCGCAAAGTCTCGCGCCATTCTGAGTCCGGCGGACGAAGTTGGCCAGCCCACCCCCCAAGGCTATAGCCCACCCGTTTTTGTGGCCTCTTTCCGCAGGACGAACTTGGCGCCCCGGCCTTCGGGCGGGTATTTTGGGCGCGGCTGTGCCCGCGGCCTATTTTTGGTACACGGAGGTGCCTCGCAAAGTCTCGCGCCATTCCGAGTCCGGCGGACGAAGTTGGCCAGCCCCACCCCCCAAGGCTATAGCCCACCCGTTTTTGTGGCCTCTTTCCGCTGGAAGAACTTGGCGCCCCGGCCTTCGGGCGGGTATTTTTGGACGCGGCTGTGCCCGCGGCCTATTTTTGGCACACGGTGCCGTCTCGCAAAGTCTCGCGCCATTCCGAGTCCGGCGGACGAAGTTGGCCAGCCCCACCCCCAAAGGCTATAGCCCACCCGTTTTTGTGGCCTCTTTCCGCTGGACGAACTTGGCGCCCCGGCCTTCGGGCGGTTATTTTTCGGCGCGGCTGCGCCCGCGGCCTATTTATGGAACACGGAGGCGCCTCGCAAAGACTCGCGCCATTCCGAGTCCGGCGGACGAAGTTGGCCAGCCCCACCCCCCAAGACTATAGCCCACCCGTTTTTGTGGCCTCTTTCGGCTGGACGAACTTGGCGCCCCGGCCTTCGGGCTGGTATTTTTGGGCGCGGCTGTGCCCGCGGCCTATTTTTGGCACACGGAGGCGCCTCGCAAAGTCTCGCGCCATTCCGAGTCCGGCGGACGAAGTTGGCCAGCCCCACCCCCCAAGGCTATAGCCCACCCGTTTTTGTGGCCTCTTTCCGCTGGAAGAACTTGGCGCCCCGGCCTTCGGGCGGGTTTTTTTGGACGCGGCTGTGCCCGCGGCCTATTTTTGGCACACGGAGGTGCCTCGCAAAGTCTCGCGGTATTCCGAGTCCGGCGGACGAAGTCGGCCAGCCCCACCCCCCAAGGCTATAGCCCACCCGTTTTTGTGGCCTTTTTCCGCTTGACGAACTTGGCGCCCCGGCCTTCGGGCGAGTATTTTTGGGAGCGGCTGTGCCCGCGGCCTATTTTTGGCACACGGAGGCGCCTCGTAAAGTCTCGCGCCATTCCGAGTCCGGAGGACGAAGTTGGCCAGCCCCACCCCCCAAGGCTATAGCCCACCCGTTTTTGTGGCCTTTTTCCGCTGGACAAACTTGGCTCCCCGGCCTTCGGGCGGGTATTTTTGGACGCGGCTGTGCCCGCGGCATATTTTTGGCACACGGAGGTGCCTCGCAAAGTCTCGCGCCATTCTGAGTCCGGCGGACGGTTGGCCAGCCCCACCCCCAAGGCTATAGCCCACCCATTTTGTGGCCTCTTTCCGCTGGACGAACTTGGCGCCCGGCCTTCGGGCGGGTATTTTTGGGCGCGGCTGTGCCCGCGGCCTATTTTTGGCACACGGAGGTGCCTCGCAAAGTCTCGCGCCATTCCGAGTCCGGCGGACGAAGTTGGCCAGCCCCACCCCCCAAGGCTATAGCCCACCCGGGTGTGTGGCCTCTTTCCGCTGGACGAACTTGGCGCCCCGGCCTTCGGGCGGGTATTTTTGGGCGCGGCTGTGCCCGCGGCCTATTTTTGGCACACGGAGCCGCCTCGCAAAGTCTCGCGCCATTCCCAGTCCGGCGGACGAAGTTGGCCAGCCCCACCCCCCAAGGCTATAGCCCACCCGTTTTTGTGGCCTTTTTCCGCTGGACAAACTTGGCTCCCCGGCCTTCGGGCGGGTATTTTTTGACGCGGCTGTGCCCGCGGCCTATTTTTGGCACACGGAGGCGCCTCGCCAAGTCTCGCGCCATTCCGAGTCCGGCGGACGAAGTTGGCCAGCCCCACCCCCCAAGGCTATAGCCCACCCGTTTTTGTGGCCTCTTTCCGCAGGATGAACTTGGCGCCCCGGCCTTCGGGCGGGTATTTTTGGGCGCGGCTGTGCCCGCGGCCTATTTTTGGCACACGGAGGCGCCTCGCAAAGTCTCGCGCCATTCCGAGTCCGGCGGATGAAGTTGGCCAACCCCAACCCCCAAGGCTATAGCCCACCTGTTTTTGTGGCCTTTTTCCGCTGGACGAACATGGCGCCCCGGCCTTCGGGCAGTTATTTTTGGGCACGGCTGTGCCTGCAGCCTGTTTTTGGCTCACGGAGGGCCCTCACAATGTCTCGCGCTATTCCGAGTCTGGCGGACGAAGTTGGCCCGCCCCACCCCCGAGGTTATGGCCCACCGTTTTTGTGGCCTTTTTCCACTTTACGAACTTGGCGCCCCGGACTTCGGGTGGTTATTTTTGGGCTCGGCTGTGCCCGCGGCCTATTTTTGGCACACGGAGGGCCCTCGCAAAGTCTCGCGCCATTCCTAGTCCGGCGGACGAAGTTGCCCCGCCCCGCCCCCCAAGGCTATAGCCCACCCGTTTTTGTGGCCTCTTTCGGCTGGACGAACTTGGCGCCCCGGCCTTCGGGCGGGTATTTTTGGGTGCGGCTGTGCCCGCGGCCTATTTTTGGCACACGGAGGCGCCTCGCAAAGTCTCGCGCCATTCCGAGTCCGGCGGACGAAGTTGGCCAGCCCCACCCCCCAAGGCTATAGCCCACCCGTTTTTGTGGCCTCTTTCCGCTGGACGAACTTGGCGCCCCGGCCTTCGGGCGGGTATTTTTGGGCGCGGCTGTGCCCGCGTCCTATTTTTGGCACACGGAGCCGCTCCACAAAGTCTCGCGCCATTCCGACTCCGGCGGACGAAGTTGGCCAGCCCCACCCCCCAAGGCTATAGCCCACCCGTTTTTGTGGCCTCTTTCCGCTGGACGAACTTGGCGCCCCGGCCTTCGGGTGGGTATTTTTGGACGCGGCTGTGCCCGCGGCCTATTTTTGGCACACGGAGGCGCCCCCCCAAAGTCTCGCGCCATTCCGAGTCTGGCGGACGAAGTCGGCCAGCCCCACCCCCCAAGGCTATATCCCACCCGTTTTTGTGGCCTCTTTCCGCTGGACGAACTTGGCGCCCCGGCCTTCGGGCAGGTATTTTTGGGCGCGGCTGTGTCCGCGGCCTATTTTTGGCACACGGAGGTACCTCGCAAAGTCTCGCGCCATTCCGAGTCCGGCGGACGAAGTTGGCCAGCCCCACCCCCCAAGGCTATAGCCCACCCGTTTTTGTGGCCTCTTTCCGCTGGACGAACTTGGCGCCACGGCCTTCGGGCGGGTATTTTTGGGCGCGGCTGTGCCCGCAGCCTATTTTTGGCACACGGAGGCGCCCCCCCAAAGTCTCGCGCCATTCCGAGTCCGGCGGACGAAGTTGGCCAGCCCCAACCCCCAAGGCTATAGCCCACCCGTTTTTGTGGCCTCTTTCCGCTGGACGAACTTGGCGCCACGGCCTTCGGGCGGGTATTTTTGGGCGCGGCTGTGCCCGCAGCCTATTTTTGGCACACAGAGGCGCCCCCCCAAAGTCTCGCGCCATTCCGAGTCCGGCGGACGAAGTTGGCCAGCCCCACCCCCCAAGGCTATAGCCCACCTGTTTTTGTGGCCTCTTTCCGCTGGACGAACTTGGCGCCACGGCCTTCGGGCGGGTATTTTTGGGCGCGGCTGTGCCCGCAGCCTATTTTTGGCACACGGAGGCGCCCCCCCAAAGTCTCGCGCCATTCCGAGTCCGGCGGACGAAGTTGGCCAGCCCCACCCCCCAAGGCTATAGCCCACCCGTTTTTGTGGCCTTTTTCCGCTGGACGAACTTGGCGCCCCGGCCTTCGGGCGGGTATTTTTGGGCGCGGCTGTGCCCGCGGCCTATTTATGGGACACGGAGGGGCCTCGAAAAGTCTAGCGCCATTCTGAGTCCGGCGGACGACGTTGGCCAGCCCCACCCCCCAAGGCTATAGCCCACCCGTTTTTGTGGCCTTTTTCCGCTGGACGAACTTGGCGCCCCGGCCTTCGGGCGGGTATTTTTGGGCGCGGCTGTGCCCGCGGCCTATTTTTGGCACACGGAGCCGCCTCGCAAAGTCTCGCGCCATTCCCAGTCCGGCGGACGAAGTTGGCCAGCCCCACCCCCCAAGGCTATAGCCCACCCGTTTTTGTGGCCTCTTTCCGCTGGACGAACTTGGCGCCCCGGCCTTCGGGCGGGTATTTTTGGGCGCGGCTGTGCCCGCGGCCTATTTTTGGCACACGGAGCCGCCTCGCAAAGTCTCGCGCCATTCCCAGTCCGGCGGACGAAGTTGGCCAGCCCCACCCCCCCAGGCCCTAGCCCACCCGTTTTTGTGGCCCTTTCCGCTGGACAAACTTGGCTCCCCGGCCTTCGGGCGGGTATTTTTGACGGCTGTGCCCCCGGCCTATTTTTCGCAGACGGCCCCGCCTCGCCAAGTCTCGCGCCATTCCGAGTCCGGCGGACGAAGTTGGCCAGCCCCACCCCCAAGGCTATAGCCCACCCGTTTTTGTGGCCTCTTTCCGCAGGGATGAACTTGGCGCCCGGCCTTGGGCGGGTATTTTTGGGCGCGGCTGTGCCTCAAGCCTATTTTTGGCACACGGAGGCGCCTCGCAAAGTCTCGCGCCATTCCGAGTCCGGCGGATGAAGTTGGCCAACCCCAACCCCCAAGGCTATAGCCCACCTGTTTTTGTGGCCTTTTTCCGCTGGACGAACATGGCGCCCCGGCCTTCGGGCAGTTATTTTTGGGCACGGCTGTGCCTGCAGCCTGTTTTTGGCTCACGGAGGGCCCTCACAATGTCTCGCGCTATTCCGAGTCTGGCGGACGAAGTTGGCCCGCCCCACCCCCGAGGTTATGGCCCACCGTTTTTGTGGCCTTTTTCCACTTTACGAACTTGGCGCCCCGGACTTCGGGTGGTTATTTTTGGGCTCGGCTGTGCCCGCGGCCTATTTTTGGCACACGGAGGGCCCTCGCAAAGTCTCGCGCCATTCCTAGTCCGGCGGACGAAGTTGCCCCGCCCCGCCCCCCAAGGCTATAGCCCACCCGTTTTTGTGGCCTCTTTCGGCTGGACGAACTTGGCGCCACGGCCTTCGGGCGGGTATTTTTGGGCGCGGCTGTGCCCGCAGCCTATTTTTGGCACACGGAGGCGCCCCCCCAAAGTCTCGCGCCATTCCGAGTCCGGCGGACGAAGTTGGCCAGCCCCACCCCCCAAGGCTATAGCCCACCCATTTTTGTGGCCTCTTTCCGCTGGACGAACTTGGCGCCCCGGCCTTCGGGCGGGTATTTTTGGGCGCGGCTGTGCCCGCGGCCTATTTTTGGCACACGGAGGTGCCTCGTAAAGTCTCGCGCCATTCCGAGTCCGGCGGACGAAGTTGGCCAGCCCCACCCCCCAAGGCTATAGCCCACCCGTTTTTGTGGCCTCTTTCCGCTGGACGAACTTGGCGCCCCGGCCTTCGGGCGGGAATTTTTGGGCGCGTCATTGCCCGCGGCCTATTTTTGGCAAACGGAGGTGCCTCGCAAAGTCTCGCGCCATTCCGAGTCCGGCGGACGAAGTTGGCCAGCCCCACCCCCCAAGCCTATAGCCCACCCGTTTTTGTGGCCTCTTTCCGCTGGACGAACTTGGCGCCCCGGCCTTCGGGCGGGTATTTGTGGGCGCGGCTGTGCCCGCAGCCTATTTTTGGCACACGGAGGTGCCCCCCCAAAGTCTCGCGCCATTCCGAGTCCGGCGGACGAAGTGGGCCAGCCCCACCCCCCAAGGCTATAGCCCACCCTTTTTTGTTGCCGTTTTCCGCTGGACGAACTTGGCGCCCCGGCCTTCGGGCGGGTAGATTTGGGCGTGGCTGTTCCCGCGGCCTATTTTTATGACATGGAGGCGCCTCGCAAAGACTCGCGCCATTCCGAGTCCGGCGGACGAAGTTGGCCATCCCCACCCCCCAAGGCTATAGCCCACCCGTTTTTGTGGCCTTTTTCCGCTGGACGAACTTGGCACCCCGGCCTTCAGGGGTGTATTTTAGAGCGCGGCTGTGTCCACGGCCTATTTTTGGCACACGGAGGCGCCTCAGAAAGTCTCGCGCAATTCCGAGTCCGGCGGACGAAGTCGGCCGGCCCCACCCCCCAAGGCTAAAGCCCACCCGTTTTTGGGGCCTTTTTCCGCTGGACGAACTTGGCGCCCCGGCCTTCGGGCGGGTATTTTTGGGCGCGGCTGTGCCCGCGGCCTATTTTTGGCATACGGAGGCGCCTCGCAATGTATCGCGCCATTCCGAGTCCGGCGGACGAAGTTGGCCAGCCCCACCCCCCAAGGCTATAGCCCACCCGTTTTTGTGGCCTTTTTCCGCTGGATGAATTTGGCGCCCCGGCCTTCGGGCGGGTATTTTTGGGCGCGGCTGTGCCCGCGGCCTATTTTTGGCACACGGAGGTGCCTCGCAAAGTCTCGCGCCATTCCGAGTCCGACGGACGAAGTTGGCCAGCCCCACCCCCCAATGCTATAGCCCACCCGTTTTTGTGGCCTTTTTCCGCTGGACGAACTTGGCGCCCCGGCCTTCGGGCGGGTATTTTTGGGTGCGGCTGTGTCCTCGGACTATTTTTGGCACATGCAGGCGCCTCGCAAAGTCTCGCGCCATTCCGAGTCCAGCGGACGAAGTCGGCCAGCCCCACCCCCCAAGGCTATAGCCCATCCGTTTTTGTGGCATTTTTCCGCTAGACGAACTTGGCGCCCCGGCCTTCGGGCGGGTATTTTTGGGCGCGGCTGTGCCCGCGGCCTATTTTTGGGACACGGAGGCTCCTCCCAAAGTCTCGCGCCATTCCGAGTCCGGCGGACGAAGTTGGCCAGCCCCACCCCCCAAGGCTATAGCCCACCCGTTTTTGTGGCCTTTTTCCGCTGGACGAACTTGGCGCCCCGGCCTTCGGGTGGGTATTTTAGAGCGCGGCTGTGCCCGCGGCCTATTTTTGGCACACGGAGCCGCCTCGCAAAGTCTCGCGCCATTCCGAGTCCGGCGGACGAAGTTGGCCAGCCCCACCCCCCAAGGCTATAGCCCACCCGTTTTTGTGGCCTTTTTCCGCTGGACGAACTTGGCGCCCCGGCCTTCGGGCGGGTATTTTAGAGCGCGGCTGTGCCCGCTGCCTATTTTTGGCACACGGAGGCACCTCGCAAAGTCTCGCGGCATTCAGAGTCCGGAGGATGAAGTTGGCCAGCCCCACCCCCCAAGGCTATAGCCCACCCGTTTTTGTGGCCTTTTTCCGCTGGACGAACTTGGCGCCCCGGCCTTCGGGGGTGTATTTTAGAGCCCGGCTGTGCCCGCGGCCTATTTTTGGCACACGGAGGCGCCTTGCAAAGTCTAACGCCATTCCGAGTCCGGCGTAAGAAGTCGGCCAGCCCCACCCCCAAGGCTATAGCCCATCCGTTTTTGTGGCCTTTTTCCGCTGGAAGAACTTGGCGCCCCGGCCTTCGGTCGGGTATTTATTGACGCGGCTGTGCCCGCGGCCTATTTTTGGCACACGGAGGCACCTCGCAATGTCTCGCGCCATTCCGAGTTCGGCGGACGAAGTGGGCCAGCCCCACCCCCCAAGGCTATAGCCCACCCGTTTGTGTGGCCTTTTTCCGCTGGACGAACTAGGCGCCCCGGCCTTCGGGCGGGTATTTTTGGGCGCGGCTGTGCCCGCGGCCTATTTTTGGGATACGGAGGCGCCTCGCAAATACTTTCGCCATTCCCACTCCGGCGGACGAAGTCGGCCAGCCCCACCCCCCAAGGCTCTAGCCCATCCATTTTTGTGGCCTTTTTCCGCTGGACGAACTTGGCGCCCCGGCCTTCGGGCGGGTATTTTTGGGCGCGGCTGTGCCCGCGGCCTATTTTTGGGATACGGAGGCGCCTCGCAAATACTTGCGCCATTCCCACTCCGGCGGACGAAGTCGGCCAGCCCCACCCCCCAAGGCTATAGCCCACCCGTTATTGTGGCCCTTTACCGCTGGACGAACTTGGCGCCCCGGCCTTCGGGCGGGTATTTTTGGGCGCGGCTGTGCCCGCGGCCTATTTTTGGCACACGGAGCCGCCTCGCAAAGTCTCGCGCCATTCCGAGTCCGGCGGACGAAGTCGGCCAGCCCCACCCCCCAAGGCTATAGCCCATCCGTTTTTGTGGCCTTTTTCCGCTGGACGAACTTGGCGCCCCGGCCTTTGGGCGGGTATTTTTGGGCGCGGCTGTGCCCGCAGCCTATTTTTGGCACACGGAGACGCCTCGCAAAGTCTCGCGCCATTCCGAGTCCGGCGGACGAAGTCGGCCAGCCCCACCCCCCAAGGCTATAGCCCATCCGTTTTTGTGGCCTTTTTCCGCTGGACGAACTTGGCGCCCCAGCCTTCGGGCGGGTATTTTTGGACACGGCTATGACTGCGGCCTATTTTTGGATCATGAGGCGCCTCGCAAAGTCTCGCGCCATTCCGACTCCGGCGGATGAATTTGGCCAGCCCCACCCCCCAAGGCTATAGCCCACCCAATTTTGTGGCCTTTTTCCGCTGGACGAACTTGGCGCCCCGGCATTCGGGCGGGTATTTTTGGACACGGCTGTGCCCGCGGCCTATTTTTGGGACACGGAGGCACCTCTCAAAGTCTCGCACCATTCCGAGTCGGGCGGACGAAGTTGGCCAGCCCCACTCCCCAAGGCTATAGCCCACCCGTTTTTGTAGCCTTTTTCCGCTGGACGAACTTCGCGCCCCGGCCTTCGGGCGGGTATTTTTTGGTGCGGCTGTGCCCGCGGCCTATTTTTGGGACACGGAGATACCTCGAAAAGTCTCCCGCCATTGCGAATCCGGCGGACGAAGTGGGCCAGCCCCACCCCGCAATGCCATAGCCCGCTCGTTTTTGTGGCCTTTTTCCACTGGACGAACTTGGCGCCCCGGCCTTCGGGCTGGTATTTTTGGTCGCGGCTGTGCCCACGGCCTATTTTTGGGACACGGAGGTGCCTCGCAAAGTCTCGCGCCATTCCGAGTCCGGCGAAAGAAGTCAGCCATCCCCACACCCCAAGGCTATAGCCCACCTGTTTTTGTGGTCTTTTTCCGCTGGAAGAACTTGGCGCCCCGGCCTTCGGGCGAGTATTTTTGGGCGCGGCTGTGCCCGCGGCCTATTTTTGGGACACGGAAGTGCCTTGTAAAGTCTCCCGACATTCCGAGTCCGGCGGACGAAGTTGGCCAGCCCCACCCCCCAAGGCTATAGCCCACCCGTTTTTGTGGCCTTTTTCCGCTGGACGAACTTGGCGCCCCGGCCTTCGGGCTGGTATTTTTGGGCGCGGCTGAGCCCGCGTCCTATTTTTGGGACACGGAGACGTCTCGTAAAGCTTCGCGCCATTCCGAGTCCGGCGGACGAAGTTGGCCAGCCCCACCCCCCAAGGCTATAGCCCACCCGTTTTTGTAGCCTTTTTCCGCTGGACGAACTTCGCGCCCCGGCCTTCGGGCGGGTATTTTTTGGTGCGGCTGTGTCCGCGGCCTATTTTTGGGACACGGAGGCACCTCGAAAAGTCTCCCGCCATTGCGAATCCGGCGGACGAAGTGGGCCAGCCCCACCCCGCAATGCCATAGCCCGCCCGTTTTTGTGGCCTTTTTCCACTGGACGAACTTGGCGCCCCGGCCTTCGGGCTGGTATTTTTGGTCGCGGCTGTGCCCACGGCCTATTTTTGGGACACGGAGGTGCCTCGCAAAGTCTCGCGCCATTCCGAGTCCGGCGAAAGAAGTCAGCCATCCCCACACCCCAAGGCTATAGCCCACCCGTTTTTGTGGCCTTTTTGCCGCTGGACGAACTTGGCGCCCCGCCCTTCGGGCAGTTATTTTTGGGCGCGGCTCTGCCCGCGGCCTATATTTGGCACACGGATGTGCCTCGCAAAGTCTCGCGCCATTCCGAGGCCGGCGGACGAAGTAGGCCAGCCCCACCCCCAAAGGCTATAGCCCACCCGTTTTTGTGGCCTTTTTCCGCTGGACGAACTTGGCGCCCCGCTCTTCGGGCGGTTATTTTTGGGCGCGGCTCTGCCCGCGGCCTATTTTTGGCACACGGATGTGCCTCGCAAAGTCTCGCGCCATTCCGAGGCCGGCAGACGAAGTAGGCCAGCCCCACCCCCAAAGGCTATAGCCCACCTGTTTTTGTGGCCTTTTTCCGCTGGACGAACTTGGCACCCCGGCCTTCAGGCGGCTATTTTTGGGCGCGGCTGTGCCCGCGGCCTATTTTTGGGACACGGAGGCGCCTCGCAAAGTCTCGCGCCATTCCGAGTCCAGCGGACGAAGTTGGCCAGCCCCACCCCCCAAGGCTATAGCCCACACATTTTTGTGGCCTTTTTCCGCTGGACGAACTTGGCGCCCCGGCCTTCGGGCGTGTATTTTTTGGCGCGGCTGTGCCAGCGGCCTATTTTTGGGACACGGAGGCACCTCGAAAAGTCTCATGCCATTGCGAGTCCGGCGGACGAAGTTGGCCAGCCCCACCCCCCAAGGCTATAGCCCGCCCGTTTTTGTGGCCTTTTTCCACTGGACGAACTTGGCGCCCCGGCATCCGGGCGGGTATTTTTGGGCGCGGCTGTGCCCGCGGCCTATTTTTGGGACACGGAGGTGCCTCGCAAAGTCTCGCGCCATTCCGACTCCGGCGGAAGAAGTCAGCCATCCCCACACCCCAAGGCTATAGCCCACCCGTTTTTGTGGCCTTTTTGCCGCTGGACGAACTTGGCGCCCCGCCCTTCGGGAGGTTATTTTTGGGCGCGGCTCTGCCCGCGGCCTATTTTTGGCACACGGATGTGCCTCGCAAAGTCTCGCGCCATTCCGAGGCCGGCGGACGAAGTAGGCCAGCCCCACCCCCAAAGGCTATAGCCCACCCGTTTTTGTGGCCTTTTTCCGCTGGACGAACTTGGCGCCCCGGCCTTTGGGCGGGTATTTTTGGGCGCGGCTGTGACCGCGCCCTATTTTTGGCACATGGAGGCGCCTCGCAACCTGTCGCGCCATTCCGAGTCCGGCGGACGAAGTTGGACAGCCCCACCCCCCAAGGCAATAGCCCACCCGTTTTTGTGGCCTTTTTCCACTGGACGAACTTGGCGCCCCGGCCTTCGGGCGGGTATTTTTGGGCTCGTCTGTGTCCGTGGCGTATTTTTGGCACACGGAGGAGCCTCGCAATGTCTCGCGCCATTCCGAGTCCGGCGGACGAAGTTGGCCAGCCCCACACCCCAAGGCTATAGCCCACCCGTTTTTGTGGCCTTTTTCCGCGGGACGAACTTGGCGCCCCGGCCTTGGGGCGGGTATTTTTGGGCGCGGCTGTGCTCGCGGACTATTGTTGGCACACGGAGACGCCTCACAAAGTCTCGCGCCATTCCGAGTCCGGCGGACGAAGTTGGCCAGCCCCACCCCCCAAGGCTATAGCCCACCCATTTTTGTGACCTTTTTACGCTGGACGAACTTGGCGCCCCGGCCTTCGGGCGGGTATTTTTGGGCGCGGCTGTGTCCGCGGCCTATTTTTGGCACACGGAGGTGCCTCGCAAAGTCTCGCGCCATTCCGAGACCGGCGGACGAAGTTGGCCAGCCCCACCCCCCAAGGCTATAGCCCACCCGTTTTTGTGGCCTTTTTCCGCTGGACGAACTTGGCGCCCCGGCCTTCGGGCAGGTATTTTTGGGGCGCGGCTGTCCCCGAGGCCTATTTTTGGCACACGGAGGCGCCTCGCAAAGTCTCGCGCCATTCTGAGTCCGGCGGACGAAGTTGGCCAGTCCCACCCCCCAAGGCAATAGCCCACCCTTTTTTGTGGCCTTTTTCCGGTGGACGAACTTGGCGCCCCGGCCTTCGGGCAGGTATTTTTGGGCGCGGCTGACCCCGCGGCCTATTTTTGGCACACGGAGGAGCCTCGCAAAGTCTCGCCCCATTCTGAGTCCGGCGGACGAAGTTGGCCAGCCCCACCCCCCAAGGCTATAGCCCACCCGTTTTTGTGGCCTTTTTGCCGCTGGACGAAATTGGCGCCCCGCCTTTCGGGCGGTTATTTTTGGGCGCGACTATGTCCGCGGCCTATTTTTGGCACACGGAGGCGCATCGCAAAGTCTCACGCCATTCCGAGGCCGGCGGACGAAGTGGGCCAGCCCCACCCCCAAAGGCTATAGCCCACCCGTTTTTGTGGCCTTTTTCCGCTGGACGAACTTGGCGCCCCGGCCTTCGGGCGGGTATTTTTGGGCGCGGCTGTGCCCGCATCCTATTTTTGGCACACGCAGGTGCCTCGCAAAGTCTCGCGCCATTCTGAGTCCGGTGGACGAAGTTGGCCAGTCCCACCCCCCAAGGCAATAGCCCACCTGTTTTTGTGGCCTTTTTCCGCTGGACGAACTTGGCGCCCCGGCCTTCGGGCGGGTATTTTTGGACGCGGCTGTGCCCACAGCCTATTTTTCGCACACGGAGGTGCCTCACAAAGTCTCGCGCCATTCCGAGTCCGGCGGACGAAGTCGGCCAGCCCCACCCCCCAAGGCTATAGCCCACCCGTTTTTGTGGCCTTTTTCCGCTGGACGAACTTGGCGCCCTGGCCTTCGGGCGGGTATTTTTGGGCGCGGCTCTGTCCGCGGCCTAGTTTTGGCACACGGAGGTGCCTCGCAAAGTCTCGCGCTATTCCGAGGCCGGCGGACGAAGTCGGCCAGCCCCACCCCCCAAGGCTATAGCCCACCCGTTTTTGTGGCCTTTTTCCGCTGGACGAACTTGGCGCCCCGGCCTTTGGGCGGGTATTTTTGGGCGCGGCTGTGCCCGCAGCCTATTTTTGGCACACGCAGGCACCTCGCAAAGTCTCGCGCCATTCTGAGTCCGGTGGACGAAGTTGGCCAGCCCCACCCCCCAAGGCAATAGTCCACCCGTTTTTGTGGCCTTTTTGCCGCTGGACGAACTTGGCGCCCCAGCCTTCGGGGCGGGTATTTTTGGGCGCGGCTTTGCCCGCAACCTATTTTTGGCACACGGAGGCACCTCGCAAAGTCTCGCGCCATTCCGAGTCCGGAGGACGAAGTTGGCCAGCCCCACCCCCCAAGGCTATAGACCACCCGTTTTTGTGGCCTTTTTCCGCTGGACGAACTTGGCGCCCCGGCCTTGGGGCTGGTATTTTTGTTCGCGGCTATGTCCGCGGCCTATTTTTGGGTCACGGAGGCGCCTCGCAAAGTCTCGCGCCATTCCGAGTCCGGCGGACGAAGTAGACCAGCCCCACCCCCAAAGGCTATAGCCCACCCGTTTTTGTGGCCTTTTTCCGCTGGACGAACTTGGCGCCCCGGCCTTCGGGCAGGTATTTTTGGGCGCGGCTGTCCCCGCGGCCTATTTTTGGCACACGGAGGCGCCTCGCAAAGTCTCGCGCCATTCTGAGTTCGGCGGACGAAGTTGGCCAGTCCCACCCCCCAATGCAATAGCCCACCCTTTTTTGTGGCCTTTTTCCGCTGGACGAACTTGGCGCCCCGGCCTTCGGGGCGGGTATTTTTGGGCGCGGCTTTGCCCGCGACCTATTTTTGGCACACGGAGGCACCTCGCAAAGTCTCGCGCCATTCCAAGTCCGGAGGACGAAGTTGGCCAGCCCCACCCCCCAAGGCTATAGCCCACCCGTTTTTTTGGCCTTTTTCCGCTGGACGATATTCGCGCCCCGGCCTTCGGGCGGGTATTTTTGGGCGCGGCTGTGCCCGCGGCCTGTTTTTGGCACACGGAGGCGCCTCACAAAGTCTCGCGCCATTCCGAGTCCTGCGAACGAATTTGGCCAGCCCCACCCCCCAAGGCTATACCCACCCAGTTTTGTGGCCTTTTTCCGCTGGACGAACTTGGCGCCCTGGCATTCGGGTGGGTATTTTTGGGCGCGGCTGTGCCCGCGGCCTATTTTTGGCACACGGAGGCACGTCTCAAAGTCTCGCGCCATTCTGAGTCCGGCGGACGAAGTCGGCCAGCACCACCCCCCAAGGCTATAGCCCACCCGTTTTTGTGGCATTTTTCCGCTGATCGAACTTGGCGCCGCAGCCTTCGGGCGGGTATTTTTGGGCGCGGCTGTGCCCGCGTCCTATTTTTGGTACATGGAGGTGTCTCACAAAGTCTCGCGCCATTCCGAGTCCGGCGGACGAAGTTGGCCCACCCCACCCCCCAAGGCTATAGCCCACCCGTTTTTGTGGCAGTTTTCCGCTGGACGAACTTGGCGCCCCGGCCTTCGGGCGGTTATTTTTGGGCGCGGCTGTGCCCGCGGCCTATTTTTGGGACACGGAGGCACCTAGCAAAGCCTCGCGCCATTCTGAGTCCGGCGGACGAGGTTGGCCATCCCCACCCCCCAAGGCTATAGCCCACCCGTTTTTTGGCCTTTTTCGCTGGACGAACTTGGCGCCCCGGCCTTCGGGCGGGTATTTTTGGGCCCGGCTGTGCCCGCGGCCTATTTTTGGCTCACGGAGGCGCCTCACAAAGTCTCGCGCCATTCCGAGTCCGGCGGACGAAGTCGGCCAGCCCCACCCCCGAAGGCTATAGCCCACCCGTTTTTGTGGCCTTTTTCCGCTGGACGAACTTGGCGCCCCGGCCTTCGGGCGGGTATATTTGGGCGCGGCTGTGCCAGCGGCCTATTTTTGGCACACGGAGGCACGTCTCAAAGTCTCGCGCCATTCTGAGTCCGGCGGACGAAGTCGGCCAGCACCACCCCCCAAGGCTATAGCCCACCCGTTTTTGTGGCATTTTTCCGCTGATCGAACTTGGCGCCGCAGCCTTCGGGCGGCTATTTTTGGGCGCGGCTGTGCCCGCGGCCTATTTTTGGTACATGGAGGTGTCTCGCAAAGTCTCGCGCCATTCCGAGTCCGGCGGACGAAGTTGGCCCGCCCCACCCCCCAAGGCTATAGCCCACCCGTTTTTGTGGCAGTTTTCCGCTGGACGAACTTGGCGCCCCGGCCTTCGGGCGGTTATTTTTGGGCGCGGCTGTGCCCGCGGCCTATTTTTGGGACACGGAGGCACCTAGCAAAGTCTCGCGCCTTTCTGAGTCCGGCGGACGAGGTTGGCCAGCCCCACCCCCCAAGGCTATAGCCCACCCGTTTTTTGGCCTTTTTCGCTGGACGAACTTCGCGCCCCGGCCTTCGGGCGGGTATTTTTAGGTGCGGCTGTGCGCGCGGCCTATTTTTGGCACAGGGAGGTACCTCGCAAAGTCTCGCGCCATTACGAGTCCGGCGGACGAAGTTGGCCAGCCCAACCCCCCAAGGCTATAGCCCACCCGTTTTTGTGGCCTTTTTCCGCTGGACGAACTTGGCGCTCCGGCCTTCAGGGAGGTATTTTTGGGCGCGGCTGTGCCCGCAGCCTATTTTTGGCACACGGAGACGCCTCACAAAGTCTCGCGCCATTCCGAGTCCGGCGGACGAAGTCGGCCAGCCCCACCCCCGAAGGCTATAGCCCACCCGTTTTTGTGGCCTTTTTCCGCTGGACGAACTTGGCGCCCCGGCCTTCGGGCGGGTATTTTTGGGCGCGGCTGTGCCTGCGGCCTATTTTTGGCACACGGAGGCGCCTCGCAAAGTCTCGCGCCATTCCGAGTCCGGCGGACGAAGTTGGCCCGCCCCACCCCCCAAGGCTATAGCCCACCCGTTTTTGTGGCCTTTTTCCGCTGGACGAACTTGGCGCCCCGGCCTTCGAGCGGTTATTTTTTGGCGTGGCTGTGCCCGCGGCCTATTTTTAGCACACGGAGGGCCCTTGCAAAGTCTCGCGCCATTCCGAGTCCGGCGGACGATGTTGGCCAGCCCCACCCCCCAAGGCTATAGCCCACCCGTTTTTGCGTCCTTTTTCCGCTGGACGAACTTGGCGCCCCGGCCTTCGAGCGGTTATTTTTTGGCGTGGCTGTGCCCTCTGCCTATTTTTGGCAGAGGGAGGCCCCTCACAATGTCTTGCGCCATTCCGAGTCCGGAGGACGAAGTTGGCCAGCCCCACCCCCCAAGGGTATAGCCCACCCGTTTTTGTGGTCTTTTTCCGCTCGACGAACTTGGCGCCCCGACTTTCGGGCGGGTATTTTTGGGCGCGGCTGTGCCCGCGGGCTATTTTTGGCACACGGAGGTGCCTCACAAAGTCTCGCGCAATTCTGAGTCCGGCGGACGAAGTTGGCCAGCCCCACCCGCCAAGGCAATAGCCCACCCGTTTTTGTGGCCTTTTTCCGCTGGACGAACTTGGTGCCCCGGCCTTCGGGAGGGTATTTTTGGGTGCGGCTGTGCCCGCGGCCTATTTTTGGTACACGGAGTCGCCTCGCAAAGTCTCGCACCATTCCGAGTCCGGCGGATGAAGTGGGCCAGCCCCACCCCCCAAGGCTATAGCCCACCCGTTTTTGCGTCCTTTTTCCGCTGGACGAACTTGGCGCCCCGGCCTTCGGGTTGGTATTTTTGGGCGCGGCTGTGCCCGCGGCCTAGTTTTGGCACACGGAGGTGCCTCGCAAAGTCTCGCGCCATTCCGAGTCGGGCAGACGAAGTTGGCCAGCCCCACCCCCCAAGGGTATAGCCCACCCGTTTTTGTGGCTTTTTTCCGCTGGACGAACTTGGCGCCCCGGCCTTCGGGCGGGTATTTTTGGGTGCGGCTGTGCCCGCGGCCTATTTTTGGCACACGGAGGTGCCTCGCAATGTCTCGCGCCATTCCGAGTCCGGCGGACGAAGTTGGCCAGCCCCACCCCCCAAGGCAATAGCCCACCCGTTTTTGTGGCCTTTTTCCGCTGGACGAACTTGGCGCCCCGGCCTTCGGATGGATATTTTTGGGGATGGCTGTGCCCGCGGCCTTTTTTTGGCACGCGGAGGTGCCTCGTAAACTCTCGCGCCATTCCGAGTCCGGCGGACGAAGTTGGCCAGCCCCACCCCCCAAGGCTATAGCCCACCCGTTTTTGTGGCCTTTTTCCGCTGGACGAACTTGGCGCCCCGGCCTTCGGGCGGTTATTTTTGGGCGCGGTTGTGCCCGCGGCCTATTTTTAGCACACGGAGGGCCCTTGCAAAGTCTCGCGCCATTCCGAGTCCGGCGGATGATGTTGGCCAGCCCCACCCCCCAAGGCTATAGCCCACCCGTTTTTGCGTCCTTTTTCCGCTGGACGAACTTGGCGCCCCGGCCTTCGGGCGGGTATTTTTGGGTGCGGCTGTGCCCGCGGCCTATTTTTGGCACACGGAGGTGCCTCGCAATGTCTCGCGCCATTCCGAGTCCGGAGGACGAAGTTGGCCAGCCCCACCCCCCAAGGGTATAGCCCACCCGTTTTTGTGGCCTTTTTCCGCTGGACGAACTTGGTGCCCCGGCTTTCGAGCAGTTATTTTTGGGCGCGGTTGTGCCCGCGGCCTATTTTTAGCACACGGAGGGCCCTTGCAAAGTCTCGCGCCATTCCGAGTCCGGCGGACGATGTTGGCCAGCCCCACCCCCCAAGGCTATAGCCCACCCGTTTTTGCGTCCTTTTTCCGCTGGACGAACTTGGCGCCCCGGCCTTCGAGCGGTTATTTTTTGGCGTGGCTGTGCCCTCTGCCTATTTTTGGCAGAGGGAGGCCCCTCACAATGTCTTGCGCCATTCCGAGTCCGGAGGACGAAGTTGGCCAGCCCCACCCCCCAAGGGTATAGCCCACCCGTTTTTGTGGTCTTTTTCCGCTCGACGAACTTGGCGCCCCGACTTTCGGGCGGGTATTTTTGGGCGCGGCTGTGCCCGCGGGCTATTTTTGGCACACGGAGGTGCCTCGCAAAGTCTCGCGCAATTCCGAGTCCGGCGGACGAAGTTGGCCAGCCCCACCCGCCAAGGCAATAGCCCACCCGTTTTTGTGGCCTTTTTCCGCTGGACGAACTTGGCGCCCCGGCCTTCGGGAGGGTATTTTTGGGTGCGGCTGTGCCCGCAGCCTATTTTTGGTACACGGAGTCGCCTCGCAAAGTCTCGCACCATTCCGAGTCCGGCGGATGAAGTGGGCCAGCCCCACCCCCCAAGGCTATAGCCCACCCGTTTTTGCGTCCTTTTTCCGCTGGACGAACTTGGCGCCCCGGCCTTCGAGCGGTTATTTTTTGGCGTGGCTGTGCCCTCTGCCTATTTTTGGCAGAGGGAGGCCCCTCACAATGTCTTGCGCCATTCCGAGTCCGGAGGACGAAGTTGGCCAGCCCCACCCCCCAAGGGTATAGCCCACCCGTTTTTGTGGTCTTTTTCCGCTCGACGAACTTGGCGCCCCGACTTTCGGGCGGGTATTTTTGGGCGCGGCTGTGCCCGCGGGCTATTTTTGGCACACGGAGGTGCCTCGCAAAGTCTCGCGCAATTCCGAGTCCGGCGGACGAAGTTGGCCAGCCCCACCCGCCAAGGCAATAGCCCACCCGTTTTTGTGGCCTTTTTCCGCTGGACGAACTTGGCGCCCCAGCCTTCGGGCGGTTATTTTTGGGCGCGGTTGTGCCCGCGGCCTATTTTTAGCAAACGGAGGGCCCTTGCAAAGTCTCGCGCCATTCCGAGTCCGGCGGACGATGTTGGCCAGCCCCACCCCCCAAGGCTATAGCCCACCCGTTTTTGCGTCCTTTTTCCGCTGGACGAACTTGGCGCCCCGGCCTTCGAGCGGTTATTTTTTGGCGTGGCTGTGCCCGCTGCCTATTTTTGGCAGAGGGAGGCCCCTCACAATGTCTTGCGCCATTCCGAGTCCGGAGGACGAAGTTGGCCAGCCCCACCCCCCAAGGGTATAGCCCACCCGTTTTTGTGATCTTTTTCCGCTGGACGAACTTGGCGCCCCGGCTTTCGGGCGGGTATTTTTGGGCGCGCGTGTGCCCACGGGCTATTTTTGGCACACGGAGGTGCCTCGCAAAGTCTCGCGCAATTCCGAGTCCGGCGGACGAAGTTGGCCAGCCCCACCCCCCAAGGCAATAGCCCACCCGTTTTTGTGGCCTTTTTCCGCTGGACGAACTTGGCGCCCCGGCCTTCGGGAGGGTATTTTTGGGTGCGGCTGTGCCCGCGGCCTGTTTTTGGTACACGGAGGCGCCTCGCAAAGTCTCGCACCATTCCGAGTCCGGCGGATGAAGTGGGCCAGCCCCACCCCCCAAGGCTATAGCCCACCCGTTTTTGGGGCCTTTTTCCGCTTGACGAACTTGGCGCCCCGGCCTTCGGGTTGGTATTTTTGGGCGCGGCTGTGCCCGCGGCCTAGTTTTGGCACACGGAGGTGCCTCGCAAAGTCTCGCGCCATTCCGAGTCGGGCAGACGAAGTTGGCCAGCCCCACCCCCCAAGGGTATAGCCCACCCGTTTTTGTGGCTTTTTTCCGCTGGACGAACTTGGCGCCCCGGCCTTCGGGCGGGTATTTTTGGGTACGGCTGTGCCCGCGGCCTATTTTTGGCACACGGAGGTGCCTCGCAATGTCTCGCGCCATTCCGAGTCCGGCGGACGAAGTTGGCCAGCCCCACCCCCCAAGGCAATAGCCCACCCGTTTTTGTGGCCTTTTTCCGCTGGACGAACTTGGCGCCCCGGCCTTCGGACCGGTATTTTTGGGCGCGGCTGTGCCCGCGGCCTATTTTTGGGACACGGAGGTGCCTCGTAAAGTCTCGCGCCATTCCGAGTCCGGCGGACGAAGTTGGCCAGCCCCACCCCCCAAGGGTATAGCCCACCCGTTTTTGTGGCCTTTTTCCGCTGGACGAACTTGGCGCCCCGGCCTTCGGGCGGTTATTTTTGGGCGCGGTTGTGCCCGCGGCCTATTTTTAGCACACGGAGGGCCCTTGCAAAGTCTCGCGCCATTCCGAGTCCGGCGGATGATGTTGGCCAGCCCCACCCCCCAAGGCTATAGCCCACCCGTTTTTGCGTCCTTTTTCCGCTGGACGAACTTGGCGCCCCGGCCTTCGGGCGGGTATTTTTGGGTGCGGCTGTGCCCGCGGCCTATTTTTGGCACACGGAGGTGCCTCGCAATGTCTCGCGCCATTCCTAGTCCGGAGGACGAAGTTGGCCAGCCCCACCCCCCAAGGGTATAGCCCACCCGTTTTTGTGGCCTTTTTCCGCTGGACGAACTTGGTGCCCCGGCTTTCGGGCGGGTATTTTTGGGCGCGGCTGTGCCCGTGGGCTATTTTTGGCACACGGAGGTGCCTCGCAAAGTCTCGCGCAATTCCGAGTCCGGCGGACGAAGTCGGCCAGCCCCACCCCCCAAGGCAATAGCCCACCCGTTTTTGTGGCTTTTTTCCGCTGGACGAACTTGGCACCCCAGCCTTCGAGCGGTTATTTTTGGGCGCGGTTGTGCCCGCGGCCTATTTTTAGCACACGGAGGGCCCTTGCAAAGTCTCGCGCCATTCCGAGTCCGGCGGACGATGTTGGCCAGCCCCACCCCCCAAGGCTATAGCCCACCCGTTTTTGCGTCCTTTTTCCGCTGGACGAACTTGGCGCCCCGGCCTTCGAGCGGTTATTTTTTGGCGTGGCTGTGCCCTCTGCCTATTTTTGGCAGAGGGAGGCCCCTCACAATGTCTTGCGCCATTCCGAGTCCGGAGGACGAAGTTGGCCAGCCCCACCCCCCAAGGGTATAGCCCACCCGTTTTTGTGGTCTTTTTCCGCTCGACGAACTTGGCGCCCCGACTTTCGGGCGGGTATTTTTGGGCGCGGCTGTGCCCGCGGGCTATTTTTGGCACACGGAGGTGCCTCGCAAAGTCTCGCGCAATTCCGAGTCCGGCGGACGAAGTTGGCCCGCCCCACCCGCCAAGGCAATAGCCCACCCGTTTTTGTGGCCTTTTTCCGCTGGACGAACTTGGCGCCCCGGCCTTCGGGAGGGTATTTTTGGGTGCGGCTGTGCCCGCGGCCTATTTTTGGTACACGGAGGCGCCTCGCAAAGTCTCGCACCATTCCGAGTCCGGCGGATGAAGTGGGCCAGCCCCACCCCCCAAGGCTATAGCCCACCCGTTTTTGGGGCCTTTTTCCGCTGGACGAACTTGGCGCCCCGGCCTTCGGGAGGGTATTTTTGGGTGCGGCTGTGCCCGCGGCCTATTTTTGGTACACGGAGGCGCCTCGCAAAGTCTCGCACCATTCCGAGTCCGGCGGATGAAGTGGGCCAGCCCCACCCCCCAAGGCTATAGCCCACCCGTTTTTGGGGCCTTTTTCCGCTTGACGAACTTGGCGCCCCGGCCTTCGGGTTGGTATTTTTGGGCGCGGCTGTGCCCGCGGCCTAGTTTTTGCACACGGAGGTGCCTCGCAAAGTCTCGCGCCATTCCGAGTCGGGCAGACGAAGTTGGCCAGCCCCACCCCCCAAGGGTATAGCCCACCCGTTTTTGTGGCTTTTTTCCGCTGGACGAACTTGGCGCCCCGGCCTTCGGACCGGTATTTTTGGGCGCGGCTGTGCCCGCGGCCTATTTTTGGGACACGGAGGCGCCTCGTAAAGTCTCGCGCCATTCCGAGTCCGGCGGACGAAGTTGGCCAGCCCCACCCCCCAAGGGTATAGCCCACCCGTTTTTGTGGCCTTTTTCCGCTGGACGAACTTGGCGCCCCGGCCTTCGGGCGGTTATTTTTGGGCGCGGTTGTGCCCGCGGCCTATTTTTAGAACACGGAGGGCCCTTGCAAAGTCTCGCGCCATTCCGAGTCCGGCGGACGATGTTGGCCAGCCCCACCCCCCAAGGCTATAGCCCACCTGTTTTTGCGTCCTTTTTCCGCTGGACGAACTTGGCGCCCCGGCCTTCGAGCGGTTATTTTTTGGCGTGGCTGTGCCCTCTGCCTATTTTTGGCAGAGGGAGGCCCCTCACAATGTCTTGCGCCATTCCGAGTCCGGAGGACGAAGTTGGCCAGCCCCACCCCCCAAGGGTATAGCCCACCCGTTTTTGTGGTCTTTTTCCGCTCGACGAACTTGGCGCCCCGACTTTCGGGCGGGTATTTTTGGGCGCGGCTGTGCCCGCGGGCTATTTTTGGCACACGGAGGTGCCTCGCAAAGTCTCGCGCAATTCCGAGTCCGGCGGACGAAGTTGGCCAGCCCCACCCGCCAAGGCAATAGCCCACCCGTTTTTGTGGCCTTTTTCCGCTGGACGAAGTTGGCCAGCCCCACCCGCCAAGGCAATAGCCCACCCGTTTTTGTGGCCTTTTTCCGCTGGACGAACTTGGCGCCCCGGCCTTCGGGAGGGTATTTTTGGGTGCGGCTGTGCCCGCGGCCTATTTTTGGTACACGGAGGCGCCTCGCAAAGTCTCGCACCATTCCGAGTCCGGCGGATGAAGTGGGCCAGCCCCACCCCCCAAGGCTATAGCCCACCCGTTTTTGGGGCCTTTTTCCGCTTGACGAACTTGGCGCCCCGGCCTTCGGGTTGGTATTTTTGGGCGCGGCTGTGCCCGCGGCCTAGTTTTTGCACACGGAGGTGCCTCGCAAAGTCTCGCGCCATTCCGAGTCCGGCAGACGAAGTTGGCCAGCCCCACCCCCCAAGGGTATAGCCCACCCGTTTTTGTGGCTTTTTTCCGCTGGACGAATTTGGCGCCCCGGCCTTCGGGCGGGTATTTTTGGGTGCGGCTGTGCCCGCGGCCTATTTTTGGCACACGGGGGTGCCTCGCAATGTCTCGCGCCATTCCGAGTCCGGCGGACGAAGTTGGCCAGCCCCACCCCCCAAGGCAATAGCCCACTCGTTTTTGTGGCCTTTTTCCGCTGGACGAACTTGGCGCCCCGGCCTTCGTGCGGGTATTTTTGGGCGCGGCTGTTCCCGCGGCCTATTTTTGGCACACGGAGGCGCCTCGCAAAGACTCGCGCCATTCCGAGTCCGGCGGACGAAGTTGGCCAGCCCCACCCCCCAAGGCTATAGCCCACCCGTTTTTGTGGCCTTTTTCCGCTGGACGAACTTGGCGCACCGGCCTTCGGGCGGGTAATTTTGGGCGCGGCTGTGCCCGCGGCCTATTTTTGGCACACGGAGGTGCCTCGCAGTGTCTCGCGCCATTACGAGTCCGGCGGACGAAGTCGGCCAGCCCCACCCCCCAAGGCTATAGCCCACCCGTTTTTGCGTCCTTTTTCCGCTGGACGAACTTGGCGCCCCGGCCTTCGAGCGGTTATTTTTTGGCGCGGCTGTGCCCGCGGCCTATTTTTGGGACACGGAGGTGCCTCGCAAAGTCTCGCGCCATTCCGAGTCCGGCGGACAAAGTGGGCCAGCCCCACCCCCCAAGGCTATAGCCCACCCGTTCTTGTGGCCTTTTTCCGCTGGACGAACTTGGCGCCCCGACCTTCGGGGGGGTATTTTTGGACGCGGCTGTGCCCGCGGCCTATTTTTGGGACACGGAGGTGCCTCGAAAAGTCTCGCGCCGTTCCGAGTCCGGCGGACGAAGTTGGCCAGCCCCACCCCCCAAGGCTATAGCCCACCCGTTTTTGTGGCCTTTTTCCGCTGGACGAACTTGGCGCCCCGGCCTTCGGGCGGGTATTTTTTGGTGCGGCTGCGTCCGCGGCCTATCTTTGGGACACGGAGGCACCTCGCAAAGTCTCGCGCCATTCCGAGTCCGGCGGACGAAGTTGGCCAGCCCCACCCCCCAAGGCTATAGCCCACCCGTTCTTGTGGCCTTTTTCCGCTGGACGAACTTGGCGCTCCGGCCTTCGGGCGGGTATTTTATGGCGCTGCTTTGCTCGCGGCCTATTTTTGGCACACGGAGGTGCCTCGCAAAGTCTCGCATCATTCCGAGTCCGGCGGACGAAGTGGGCCAGCCCCACCCCCCAAGGCTTTAGGCCACCCGTTTTTGTGGCCTTTTTCCACTGGACGAACTTGGCGCCCCGACCTTCGGGGGGGTATTTTTGGACGCGGCTGTGCCCGCGGCCTATTTTTGGGACACGGAGGTGCCTCGCAAAGTCTCGCGCCATTCCGAGTCCGGCGGACGAAGTTGGCCAGCCCCACCCCCCAAGGCTATAGCCCACCCGTTTTTGTGGCCTTTTTCCGCTGGACGAACTTGGCGCCCCGGCCTTCGGGCGGGTATTTTTGGGTGCGGCTGTGCCCGCAGCCTATTTTTGGGATACGGAGGCGCCTTGCAAAGTCTCGCGCCATTCCGAGTCCGGCGGACGAAGTGGGCCAGCCCCACCCCCCAAGGCTATAGCCCACTCGTATTTGTGGCCTTTTTCCGCTGGACGAACTTGGCGCCCCGGCCTTCGGGCTGGTATTTTTGGGCGCGGCTGTGCCCGCGGCCTATTTTTGGCACACGGAGGGCCCTCGCAAAGCCTCGCGCCATTCCGAGTCCGGCGGACGAAGTTGGCCAGCCCCACCCCCCAAGGCTATAGCCCACCCGTTTTTGTGGCCTTTTTCCGCTGGACGAACTTGGCGCACCGGCCTTCGGGCGGGTAATTTTGGGCGCGGCTGTGCCCGCGGCCTATTTTTGGCACACGGAGGTGCCTCGCAGTGTCTCGCGCCATTACGAGTCCGGCGGACGAAGTCGGCCAGCCCCACCCCCCAAGGCTATAGCCCACCCGTTTTTGCGTCCTTTTTCCGCTGGACGAACTTGGCGCCCCGGCCTTCGAGCGGGTATTTTTGAGCGCGGCTGTGCCCACAGCCTATTTTTGGCACACGGAGGTGCCTCGCAAAGTCTCGTGCCATTCCGAGTCCGGCGGACAAAGTTGGCCAGCTCCACCCCCCAAGGCTATAGCCCACCCGTTTCTGTGGCCTTTTTCCGCTGGACGAACATGGCGCCCCGGCCTTCGGGCGGGTATTTTTGAGCGCGGCTGTGCCCACAGCCTATTTTTGGCACACAGAGGCACCTCCCAAAGTCTCGCACCATTCCGAGTCCGGCGGACGAAGTTGGCCAGCCCCACCCCCCAAGGCTATAGCCCACCCGTTTTTGTGGCCTCTTTCCGCTGGACGAACTTGGCGCCCCGGCCATCGGGCGGGTATTTTTGGGCGCGGCAGTGCCCGCGGCCTATTTTTGGCACACGGAGCCGCCTCGCAAAGTCTCGAGCCATTCCGAGTCCGGCGGACTAAGTTGGCCAGCCCAACCCCCCAAGGATATAGCCCACCCGTTTTTGTGGCCTTTGTCCGCTGGACGAACTTGGCGCCCCGGCCTTCGGGCGGGTAATTTTGGGCGCGGCTGTGCCCGCGGCCTATTTTTGGCACACGGAGGCGCCTCGCGAAGTCTCGCGCCATTCCGAGTCCGGCAGACGAAGTTGGCCAGCCCCACCCCCCAAGGCTATAGCCCACCCGTTTTTTTGGCCTTTTTCCGCTGGACGAACTTGGCGCCCCGATCTTCGGGCGGGTATTGTTGGGCGCGGCTGTGCCCGCGGCCTATTTTTGGCACACGGAGGCGCCTCGCGAAGTCTCGCGCCATTCCGAGTCCGGCGGACGAAGTTGGCCATCCCCACCCCCCAAGGCTATAGCCCACCTGTTTTTGTGGCCTCTTTCCGCTGGACGAACTTGGCGCCCCGGCCTTCGGGCGGGTATTTTTTGGCGCGGCTGTGCCCGCGGCCTATTTTTGGCACACGGAGCCGCCTCGCAAAGTCTCGCGCCATTCCGAGTCCGGCAGACGAAGTTGGCCAAACCCACCCCCCAAGGCTATAGCCCACCCGTTTTTGTGGCCTCTTTCCGCTGGACGAACTTGGCGCCCCGGCCTTCGGGCGGGTATTTTTGGGCGCGGCTGTGCCCGCGGCCTATTTTTGGCACACGGAGGTGCCTCGCGAAGTCTCCCGCCATTCCGAGTCCGGCAGACGAAGTTGGCCAGCCCCACCCCCCAAGGCTATAGCCCACCCGTTTTTGTGGCCTCTTTCCGCTAGACGAACTTGGCGCCCCGGCCATCGGGCGGGTATTTTTGGGCGCGGCAGTGTCCGCGGCCTATTTTTGGCACACGGAGCCGCCTCGCAAAGTCTCGAGCCATTCCGAGTCCGGCGGACTAAGTTGGCCAGCCCAACCCCCCAAGGATATAGCCCACCCGTTTTTGTGGCCTTTGTCCGCTGGACGAACTTGGCGCCCCGGCCTTCGGGCGTGTAATTTTGGGCGCGGCTGTGCCTGCGGCCTATTTTTGGCACACGGAGGCGCCTCGCGAAGTCTCGCGCCATTCCGAGTCCGGCAGACGAAGTTGGCCAGCCCCACCCCCCAAGGCTATAGCCCACCCGTTTTTTTGGCCTTTTTCCGCTGGACGAACTTGGCGCCCCGATCTTCGGGCGGGTATTGTTGGGCGCGGCTGTGCCCGCGGCCTATTTTTGGCACACGGAGGCGCCTCGCGAAGTCTCGCGCCATTCCGAGTCCGGCGGACGAAGTTGGCCATCCCCACCCCCCAAGGCTATAGCCCACCCGTTTTTGTGGCCTCTTTCCGCTGGACGAACTTGGCGCCCCGGCCTTCGGGCGGGTATTTTTTGGCGCGGCTGTGCCCGCGGCCTATTTTTGGCACACGGAGCCGCCTCGCAAAGTCTCGCGCCATTCCGAGTCCGGCGGACTAAGTTGGCCAGCCCAACCCCCCAAGGATATAGCCCACCCGTTTTTGTGGCCTTTGTCCGCTGGACGAACTTGGCGCCCTGGCCTTCGGGCGGGTAATTTTGGGCGCGGCTGTGCCCGCGGCCTATTTTTGGCACACAGAGGCGCCTCGCGAAGTCTCGCGCCATTCCGAGTCCGGCAGACGAAGTTGGCCAGCCCCACCCCCCAAGGCTATAGCCCACCCGTTTTTGTGGCCTTTTTCCGCTGGACGAACTTGGCGCCCCGATCTTCGGGCGGGTATTGTTGGGCGCGGCTGTGCCCACGGCCTATTTTTGGGACACGGAGGCGCCTCGCGACGTCTTGCGCCATTCCGAGTCCGGCGGACGAAGTTGGCCATCCCCAACCCCCAAGGCTATAGTCCACCCGTTTTTGTGGCCTCGTTCCGCTGGACGAACTTGGCGCCCCGGCCTTCGGGCGGGTATTTTTGGGCGCGGCTGTGCCCGCGGCCTATTTTTGGCACACGGAGCCGCCTCGCAAAGTCTCGCGCCATTCCGAGTCCGGCAGACGAAGTTGGCCAGCCCCACCCCCCAAGGCTATAGCCCACCCGTTTTTGTGGCCTCTTTCCGCTGGACGAACTTGGCGCCCCGGCCTTCGGGCGGGTATTTTTGGGTACGGCTGTGCCCGCGGCTTATTTTTGGGACACGGAGGTGCCTCGCGAAGTCTCGCGCCATTCCGAGTCCGGCAGACGAAGTTGGCCAGCCCCACCCCCCAAGGCTATAGCCCACCCGTTTTTGTGGCCTCTTTCCACTGGACGAACTTGGCGCCCCGGCCTTCGGGCTGGTATTTTTGGGCGCGGCTGTGCCCGCGGCTTATTTTTGGGACACGGAGGTGCCTCGCGAAGTCTCGCGCCATTCCGAGTCCGGCAGACGAAGTTGGCCAGCCCCACCCCCCAAGGCTATAGCCCACCCGTTTTTGTGGCCTCTTTCCGCTGGACGAACTTGGCGCCAAGGCCTTCGGGCGGGTATTTTTCGGTGCGGCTGTGTCCGCGGCCTATTTTTGGCACACGGAGGCGCCTCGCAAAGTCTGGCGCCATTCTGAGTCCGGCGGACGAAGTTGGCCAGCCCCACCCCCCAAGGCTATTGCGCACCCGTTTTTGTGGACTCTTTCCGCTGGACGAACTTGGCGCCCCGGCCTTCAGGCGGGTATTTTTGGGCGCGGCTGTGCCCGCGGCATATTTTTGGTACACGGAGCCGCCTCGTAAAGTCTCGCGCCATTCTGAGTCCGGCGGACGAAGTTGGCCAGCCCCACCCCCCAAGGCTATAGCCCACCCGTTTTTGTGGCCTCTTTCCGCTGGACGAACTTGGCGCCCCGGCCTTCGGGCGGGTATTTTTGGGCGCGGCTGTGTCCGCGGCCTATTTTTGGTACACGGAGGCGCCTCGCAAAGTCTCGCGCCATTCCGAGTCCGGCGGACGAAGTTGGCCAGCCCCACCCCCCAAGCCTATAGCCCACCCGTTTTTGTGGCCTCTTTCCGCTGGACGAACTTGGCGCCCCGGCCTTCGGGTGGGTATTTTTGGGCGCGGCTGTGCCCGCGGCATATTTTTGGTACACGGAGCCGCCTCGTAAAGTCTCGCGCCATTCCGAGTCCGGCGGACGAAGTTGGCCAGCCCCACCCCCCAAGGCTATAGCCCACCCGTTTTTGTGGCCTCTTTCCGCTGGACGAACTTGGCGCCCCGGCCTTCGGGCGGGTATTTTTGGGCGCGGCAGTGTCCGCGGCCTATTTTTGGTACACGGAGGCGCCTCGCAAAGTCTCGCGCCATTCCGAGTCCGGCGGACGAAGTTGGCCAGCCCCACCCCCCAAGCCTATAGCCCACCCGTTTTTGTGGCCTCTTTCCGCTGGACGAACTTGGCGCCCCGGCCTTCGGGCGGGTATTTTTGGACGCGGCTGTGCCCGCGGCCTATTTTTGGCACACGGAGGCGCCTCGCAAAGTCTCGCGCAATTCCGAGTCCGGCGGACGAAGTTCGCCAGCCCCACCCCCCAAGGCTATAGCCCACCCGTTTTTGTGGCCTTTGTCCGCTGGACGAACTTGGCGCCCCGGCCTTAGGGTGGGTTTTTTTTGGTGCGGCTGTGCCCACGGCCTATTTATGGCACACGGAGGCGCCTCGTAAAGTCTCGTGCCATTCCGAGTCCGGCGGACGAAGTTGGCCAGCCCCACCCCCCAAGGCTATAGCCCACCCGTTTTTGTGGCCTTTTCCCGCTGGACGAACTTGGCGCCCCGGCCTTCGGACGGGTATTTTTGGGCGCGGCTGTGCCCGCGGCATATTTTTGGCACACGTAGGCACCTCGCAAAGTCTTGCGCCATTCCGAGTCCGGCGGACGAAGTCGGCCAGCCCCACCCCCCAAGGCTATAGCCCACCCGTTTTTGTGGCCTTTTTGCCGCTGGACGAACTTGGCGTCTCGGCCTTCGGGCGGGTATTTATTTGGTGCGGCTGTGCCCGCGGCCCATTTTTGGCACACGGAGGTGCCTCGCAAACTCTCGCGCCATTCCGAGTCCGGCGGACGAAGTTGGCCAGCCCCACCCCCCAAGGCTATAGCCCACCCGTTTTCGTGGCCTTTTTCCGCTGGACGAACTTTGCGCCCCGGCCTTCGGACGGGTATTTTTGGGCGCGACTTTGGCCGCGGCGTATTTTTGGCACACGGAGGCGCCTCGCAAAGTCTCGCGCCATTCCGAGTCCGGCGGACGAAGTCGGCCAGCCCCACCCCCCAAGGCTATGGCCCACCCGTTTTTGTGGCCTTTTTCCGCTGGCCGAACTTGGCACCCCGGCCTTCGGGCGGGTACTTTTGGGCGCGGCTGTGCCCGTGGCCTATTTTTGGGACATGGAGGCACCTCGCAAAGTCTCGCGCCATTCCGAGTCCAGCGGACGAAGTTTGCCAGCCCCACCCCCCAAGGCTATAGCCCACCCGTTTTTGTGGCCTTTTTCCGCTGGACGAACTTGGCGCCCCGGCCTTCGGGCGGGTATTTTTGGACGCGGCTGTGACCGCGGCCTATTTTTGGCACACGGAGGCCCCTCGCAAAGTCTCGCGCCATTCCGAGTCCGGCGGACGAAGTTCGCCAGCCCCACCCCCCAAGGCTATAGCCCACCCGTTTTTGTGGCCTCTTTCCGCTGGACGAACTTGGCTCCCCGGCCTTCGGGCGGGTATTTTTGGGCGCGGGTGTGCCCGCGGCCTATTTTTGGCACATGGAGGCGCCTCGCAAAGTCTCGCGCCATTCCGAGTCCGGCGGACGAAGTAGGCCGGCCCCACCTCCCAAGGCTATAACCCACCCGTTTTTGTGGTCTTTTTCCGCTGGACGAACTTTGCGGCCCGGTCTTTGGGCGGGTATTTTTGGACGCGGCTGTGGTCGCGGCCTATTTTTAATACACGGAGGTGCCTCGCAAAGTCTCGCGCCATTCCAAGCCCGGCGGACGAAGTTGGACAACCCCACCCCCCAAGGCTATAGCCCACCCGTTTTTATGGCCTTTTTCCGCTGGACGAACTTGGCGCCCCGGCCTTCGGGCGGGTATTTTTGGGCGTGCCTGTGCCCGCGGCCTATTTTAGGGATACGGAGGTGCCTTGCAAAGTTTGGCGCCATTCCGAGTCCGGCGGACGAAGGTGGCCAGCCCCACCCACCAAGGCTATAGCCCACCCGTTTTTGTGGCCTTTTTCCGCTGGACGAACTTGGCGCCCCGGCCTTCGGGTGGGTATTTTTTGGCGCGGCTGTGCCCGTGGCCTATTTTTGGGACACAGAGGTACCTTGCAAAGTCTCGCGCCATTCCGAGTCCGGCGGACGAAGTTGGCCAGCCCCACCCCCCAAGGCTATAGCCCACCCGTTTTTGTGGCCTTTTTCCGCTGGACGAACTTGTCGCCCCGGCCTTCGGGCGGGTATTTTTTGGCGCGGCTGTGTCGGCGGTCTATTTCTGGCACACGGAGGCGCCTCGCAAAGTCTCGCGCCATTCCGAGTCCAGCGGACGAAGTGGGCCAGCCCCACCCCCCAAGGCTATAGCCCACCCTTTTTTATGGCCTTTTTTCCGCTGGACGAACTTTGCGGCGCGGTCTTCGGGCGGGTATTTTTGGGCGCGGCTGTGTCCGCGGCCTATTTTTGGCACACGGAGGCGCCTCGCAAAGTCTCGCGCCATTCCGAGTCCGGCGGACGAAGTTGGCCAGCCCCACCCCCCAAGGCTATAGCGCACCCGTTTTTGTGGACTCTTTCCGCTGGACGAACTTGGCGCCCCGGCCTTCGGGCGGGTATTTTTGGGCGCGGCTATGCCCGCGGCCTATTTTTGGTACACGGAGCCGCCTCGCAAAGTCTCGCGCCATTCCGAGTCCGGCGGACGAAGTTGGCCAGCCCCACCCCCCAAGCCTATAGCCCACCCGTTTTTGTGGCCTCTTTCCGCTGGACGAACTTGGCGCCCCGGCCTTCGGGCGGGTATTTTTGGTAGCTGCTGTTCCCGCGGCCTATTTTTGGCACACGGAGTAGCCTCGAAAAGAATCGCGACATTCCGATACCGCAGGACGAAGTGGGCCATCCCCACCCCAAGGCTATAGCCCACCCGCTTTTGTGGCCTCTTTCCGCTGGACGAACTTGGCGCCCGCCTTCGGTCGGGTATTTTTGGCTGCGCGGCTGTGTCGGGCGGCGTATTTTTGGCACACCGAGGCGCCTCGCAAAGTCTCGCGCCATTCCGAGTCCGGCGGACGGTTGGCCAGCCCCACCCCCAAGGCTATAGCCCACCTGTTTTTGTGTCATCTTTCCTATGGACGAACTTGGCGCCCGGCCTTCGGGCGGGTATTTTTGGGCGCGGCTGTGCTCGCGGCCTATTTTTGGCACACGGAGGCGCGTCGCAAAGTCTCGCGCCATTCCGAGTCCGGCGGACGAAGTTGGCCAGCCCCACCCCCAAGGCTATAGCCCACCCGGTTTTGTGGCCTCTTTCCGCTGGACGAACTTGGCGCCCCGGCCTTCGGGCGGGTATTTTTGGGCGCGGCTGTGTCCGCGGCCTATTTTTGGCACACGGAGGCGCCTCGCAAAGTCTCGCGCCATTCCGAGTCCGGCGGACGAAGTTGGCCAGCCCCACCCCCCGAGGCTATAGCGCACCCGTTTTTGTGGACTCTTTCCGCTGGACGAACTTGGCGCCCCGGCCTTCGGGCGGGTATTTTTGGGCGCGGCTGTGCGCGCGGCCTATTTTTGGCACATGGAGCCGCCTCGCAAAGTCTCGCACCATTCCGAGTCCGGCGGACGAAGTTCGCCAGCCCCACCCCCCATGGCTATAGCCCACCCGTTTTTGTGGCCTTTTTCCGCTGGACGAACTTGGCGCCCCTGCCTTCGGGCGGGTATTTTTGGGCGCGGCTGTGTCCGTGGCCTATTTTTGGGACACGGAGACGCCTCGCAAAGTCTCGCGCCATTCCGAGTCCGGCGGACGAAGTGGGCCAGCCCCACCCCCCAAGGCTATAGCCCACCCGTTTTTGGGGCCTTTTTCCGCTGGACGAACTTGGCGCCCCGGCCTTCGGTCGGGTATTTTTGGCGCGGCCGTGTCCACGGCCTTTTTTTGGCACACGGAGGCGTCTCGCAAAGTCTCACGCCATTCGGAGTCCGGCGGACGAAGTTCGCCATCCCCACCCACCAAGGCTAGAGCCCACCCGTTTTTGTGGCCTTTTTCCGCTGGACGAACTTGGCGCCCCGGCCTTCGGGCAGGTATTTTTGGGCGCGGCTGTGTCCGCGGCCTATTTTTGGCACACGGAGGCGCCTCGCAAAGTCTCGCGCCATTCCGAGTCCGGCGGACGAAGTTGGCCAGCCCCACCCCCCAAGGCTATAGCGCACCCGTTTTTGTGGACTCTTTCCGCTGGACGAACTTGGCGCCCCGGCCTTCGGGCGGGTATTTTTGGGCGCGGCTGTGCGCGCGGCCTATTTTTGGCACATGGAGCCGCCTCGCAAAGTCTCGCGCCATTCCGAGTCCGGCGGACGAAGTTCGCCAGCCCCACCCCCCAAGGCTATAGCCCACCCGTTTTTGTGGCCTTTTTCCGCTGGACGAACTTGGCGCCCCGGCCTTCGGGCGGGTATTTTTGGGCGCGGCTGTGTCCGTGGCCTATTTTTGGGACACGGAGGCGCCTCGCAAAGTCTCGCGCCATTCCGAGTCCGGCGGACGAAGTGGGCCAGCCCCACCCCCCAAGGCTATAGCCCACCCGTCTTTGGGGCCTTTTTCCGCTGGACGAACTTGGCGCCCCGGCCTTCGGTCGGGTATTTTTGGCGCGGCCGTGTCCACGGCCTTTTTTTGGCACACGGAGGCGTCTCGCAAAGTCTCACGCCATTCGGAGTCCGGCGGACGAAGTTCGCCATCCCCACCCACCAAGGCTAGAGCCCACCCGTTTTTGTGGACTCTTTCCGCTGGACGAACTTGGCGCCCCGGCCTTCGGGCGGGTATTTTTGGGCGCGGCTGTGCGCGCGGCCTATTTTTGGCACATGGAGCCGCCTCGCAAAGTCTCGCGCCATTCCGAGTCCGGCGGACGAAGTTCGCCAGCCCCACCCCCCAAGGCTATAGCCCACCCGTTTTTGTGGCCTTTTTCCGCTGGACGAACTTGGCGCCCCTGCCTTCGGGCGGGTATTTTTGGGCGCGGCTGTGTCCGTGGCCTATTTTTGGGACACGGAGGCGCCTCGCAAAGTCTCGCGCCATTCCGAGTCCGGCGGACGAAGTGGGCCAGCCCCACCCCCCAAGGCTATAGCCCACCCGTCTTTGGGGCCTTTTTCCGCTGGACGAACTTGGCGCCCCGGCCTTCGGTCGGGTATTTTTGGCGCGGCCGTGTCCACGGCCTTTTTTTGGCACACGGAGGCGTCTCGCAAAGTCTCACGCCATTCGGAGTCCGGCGGACGAAGTTCGCCATCCCCACCCACCAAGGCTAGAGCCCACCCGTTTTTGTGGCCTTTTTCCGCTGGACGAACTTGGCGCCCCGGCCTTCGGGCAGGTATTTTTGGGCGCGGCTGTGCCCGCGGCGTATTTTTGGCACACGGAGGAGCCTCGCAAAGTCTCGCGCCATTCCGAGTTCGGCGGACGAAGTCGGCCAGCCCCACCCCCCAAGGCTATAGCCCACCCGTTTTTGTGGCCTTTTTTCGCTGGACGTACTTGGCGCCCCGGCCTTCGGGCAGGTATTTTTGGGCGCGGCTGTGCCCGCGGCCTATTTTTGGTACACAGAGGTGCCTCGCAAAGTCTCGCGCCATTCCGAGTCCGGCGGACGAAGTTGGCCAGCCCCACCCCCCAAGGCTATAGCCCACCCGTTTTTGTGGCCTTTTTCCGCTGGACGAACTTGGCGCCCCGGCCTTCGGAAGGGTATTTTTGGGCGCGGCTGTGCCCGCGGCCTATTTTTGGCACACGGAGGCGCCGTACAAAGTGTCGCGCCATTCCGAGTCCGGCGGACGAAGTGGGCCAGCCCCACCCCCCAAGGCTATAGCCAACCCGTTTTTGTGGCCTTTTTCCACTGGACGAACTTGGCGCCCCGGCCTTCGGGCGGGTATTTTTGGGCGCGCCTGTTCCCGCGGCCTATTTTTGGCACACGGAGACGCCTCGCAAAGTCTCGCGCCATTCCGAGTCCGGCGGACGAAGTTGGCCAGCCCCACCCCCCAAGGCTATAGCCCACCCGTTTTTGTGGCCTTTTTCCGCTGGACGAACTTGGCGCCCCGGCCTTCGGTCGGGTATTTTTGGGCGCGGCTGTGTCCGTGGCCTATTTTTGGGACACGGAGGCGCCTCGCAAAGTCTCACGCCATTCCGAGTCTGGCGGACGAAGTGGGCCAGCCCCACCCCCCAAGGCTATAGCCCACCCGTTTTTGGGGCCTTTTTCCGCTGGACGAACTTGGCGCCCCGGCCTTCGGTCGGGTATTTTGGCGCGGCCGTGTCCACGGCCTTTTTTTGGCACACGGAGGCGTCTCGCAAAGTCTCACGCCATTCGGAGTCCGGCGGACGAAGTTCGCCATCCCCACCCACCAAGGCTAGAGCCCACCCGTTTTTGTGGCCTTTTTCCGCTGGACGAACTTGGCGCCCCGGCCTTCGGGCAGGTATTTTTGGGCGCGGCTGTGCCCGCGGCATATTTTTGGCACACGGAGGAGCCTCGCAAAGTCTCTCGCCATTCCGAGTTCGGCGGACGAAGTTGGCCAGCCCCACCCCCCAAGGCTATAGCCCACCCGTTTTTGTGGCCTTTTTCCGCTGGACGAACTTGGCGCCCCGGCCTTCGGGCAGGTATTTTTGGGCGCGGCTGTGCCCGCGGCATATTTTTGGCACACGGAGGAGCCTCGCAAAGTCTCTCGCCATTCCGAGTTCGGCGGACGAAGTTGGCCAGCCCCACCCCCCAAGGCTGTAGCCCACCCGTTTTTGTTGCCTTTTTCCGCTGGACGAACTTGGCACCCCGGCCTTCGGGCGGTTATTTTTGGGCGCGGCTGTGTCCGGGGCCTATTTTTGTTACACGGAGGCCGCTCGCAAAGTCTCGTGCCATTCCGAGTCCGGCGGACGAAGTTGGCCAGCCCCACCCCCCAAGGGTATAGCCCACCCGTTTTTGTGGCCTTTTTCCGCTGGACGAACTTGGCGCCCCGGCCTTCGGAAGGGTATTTTTGGGCGCGGCTGTGCCCGCGGCCTATTTTTGGTACACGGAGGCGCCGTACAAAGTGTCGCGCCATTCGGAGTCCGGCGGACGAAGTTGGCCAGCCCCACCCCCCAAGGCTATAGCCAACCCGTTTTTGTGGCCTTTTTCCACTGGACTAACTTGGCGCCCCGGCCTTCGGGCGGGTATTTTTGGGTGCGGCGGTGCCCGCGGCCTATTTTTGGCACATGGAGGCGCCTCGCAAAGGCTCGCGCCATTCCGAGTCCGGCGGACGAAGTGGGCCGGCCGCACCCCCCAAGGCTACAACCCACCCGTTTTTGTGGCCTTTTTCCGCTGGACGAACTTTGCGGCCCGGTCTTCGGGTGGGTATTTTTGGACGCGGCTGTGGTCGCGGCCTATTTTTGGAAAACGGAGGCGCCTCGCAAAGTCTCGCGCCATTCCGAGTCCGGCGGACGAAGTTGGCCAGCCCCACCCGCCAAGGCTATAGCCCACCCGTTTTTGTGGCCTTTTTCCACTGGACGAACTTGGCGCCCCGGCCTTCGGGCGGGTATTTTTGGGTGCGGCGGTGCCCGCGGCCTATTTTTGGCAGATGGAGGCGCCTCGCAAAGTCTCGCGCCATTCCGAGTCCGGCGGACGAAGTGGGCCGGCCGCACCCTCCAAGGCTATAACCCACCCGTTTTTGTGGCCTTTTTCCGCTGGACGAACTTTGCGGCCCGGTCTTCGGGCGGGTATTTTTGGACGCGGATGTGGTCGCGGCCTATTTTTGGAAAACGGAGGCGCCTCGCAAAGTCTCGCGCCATTCCGAGTCCGGCGGACGAAGTTGGCCAGCCCCACCCGCCAAGGCTATAGCCCACCCGTTTTTGTGGCCTTTTTCCACTGGACGAACTTGGCGCCCCGGCCTTCGGGCGGGTATTTTTGGGCGCGCCTGTTCCCGCGGCCTATTTTTGGCACACGGAGATGCCTCGTAAAGTCTCGCGCCATTCCGAGTCCGGCGGACGAAGTTGGCCAGCCCCACCCCCCAAGGCTATAGCCCACCCGTTTTTGTGGCCTTTTTACGCTGGACGAACTTTGCGGCCCGGTCTTCGGGCGGGTATTTTTGGACGCGGCTGTGGTCTCGGCCTATTTTTTGAACACAGAGGCGCCTCGCAAAGTCTCGCGCCATTCCGAGTCCGGCGGACGAAGTGGGCCGGCCCCACCCCCCAAGGCTATGGCCCACCCATTTTTGTGGCCTTTTTCCGCTGGACGAACTTGGCGCCCCGGCCTTCGGGCGGGTATTTTTGGGCGCGCCTGTTCCCGCGGCCTATTTTTGGCACACGGAGACGCCTCGTAAAGTCTCGCGCCATTCCGAGTCCGGCGGACGAAGTCGGCCTGCCCCACCCCCCAAGGCTATAGCCCACTCGTTTTGGTGGCCTTTTTCCGCTGGACGAACTTGGCGCCCCGGCCTTCGGACGGGTATTTTTGGGCGCGGCTGTGCCCCCGGCCTATTTTTGGGACACGGAGCCGCCTCGCAAAGTCTCGCGCCATTCCGAGTCCGGCGGAAGAAGTAGGCCAGCCCCACCCCCCAAGGCTATAGCCCACCCGTTTTTGTGGCCTTTTTCCGCTGGCCGAACTTGGCGCCCCGGCCTTCGGGCGGGTATTTTTGGCGCGGCTATGCCCGCGGCCTATTTTTGGCACATGGAGGTGCTTCGCAAAGTCTCGCGCCATTTCATGTCCGGCGGACGAAGTTGGCCAGCCCCCCACCCAAGGCTATAGCCCACTCGTTTTGGTGGCCTTTTTCCGCTGGACGAACTTGGCGGCCCGGCCTTCGGACGCGTATTTTTGGGTGCGGCTGTGCCCCTGGCCTATTTTTGGGACACGGAGCCGCCTCGCAATGTCTCGCGCCATTCCGAGTCCGGCGGATGAAGTAGGCCAGCCCCACCCCTCAAGGCTATAGCCCACCCGTTTTTGTGGACTTTTTCCGCTGGACGAACATGGCGCCCCGACCTTCGGGTGGGTATTTTTGGGCGCGGCTGTGCCCGCGGCCTATTTTTGGCACACGGAGACGCCACGGAAAGTCTCGCGCCATTCCGAATCCGGCGGACGAAGTCGGCCAGCCCCACCCCCCAAGGCTATAGCCCACCCGTTTTTGTGGCCTTTTTCCTCTGGACGAACTTGGCGCCCGGCATTCGGGCGGTTAGTTTTTGGCGCGGCTGTGCCCGTAGCCTATTTTTGGCTCGCGGAGGCCACTCACAAAGTCTCGCCCCATTCCGAGTCCGGCTGACGAAGTTGGCCAGCCCCTCCCCCCAAGGCTATAGCCCACCCGTTTTTTGGCCATTTTTCCGCTGGGGGGTTTGGGCGCGCCGACCGTCAGGGGGTTATCTTTGGGCGCGGCTGTGCCCGCGGCCTATTTTTGGCACACGGAGGCACCTAGCAAAGTCTCGCGCCATTCCGACTCCGGCGGACGAAGTCGGCCAGCCCCACCCCCCAAGGCTATAGCCCACCCGTTTTTGTGGCCTTTTTCCGCTGGACGAACTTGGCGCCCCGGCCTTCGGGTGGGAATTTTTGGGCGCGGCTGTGTCGGCGGCCTATTTTTGGGACACGGAGGTGCCTCGCAATGTCTCGCGCCATTCCGAGTCCGGCGGACGAAGTTGGCCAGCCCCACCCCCCAAGGCTATAGCCCACCCGTTTTTGTGGCCTTTTTCCGCTGGACGAACTTGGGGCCCTGGCCTTCGGGTGGGTATTTTTGGGCGCGGCTGTGGCCGCGGCCTATTTTTGGGACACGGAGGTGCCTCGCAATGTCTCGCGCCATTCCGAGTCCGGCGGACGAAGTTGGCCAGCCCCACCCCCCAAGGCTATAGCCCACCCGTTTTTGTGGCCTTTTTCCGCTGGATGAACTTGGGGCCCTGGCCTTCGGGTGGGTATTTTTAGGCGCGGCTGTGTCCGCCGCCTATTTTTGGTACACGGAGGTGCTCGCAAAGTCTCGCGCCATTCCGAGTCCGGCCGACGAAGTTGGCCAGCCCCACCCTCCAAAGCTATAGCCCACCCGTTTTTGTGGCCTTTTTCCGCTGGACGAACTTGGCGCCCCGGCCTTCGGGCTGTTATTTTTGGGCACTGCTGTGCCCGCGGCCTATTTTTGGCGCCTTGGCCTTCGGGCGGGTATTTTTGGGCGAAACTGTGCCCGCGGCCTGTTTTTGGGACACGGAGGTGCCTCGCAAAGTCTTGCGCCATTCCAAGTCCGGCGGATGAAGTTGGCCAGCCCCACCCCCCAAGGCTATTGCCCACCCGTTTTTGTGGCCTTTTTCCG
The DNA here is from genome assembly GCA_030444885.1 of Citrus sp. QX-2021. Taxonomy (NCBI): domain Eukaryota; kingdom Viridiplantae; phylum Streptophyta; class Magnoliopsida; order Sapindales; family Rutaceae; genus Citrus; species Citrus sp. QX-2021. The sequence goes on from JAUJEF010000089.1 coordinate 221,497, forward strand.
CTGGACGAACTTGGCGCCCCGGCCTTCGGACGGGTATTTTTGGCGCGGCTGTGCCCGCAGCCTATTTTTGGCTCGCGGAGGCCACTCACAAAGTCTCGCCCCATTCCGAGTCCGGCTGACGAAGTTGGCCAGCCCCTCCCCCCAAGGCTATAGCCCACCCGTTTTTTGGCCATTTTTCCGCTGGGGGGTTTGGGCGCGCCGACCGTCAGGGGGTTATCTTTGGGCGCGGCTGTGCCCGCGGCCTATTTTTGGCACACGGAGGCACCTAGCAAAGTCTCGCGCCATTCCGACTCCGGCGGACGAAGTCGGCCAGCCCCACCCCCCAAGGCTATAGCCCACCCGTTTTTGTGGCCTTTTTCCGCTGGACGAACTTGGCGCCCCGGCCTTCGGGTGGGAATTTTTGGGCGCGGCTGTGTCGGCGGCCTATTTTTGGGACACGGAGGTGCCTCGCAATGTCTCGCGCCATTCCGAGTCCGGCCGACGAAGTTGGCCAGCCCCACCCCCCAAGGCTATAGCCCACCCGTTTTTGTGGCCTTTTTCCGCTGGACGAACTTGGGGCCCTGGCCTTCGGGTGGGTATTTTTGGGCGCGGCTGTGGCCGCGGCCTATTTTTGGGACACGGAGGTGCCTCGCAATGTCTCGTGCCATTCCGAGTCCGGCGGACGAAGTTGGCCAGCCCCACCCCCCAAGGCTATAGCCCACCCGTTTTTGTGGCCTTTTTCCGCTGGATGAACTTGGGGCCCTGGCCTTCGGGTGGGTATTTTTAGGCGCGGCTGTGTCCGCCGCCTATTTTTGGTACACGGAGGTGCTCGCAAAGTCTCGCGCCATTCCGAGTCCGGCCGACGAAGTTGGCCAGCCCCACCCCCCAATGCTATAGCCCACCCGTTTTTGTGGCCTTTTTCCGCTGGACGAACTTGGCGCCCCGGCCTTCGGGCTGTTATTTTTGGGCACTGCTGTGCCCGCGGCCTATTTTTGGCGCCTTGGCCTTCGGGCGGGTATTTTTGGGCGAAACTGTGCCCGCGGCCTGTTTTTGGGACACGGAGGTGCCTCGCAAAGTCTTGCGCCATTCCAAGTCCGGCGGATGAAGTTGGCCAGCCCCACCCCCCAAGGCTATTGCCCACCCGTTTTTGTGGCCTTTTTCCGCTGGACGAACTTGGCGCCCCGGCCTTCGGACGGGTATTTTTGGGCGCGGCTATGCCCGCGGCCTATTTTTGGCACACGGAGGCGCCTCGCAAAGTCTCGCACCATTCCATGTCCGGCGGACGAAGTTGGCCAGCCCCACCACCCAAGGCTATAGCCCACCCGTTTTTGTGGCCTTTTTCCGCTGGACGAACGTGGCGCCCCGGCCTTCGGGCAGGTATTTTTGGGCGCGGCTGTGCCTGCGGCCTATTTTTGGCACACGGAGGCACCTCGTAAAGTCTCGTGCCATTCCGAGTCCGGCGGACGAAGTAGGCCAGCCCCACCCCCCAAGGCTATGGCCCACCCGTTTTTGTGGCCTTTTTCCGCTGGACGAACGTGGCGCCCCGGCCTTCGGGCGGGTATTTTTGGGCGCGGCTGTGCCCGCGGCCTATTTTTGGCACACGGAGGCGCCTCATAAAATCTCGTGCCATTCCGAGTCCGGCGGACGAAGTTGGCCAGCCCCACCCCCCAAGGCTATAGCCCACCCGTTTTTGTGGACTTTTTCCGCTGGACGAACTTGGCGCCCTGGCCTTCGGGCGGGTATTTTTGGGCGAAGCTGTGCCCGCGGCCTGTTTTTGGGACACGAAGGTGCCTCGCAAAGTCTTGCGCCATTCCAAGTCCGGCGGATGAAGTTGGCCAGCCCCACCCCCCAAGGCTATAGCCCACCCGTTTTTGTGGCCTTTTTCCGCTGGACGAACGTGGCGCCCCGGCCTTCGGACGGGTATTTTTGGGCGCGGCTATGCCCGCGGCCTATTTTTGGCACACGGAGGCACCTCGCAAAGTCTCGCGCCATTCCATGTCCGGCGGACGAAGTTGGCCAGCCCCACCACCCAAGGCTATAGCCCACCCGTTTTTGTGGCCTTTTTCCGCTGGACGAACGTGGCGCCCCGGCCTTCGGGCGGGTATTTTTGGCCGCGGCTGTGCCTGCGGCCTATTTTTGGCACACGGAGGCGCCTCGTAAAGTCTCGTGCCATTCCGAGTCCGGCGGACGAAGTTGGCCAGCCCCACCCCCAAGGCTATAGCCCACCCGTTTTTGTGGCCTTTTTCCGCTGGACGAACGTGGCGCCCCGGCCTTCGGGCGGGTATTTTTGGGCGCGGCTGTGCCCGCGGCCTATTTTTGGCACACGGAAGCGCCTCATAAAATCTCGTGCCATTCCGAGTCCGGCGGACGAAGTTGGCCAGCCCCACCCCCCAAGGCTATAGCCCACCCGTTTTTGTGGACTTTTTCCGCTGGACGAACTTGGCGCCCCGGCCTTCGGGTGGGTATTTTTGGGCGCGGCTGTGCCCGCGGCCTATTCTTGGCACACGGAGGCTCCTCGCAAAGGTTCGCGCCATTCCGAGTCTGGCGGACGAAGTGGGCCAGCCCCACCCCCCAAGGCTATAGCCCACCCGTTTTTGTGGCCTTTTTCCGCTGGACGAACTTGGCGCCCCGGCCTTCGGGCGGGTATTTTTGGGCGCGGCTGCTCCCGTGGCCTATTTCTTGCACACGGAGGCGCCTCGCAAAGTCTCGTGCCATTCCGAGTCCGGCGGACGAAGTTGGCCAGCCCCACCCCCCAAGGCTATAGCCCACCCGTTTTTGTGGACTTTTTCCGCTGGACGAACTTGGCGCCCGGCCTTCGGGTGGGTATTTTTGGGCGCGGCTGTGGCCGGCGCCTATTTTTGGCACACGGAGGCCGCTCGCAAAGTCTCGCGCCATTCCGAGTCCGGCGGACGAAGTTGGCCAACCCCACCCCCCAAGGCTATAGCCCACCCGTTTTTGTGGCCTTTTTCCGCTGGACGAACTTGGCGGCCCGGCCTTCGGGCTGTTATTTTTGGGCGCGGCTGTGGTCGGGGCCTATTTTTGGCACACGTAGGCCGCTCGCAAAGTCTCACGCCATTCCGAGTCCGGCGGACGAAGTTGGTCAGCCCCACCCCCCAAGGCTATAGTCCACCCGTTTTTGTGGCCTTTTTCCGCTGGACGAACTTGGCACCCCGGCCTTCGGGCGTTTATTTTTGGGCGCGGCTGTGTCCGGGGCCTATTTTTGTTACAATGAGGCCGCTCGCAAAGTCTCGCGCCATTCCGAGTCCGGCGGACGAAGTTGGCCAGCCCCACCCCCAAGGCTATAGCCCAACCGCTTTTGTGGCCTTTTTCCGCTGGACGAACTTGGCGCCCCGCCTTCGGCGGTTATTTTTGGGCGCGGCTGTGGCCGGGCCTATTTTTGTTACATGGAGGCCGCCGCAAAGTCTCGCGCCATTCCGAGTCCGCGGACGATTTGTTGGCCTGCCCCACCCCCCAAGGCTATAGCCCAACCGTTTTTGTGGCCTTTTTCCGCTGGACGAACTTGGCGCCCCGGCCTTCGGGCGGTTATTTTTGGGCGCGGCTTTGGCCGGGGCCTATTTTTGGCACACGGAGGCCGCTCGCAAAGTCTCGCGCTATTCCGAGTGCGGCGGACGAAGTTGGCCAGCCCCACCCCCCAAGGCTATAGTCCACACGGGTTGGTGGCCTTTAACAGCTGGACGAACTTGGAGCCCCGGCCTTCGGGCTGTTATTTTTGGGCGTGGCTGTGTCTGGGGCCTATTTTTGGCACACGGAGGCCGCTCGCAAAGTCTCGCGCCATTCCGAGTCCGGCGAACGAAGTTGGCCAGCCCCACCCCCCAAGGTTATAGCCCACCCGTTTTTGTAGCCTTTTTCCGCTGGACGAACTTGGCGCCCCGGCCTTCGGGCGGTTATTTTTGGGCGCGGCTGTGTCCGGGGCCTATTTTTGGTACACGGACGCCGCTCGTAAAGTCTCGCGCCATTCCGAGTCCGGCGGACGAAGTTGGCCAGCCCCACCCCCAAGGCTATAGCCCACCCGTTTTTGTAGCCTTTTTCCGCTGGACGAACTTGGCACCCCGGCCTTCGGGTGGTTATTTTTGGGCGCGGCTGTGTCCGGGGCCTATTTTTGGCACACGGAGGCCGCTCGCAAAGTCTCGCGCCATTCCGAGTCCGGCGTACGAAGTTGGCCAGCCCCACCCCCCAAGGCTATAGCCAACCCGTTTTTGTGGCCTTTTTCCGCTGGACGAACATGGCGCCCCGGCATTCGGATGGTTATTTTTGGGCGCGGCTGTGGCCGGGGCCTATTTTTGGCACACGGAGGCCGCTTGCAAAGTCTCGCGCCATTCCGAGTCCGGCGGACGAAGTGGGCCAGCCCCACCCCCCAAGGCTATAGCCCACCCGTTTTTGTGGCCTTTTTCCGCTGGACGAACTTGGCGGCCCGGCCTTCGGGCGGTTATTTTTGGGCGCGGCTGTGGTCGGGGCCTATTTTTGGCACACGTAGGCCGCTCGCAAAGTCTCACGCCATTCCGAGTCCGGCGGACGAAGTTGGTCAGCCCCACCCCCCAAGGCTATAGTCCACCCGTTTTTGTGGCCTTTTTCCGCTGGACGAACTTGGCACCCCGGCCTTCGGGCGTTTATTTTTGGGCGCGGCTGTGTCCGGGGCCTATTTTTGTTACAATGAGGCCGCTCGCAAAGTCTCGCGCCATTCCGAGTCCGGCGGACGAAGTTGGCCAGCCCCACCCCCCAAGGCTATAGCCCAACCGTTTTTGTGGCCTTTTTCCGCTGGACGAACTTGGCGCCCCGGCCTTCGGGCGGTTATTTTTGGACGCGGCTGTGGCCGGGGCCTATTTTTGGCACACGGAGGCCGCTCGCAAAGTCTCGGGACCTTCCGAGTCCGGCGGACGAAGTTTGCCAGCCCCACCCCCCAAGGCTATAGCCCACCCGTTTTTGTGGCCTTTTTCCGTTGGACGAACTTGGCGCTCCTGCCATCGGGCGGTTATCTTTGGGGGCGGCTGTGTCTGGGACCTATTTTTGGCACACGGAGGCCGCTCGTAAAGTCTCGCGCCATTCCGAGTCCGGCGGACGAAGTTGGCCAGCCCCACCCCCCGAAGCTATAGCCCAACCATTTTTGTGGCCTTTTTCCGCTGGACGAACTTGGCGCCCCGGCCTTCGGGCGGTTATTTTTGGGCGTGGCTGTGTCCGGGGCCTATTTTTGTCACACGGAGGCCGCTCGCAAAGTCTCGCGCCATTCCGAGTCCGGCGGACGAAGTTGGCCAGCCCCACCCCCCAAGGTTATAGCCCAACCGTTTTTGTGGCCTTTTTCCGCTGGACGAACTTGGCGACCCGGCCTTCGGGCGGTTATTTTTGGGCGCGGCTGTGGCCGGGGCCTATTTTTGGCACACGGAGGCCGCTCGCAAAGTCTCGCGCCATTCCGAGTCCGGCGGACGAAGTTGGCCAGCCCCACCCCCCAAGGCTATAGCCCAACCGTTTTTGTGGCCTTTTTCCGCTGGACGAACTTGGCGCCCCGGCCTTCGGGCGGTTATTTTTGGGCGCGGCTGTGGCCGGGGCCTATTTTTGGCACACGGAGGCCGCTCGCAAAGTCTCGCGCCATTCCGAGTGCGGCGGACGAAGTTGGCCAGCCCCACCCCCCAAGGCTATAGTCCACCCGTTTTTGTGGCCTTTTTCCGCTGGACGAACTTGGCGCCCCGGCCTTCGGGCAGTTATTTTTGGGCGTGGCTGTGTCTGGGGCCTATTTTTGGCACACGGAGGCCGCTCGCAAAGTCTCGCGCCATTCCGAGTCCGGCGAACGAAGTTGGCCAGCCCCACCCCCCAAGGTTATAGCCCACCCGTTTTTGTAGCCTTTTTCCGCTGGACGAACTTGGCGCCCCGGCCTTCGGGCGGTTATTTTTGGGCGCGGCTGTGTCCGGGGCCTATTTTTGGTACACGGAGGCCGCTCGTAAAGTCTCGCGCCATTCCGAGTCCGGCGGACGAAGTTGGCCAGCCCCACCCCCAAGGCTATAGCCCACCCGTTTTTGTAGCCTTTTTCCGCTGGACAAACATGGCGCCCCGGCCTTCAGGCGGTTATTTTTGGGCGCGGCTGTGGCCGTGGCCTATTTTTGTTACATGGAGGCCGCTCGCAAAGTCTCTCGCCATTCCGAGTCCGGCGTACGAAGTTGGCCAGCCCCACCCCCCAAGGCTATAGCCAACCCGTTTTTGTGGCCTTTTTCCGCTGGACGAACATGGCGCCCCGGCATTCGGATGGTTATTTTTGGGCGCGGCTGTGGCCGGGGCCTATTTTTGGCACACGGAGGCCGCTCGCAAAGTCTCGCGCCATTCCGAGTCCGGCGGACGAAGTGGGCCAGCCCCACCCCCCAAGGCTATAGCCCACCCGTTTTTGTGGCCTTTTTCCGCTGGACGAACTTGGCGCCCCGGCCTTCGGGCGGTTATTTTTGGGCGCGGCTGTGCCCGGGGCCGATTTTTGGCACACGGAGGCCGCTTGCACAGTCTCGCGACCTTCCGAGTCCGGCGGACGAAGTTTGCCAGCCCCACCCCCCAAGGCTATAGCCCACCCGTTTTTGTGGCCTTTTTCCGTTGGACGAACTTGGCGCTCCTGCCATCGGGCGGTTATCTTTGGGGGCGGCTGTGTCCGGGACCTATTTTTGGCACATGGAGGCCACTCGCAAAGTCTCGCGCCATTCCGAGTTCGGCGGACGAAGTTGGCCAGCCCAACCCCCCAAGGCTATAGCCCACCCGTTTTTGTGGCCTTTTTCCGCTCGACGAACTTGGCGCCCTGGCCTTCGGGCGGTTATTTTTGGGCGCGGCGGTGCCCGGGGCCGATTTTTGGCACTCGGAGGCCGCTCGCAAAGTCTCGCGACCTTCCGAGTCCGGCGGAGGAAGTTTGCCAGCCCCACCCCCCAAGGCTATAGCCCACCCATTTTCGTGGCCTTTTTCCGTTGGACGAACTTGGCGCTCCTGCCATCGGGCGGTTATCTTTGGGGGCGGCTGTGTCCGGGACCTATTTTTGGCACACGGAGGCCGCTCGCAAAGTCTCGCGCCATTCCGAGTCCGGCGGACGAAGTTGGCCAGCCCCACTCCCCAAGGCTATAGCCCACCCGTTTTTGTGGCCTTTTTCCGCTGGACGAACTTGGCGCCCCGGCCTTCGGGCGGTTATTTTTGGGCGCTGTTGTGCCCGGGGCCTATTTTTCGGACACGGAGGCCGCTCGCAAAGTCTCGCGCCATTCCGAGTCCGGCGGACGAAGTTGGCCAGCCCCACCCCCCAAGGCTATAGCCCACCCGTTTTTGTGGCCTTTTTCCGCTCGACGAACTTGGCGCCCCGGCCTTCGGGCGGTTATTTTTGGGCGCGGCTGTGGCCGGGGCCGATTTTTGGCACTCGAAGGCCGCTCGCAAAGTCTCGCGACCTTCCGAGTCCGGCGGAGGAAGTTTGCCAGCCCCACCCCCCAAGGCTATAGCCCACCCATTTTTGTGGCCTTTTTCCGTTGGACGAACTTGGCGCTCCTGCCATCGGGCGGTTATCTTTGGGGGCGGCTGTGTCCGGGACCTATTTTTGGCACACGGAGGCCGCTCGCAAAGTCTCGCGCCATTCCGAGTCCGGCGGACGAAGTTGGCCAGCCCCACCCCCCAAGGCTATAGCCCACCCGTTTTTGTGGCCTTTTTCCGCTGGACGAACTTGGCGCCCCGGCCTTCGGGCAGTTTTTTTTGGGCGTGGCTGTGCCCGTGGCCTATTTTTGGCACACGGAGGCCCCTCGCAAAGTCTCGCGCCATTGCGAGTCCGGCGGACGAAGTTGGCCAGCACCACCCCCCAAGGCTATAGCCCACCCGTTTTTGTGGCCTTTTTCCGCTGGACGAACTTGGCGCCCCGGCCATCGGGCGGTTATTTTTGGGCGCGGCTGTGCCCACAGCCTATTTTTGGCACACGGAGGCCCCTCGCAAAGTCTCGCGCCATTCCGAGTCCGGCGGACGAAGTTGTCCAGCCCCACCCCCCATGACTATAGCCCACCTGTTTTTGTGGCCTTTTTCCGCTAGACGAACTTGGCGCCCCGGCCTTCGGGCGGTTATTTTTTGGCGCGGCTGTGCCCGCGGCCTATTTTTGGCACACGGAGGCCCCTCGCAAAGTCTCGCGCCATTGCGAGTCCGGCAGACGAAGTAGGCCAGCACCACCCCGCCCACCCGTTTTTGTGGCCTTTTTCCGCTGGACGAACTTGGCGCCCCGGCCTACGAGCGGTTATTTTTGGGCGCGGCTGTCCCCGCGGCCTATGTTCGGCACACGGAGGCCCCTCGCAAAGACTCGCGCCATTGTGAGTCCGGCGGACGAAGTCGGCTAGCACCACCCCCCAAGGCTATAGCCCACCCGTTTTTGTGGCCTTTTTCCGCTGGACGAACTTGGCGCCCCGGCCTTCGGGCGGTTATTTTTTGGCGCGGCTGTGCCCACGGCCTATTTTTGGCACACGGAGGCCCCTCGCAAAGTCTCGCGCCATTGCGAGTCCGGCGGACGAAGTGGGCCAGCCCCACATCCCAAGGCTATAGCCCACCCGTTTTTGTGGCCTTTTTCCGCTGGACGAAATTGGCGCCCCGGCCTTCGAGCGTTTATTTTTTTGGGCGCGGCTGTACCCGCGGCCTATTTTTGGCACAGGAGGCACCTCGCAAAGTCTCGCGCCATTCCGAGTCCGGCGGACGAAGTGGGCCACCCCAACCCCCAAGACTATAGCCCACCCGTTTTTGTGGCCTTTTTCCGCTGGACGAACTTAGCGCCCCGGACTTCGGGCGGTTATTTTTCGGCGCGGCTGTGCCCGCGGCCTATTTTTGGCACACGGAGGCCCCTCGCAAAGTCTCGCGCCATTCTAAGTCCGGCGGATGAAGTTGGCCAGCCCCACCCCCCAAGGCTATAGCCCACCCGTTTTTGTGGCCTTTTTCCGCTGGACGAACTTGGCGCCCCGGCCTTCGGGCGGTTATTTTTGGGCGCGGCTGTGCCCGCGGCCTATATTTGGCACATGGAGGCCCCTCGCAAAGTCTCGCGCCATTGCGAGTCCGGCGGACGAAGCTGGCCAGCACCACCCCCCAAGGCTATAGCCCACCCGTTTTTGTGGCCGTTTTCCGCTGGACGAAATTGGCGCCCCGGCCTTCGGGCGGTTATTTTTGGGCGCGGCTGTGCCCGCGGCCTATATTTGGCACACGGAGGCCCCTCGCAAAGTCTCGCGCCATTGCGAGTCCGGCGGACGAAGCTGGCCAGCACCACCCCCCAAGGCTATAGCCCACCCGTTTTTGTGGCCTTTTTCCGCTGGACGAACTTGGTGCCCCGGCCTTCGGGCGGTTATTTTTGGGCGCGGCTGTGTCCGTGGCCCATTTTTGGCACACGGAGGCCCCTCGGAAAGTCTCCCGCCATTCCGAGTCCGGCGGACGAAGTCGGCTAGCCCCACCCCCCAAGGCTATAGCCCACCCATTTTTGTGGCCTTTTTCCGCTGGACGAACTTGGCGCCCCGGCCTTCGGGCAGTTTTTTTTGGGCGTGGCTGTGCCCGTGGCCTATTTTTGGCACACGGAGGCCCCTCGAAAAGTCTCGCGCCATTGCGAGTCCGGCGGACGAAGTTGGCCAGCACCACCCCCCAAGGCTATAGCCCACCCGTTTTTGTGGCCTTTTTCCGCTGGACGAACTTGGCGCCCCGGCCTTCGGGCGGTTATTTTTGGGCGCGGCTGTGCCCACAGCCTATTTTTGGCACACGGAGGCCCCTCGCAAAGTCTCGCGCCATTCCTAGTCCGGCGGACGAAGTTGTCCAGCCCCACCCCCCATGACTATAGCCCACCTGTTTTTGTGGCCTTTTTCCGCTAGACGAACTTGGCGCCCCGGCCTTCGGGCGGTTATTTTTTGGCGCGGCTGTGCCCGCGGCCTATTTTTGGCACACGGAGGCCCCTCGCAAAGTCTCGCGCCATTGCGAGTCCGGCAGACGAAGTAGGCCAGCACCACCCCGCCCACCCGTTTTTGTGGCCTTTTTCCGCTGGACGAACTTGGCGCCCCGGCCTACGAGCGGTTATTTTTGGGCGCGGCTGTGCCCGCGGCCTATGTTCGGCACACGGAGGCCCCTCGCAAAGACTCGCGCCATTGCGAGTCCGGCGGACGAAGTCGGCCAGCACCACCCCCCAAGGCTATAGCCCACCCGTTTTTGTGGCCTTTTTCCGCTGGACGAACTTGGCGCCCCGGCCTTCGAGCGGTTTTTTTTGGGCGCGGCTGTTCCCGCGGTCTATTTTCGGCACATGGAGGCCCCTCGCAAAGTCTCGCGCCATTTCGTGTCCGGCGGACGAAGTGGGCAGCCCCACCCCCCAAGGCTATAGCCCACCCGTTTTTGTGGCCTTTTTCCGCTGGACGAACTTGGCGCCCCGGCCTACGAGCGGTTATTTTTGGGCGCGGCTGTGCCCGCGGCCTATGTTTGGCACACGGAGGCCCCTCGCAAAGTCTAGCGCCATTCCAAGTCTGGTGGACGAAGTTGGCCAGCCCCACCCCCCAAGGCTCTAGCCCACCCGTTTTTGTGGCCTTTTTCCGCTGGACGAACTTGGCGCCCCGGCCTTCGGGCGGGTATTTTTGGGCGGGGGTGTGCCCGCTGCCTATTTTTGGCACACGGAGGCGCCTCCCAAAGTCTCGCGCCATTCCGAGTCCGGCGGACGAAGTGGGCCAGCCCCACCCCCCAAGTCTATAGCCCACCCGTTTTTGTGGCCTTTTTCCGCTGGTCGAACTTGGCGCCGCGGCCTTCGGGCGGGTATTTTTGGGTGCGGCTGTGCCTGTGGCCTATTTTTGGCACACGGAGGCGCCTCGCAAAGTCTCACGCCATTCCGAGTCCGGCAGACGAGGTTGGCCAGCCTCACCCCCCAAGGCTATAGCCCACCCGTTTTTGCTGCCTTTTTCCGCTGGACGAACGTGGCGCCCCGGCCTTCGGGCCGTTATTTTTGGGCGCGGCTGTGCCCAGGGCCTATTTTTGGCACACGGAGGCCGCTCGCAATGTCTCGCGCAATTCCGAGTCCGGCGGACGAAGTGGGCCAGCCCCACCCCCCAAGGCTATAGCCCACCCATTTTTGCGGCCTTTTTCCGCTGGACGAACTTGGCGCCCCGGCCTTCGGGCGGTTATTTTTGGGCGCGGCTGTGCTCGGGGCATATTTTTGGCACACGGAGGCCGCTCGCAATGTCTCGCGCCATTCCGAGTCCGGCGGACGAAGTTGGCCAGCCCCACCCCCCAAGGCTATAGCCCATCCGTTTTTGTGGCCTTTTTCCGCTGGATGAACTTCGTACCTCGCCTTCGGGCAGTTATTTTTGGCGCTGCTGTGCCCGGGGCCTATTTTTGGCACACGGAGGCGGCTCGCAAAGTCTCGCGTCATTCCGAGTCCGGCGGACGAAGTTGGCCAGCCCCACCCCCCAAGGCTATAGCCCACCCGTTTTTGTGGCCTTTTTCCGCGGGACGAACTTGGCGCCGCGGCCTTCGGGCGGGTATTATGAGCGCGGCTGTACCCGCGGCCTATTTTTGGCACACAGAGGTGCCTCGCAAAGTCTCGCGCCATTCCAAGTCCGGCGGACGAAGTAGGCCAGCCCCACCCCCCAAGGCTATGGCCCACCCGTTTTTGTGGCCTTTTTCCGCTGGACGAACTTGGCGCCGCGGCCTTCGGGCGGGTATTTTTGGGCGCGGCTGTGGCTGCGGCCTATTTTTGGCACACGGAGGCACCTCGCAAAGTCTCGCGCCATTCCGAGTCCGGCGGACGAAGTTGGCCAGCCCCATCCCCCAAGACTATAGCCCACCCGTTTTTGTGGGGCTTTTCCGCTGGAAGAACTTGGCGCCGCGGCCTTCGGGCGGGTATTTTCGGGCGCGGCTGTGCCCGCGCCCTATTTTTAGGCACACGGAGGTGCCTCACAAAGTCTCGCGCCATTCCGAGTCCGGAGGACGAAGTTGGCCAGCCCCAACCCCCAAGGCTATAGCCCACCCGTTTTTGTGGCCTTTTTCCGCTGGACGATCTTGGCGCCGCGGCCTTCGGGCGGGTATTTTTGGGCGCGGCTGTGGCCGGGGCCTATTTTTGGTACACGGAGGCGGCTCGAAAAGTCTCGCGCCATTCCGAGTCCGGTGGACGAAGTTGGCCAGCCCCACCCCCCAAGGCTATAGCCCACCCGTTTTTGTGCCCTTTTTCCGCTGGACGAACTTGGTGCCCCGGCCTTCAGGCGGTTATTTTTGGGCGTGGCTGTGTCCGGGGCCTATTTTTGGCACATGGAGGCCGCTCGCAAAGTATCGCGCCATTTCGAGTCCGGCGGACGAAGTGGGCCAGCCCCACCCCCCAAGGCTATAGCCCACCCGTTTTTGTGGCCATTTTCCGCTGGACGAACTTGGCGCCGCGGCCGTCGGGCGGGTATTTTAGGGCGCGGCTGTGCCCGCGGCCTATTTTTGGCACACGGATGCACCTCGCAAAGTCTCGCACCATTCCGAGTCCGGCGGACGAAGTTGGCCAGCCCCACCCCCCAAGGCTATAACCCACCCGTTTTTGTGGCCTTTTTCCGCTGGACGAACTTGGCGCCGCGGCCTTCGGGCGGGTATTTTTGGGCGCGGCTGTGCCCGCGGCCGAGTTTTGGCACACGGAGGCGCCTCGCAAAGTCTCACGCCATTCCGAGTCCGGCGAACGAAGTTGGCCAGCCCCACCCCCCAAGGCTATAGCCCACCCGTTTTTGTGGCCTTTTTCCGCAGGACGGACTTGGCGCCCCGTCCTTCGGGTGGTTATTTTTGGGTACGGCTGTGCCTGCGGCCTATTTTTTGCACACGGAGGACCCTCGTAAAGTCTCGTGCCATTCCGAGTCCGGCGGACATAGTTGGCCAGCCCCACCCCCCAAGGCTATTGCCCACCCGTTTTTGTGGCCTTTTTCCGCTGGACGAACTTGGCGCCCCGGCCTTCGGGCGGTTATTTTTGGGTGCGACTGTGCCCGCGGCCTATTTTTGACACACGGAGGCGCCTCGCAAAGTCTCGTACCATTCCGAGTCCGGCGGACGAAGTTGGCCAGCCCCACCCCCAAAGGCTATAGCCCACCCGTTTTTGTGGCCTTTTTCCGCTGGACGAACTTGGCGCCCCGGCCTTCGGGCGGTTATTTTTTGTCGTAGCTGTGCCCGCAGCCTATTTTTGGCACTCGGAGGCCCCTCCCAAAGTCTCGCGCCATACCGAGTCCGGCGGACAAAGTTGGCCAGCCCCACCGCCCAAGGCTATAGCCCACCCGTTTTTGTGGCCTTTTTCCGCTGGACGAACTTGGCGCCCCGGCCTTCGGGTGGGTATTTTTGGGCGCGGCTGACCCCGCGGCCTATTTTTGGCACACGGAGGTACCTCGCAAAGTCTCGCGTCATTCCGAGTCCGGCGGACGAAGTTGGCCAGCCCCACCCCCCAAGGCTATAGCCCACCCGTTTTTGTGGCCTTTTTCCGCAGGACGGACTTGGCGCCCCAGCCTTCGGGTGGTTATTTTTGGGGACGGCTGTGCCTGTGGCCTATTTTTTGAACACGGAGGACCCTCGTAAAGTCTCGTGCCATTCCGAGTCCGGCGGACGAAGTGGGCCAGCCCCACCCCCCAAGGCTATTGCCAACCCGTTTTTGTGGCCTTATTCCGCTGGACGAACTTGGCACCCCGGCCTTCGGGCGGTTATATTTGGACGCGGCTGTGCCCGTGGCCTATTTTTGGTACGCGGAGGCCGCTCAAAAAGTGTCGCCCCATTCCGAGTCCGGCGGACGAAGTTGGCCAGCCCCTCCCCCCTAGGCTATAGCCCACCCCTTTTTTGGCCATTTTTCCACTGGGGGGTTTGGGCGCGCCGACCTTCGGGGGGTTATTGTTGGGCCGGCTGTGTCCACGGCCAATTTTTGGTACGCGGAGGCCGCTCGCAAAGTCTCGCCCCATTCCGAGTCCGGCGGACGAAGTTGGCCAGCCCCTCCCCCCAAGGCTATAGCCCACCCGTTTTTTGGCCATTTTTCCGCTGGACGAACTTGGCGCCCCGGCCTTCGGGCGGTTATTTTTGGGCGCGGCTGTGCCCACGGCGTATTTTTGGCACGCGGAGGCCGCTCGCAAAGTCCAGCCCCATTCCGAGTCCGGCGGATGAAGTTGGCCAGCCCCTCCCCCCAAGGCTATAGCCCACCCATTTTTTGGCCATTTTTCCGCTGGGGGGTTTGGGAGCAACGACCTTCAGGGGGTTATTTTTGGGCGCGACTGTGCCCGCGGCCTATTTTTGGCACGCGGACCCGCTTGCAAAGTCTCGCCCCATTCCGAATCCGGGGGACGAAGTTGGCCATCCCCTCCCCCCGAGGCTATAGCCCACCCGTTTTTTCGCTATTTTTCCGCTGGGGGGTTTGGGCGCGCCAACCTTCGGGCGGTTATTTTTGGGCATGGCTGTGCCCGCGGCCTATTTTTGGCACGCGGAGGCCGCTCGCAAAGTCTCGCCCCATTCCGAGTCCGGCGGACGAAGTGGGACAGCCGCTCCCCCCAAGGCTATAGCCCACCCATTTTTTGGCCATTTTTCCGCTGGACGAACTTGGCGCCCCGCCTTCGTGCGGTTTTTTTTTGGCGCGGCTGTGCCCACGGCCTATTTTTGGCACACGGAGGACCCTCGCAAAGTCTCGTGCCATTCCGAGTCCGGCGGACGAAGTTGGCCAGCCCCACCCCCCAAGGCTATAGCCCACCCGTTTTCGTGGCCTTTTTCCGCTGGACGAACTTGGCGCCCCGGCCTTCAGGCGGTTATTTTTCAGTGAGACAATGTCTGTGGACTAGCTTTGGCACAGGGAGGCCCCTCGCAAAGTCTCGTGCCATTCCGAGTCCGGCGGACGAAGTTGGCCAACCCCACCCCCCAAGGCTATAGCCCACCCGTTTTTGTGGCCTTTTTCCGCAGGACGGACTTGGCGCCCCGTCCTTCGGGTGGTTATTTTTGGGTACGGCTGTGCCTGCGGCCTTTTTTTTGCACACGGAGGACCCTCGTAAAGTCTCGTGCCATTCCGAGTCCGGCGGACATAGTTGGCCAGCCCCACCCCCCAAGGCTATTGCCCACCCGTTTTTGTGGCCTTTTTCCGCTGGACGAACTTGGCGCCCCGGCCTTCGGGTGGTTATTTTTGGGTGCGACTGTGCCCGCGGCCTATTTTTGACACACGGAGGCGCCTCGCAAAGTCTCGTACCATTCCGAGTCCGGCGGACGAAGTTGGCCAGCCCCACCCCCAAAGGCTATAGCCCACCCGTTTTTGTGGCCTTTTTCCGCTGGACGAACTTGGCGCCCCGGCCTTCGGGCGGTTATTTTTTTTCGTAGCTGTGCCCGCAGCCTATTTTTGGCACTCGGAGGCCCCTCCCAAAGTCTCGCGCCATACCGAGTCCGGCGGACAAAGTTGGCCAGCCCCACCGCCCAAGGCTATAGCCCACCCGTTTTTGTGGCCTTTTTCCGCTGGACGAACTTGGCGCCCCGGCCTTCGGGTGGGTATTTTTGGGCGCGGCTGTCCCCGCGGCCTATTTTTGGCACACGGAGGTACCTCGCAAAGTCTCGCGTCATTCCGAGTCCGGCGGACGAAGTTGGCCAGCCCCACCCCCCAAGGCTATAGCCCACCCGTTTTTGTGGCCTTTTTCCGCAGGACGGACTTGGCGCCCCAGCCTTCGGGTGGTTATTTTTGGGGACGGCTGTGCCTGTGGCCTATTTTTTGAACACGGAGGACCCTCGTAAAGTCTCGTGCCATTCCGAGTCCGGCGGACGAAGTTGGCCAGCCCCACCCCCCAAGGCTATTGCCCACCCGTTTTTGTGGCCTTTTTCCGCTGGACGAACTTGGCGCCCCGGCCTTCGGGCGGTTATTTTTGGACGCGGCTGTGTCCGGGGCCTATTTTTGTTACACGGAGAACGCTCGCAAAGTCTCGCGCCATTCCGAGTCCGGCGGACGAAGTTGGCCAGCCCCACCCCCCAAGGCTATAGCCCACCCGTTTTTGTGGCCTTTTTCCGCTGGACGAACTTGGCACCCCGGCCTTCGGGCGGTTATTTTTGGGCGCGGCTGTGTCCGGGGCCTATTTTTGTTACACGGAGGCCGCTCGCAAAGTCTCGCGCCATTCCGAGTCCGGCGGACGAAGTTGGCCAGCCCCACCCCCCAAGGCTATAGCCCACCCGTTTTTGTGGCCTTTTTCCGCTGGACGAACTTGGCACCCCGGCCTTCGGGTGGTTATTTTTGGGCGCGGCTGTGTCCGGGGCCTATTTTTGGCACACGGAGGCCGCTCGCAAAGTCTCGCGCCATTCCGAGTCCGGCGGACGAAGTTGGCCATCCCCACCCCCCCAGGCTATAGCCCACCCGTTTTTGTGGCCTTTTTCCGCTGGACGAACTTGGCGCCCCGGCCTTTGGGCGGTTAGTTTTTGGTGCGGCTGTGGCCGGGGACTATTTTTGGCACACGGACGCCGCTCGCAAAGTCTCGCGCCATTCCGAGTCCGGCGGACGAAGCTGGCCAGCACCACCCCCCAAGGTTATAGCCCACCCGTTTTTGTGGCCTTTTTCCGCTGGACGAACTTGGTGCCCCGGCCTTCGGGCAGTTATTTTTGGGCGCGGCTGTGCCCGTGGCCCATTTTTGGCACACGGAGGCCCCTCGGAAAGTCTTCCGCCATTCCGAGTCCGGCGGACGAAGTCGGCCAGCCCCACCCCCCAAGGGTATAGCCCACCTGTTTTTGTGGCCTTTTTCCGCTGGACGAATTTGGCGCCCCGGCCTTCGGGCAGTTATTTTTGGGCGCGGCTGTGCCCGCGGCCTATTTTTGGCACACGGAGGCCCATCGCAAAGTATCGCGCCATTGCGAGTCCGGCGGACAAAGTGGGACAGCCCCACATCCCAAGGCTGTAGCCCACCCGTTTTTGTGGCCTTTTTCCGCTGGACGAACTTGGCGCCCCGGCCTTCGGGCGTTTATTTTTGGGCGCGGCTGTGCCCGCGGCCTATTTTTGGCACAGGAGGCGCCTCGCAAAGTCTCGCGCCATTCCGAGTCCGGCGGACGAAGTTGGCCACCCCACCCCCCAAGACTATAGCCCACCCGTTTTTGTGGCCTTTTTCCGCTGGACGAACTTAGCGCCCCGGACTTCGGGCAGTTATTTTTGGGCGCGGCTGTGACCGCGGCCTATTTTTGGCACACGGCGGCCCCTCGCAAAGTCTCGCGCCATTCTGAGTCCGGCGGACGAAGTTGGCCAGCCCCACCCCCCAAGGCTATAGCCCACCCGTTTTTGTGGCCTTTTTCCGCTGGACGAACTTGGCGCCCCGGCCTTCGGGCGGTTATTTTTGGGCGCGGCTGTGCCCGCGGCCTATATTTGGCACACGGAGGCCCCTCGCAAAGTCTCGCGCCATTGCGAGTCCGGCGATTTGCTGGCCAGCACCACCCCCCAAGGCTATAGCCCACCCGTTTTTGTGGCCTTTTTCCGCTGGACGAACTTGGCGCCCCGGCCTTCGGGCGGTTATTTTTGGGCGCGGCTGTGCCCGCGGCCTATATTTGGCACACGGAGGCCCCTCGCAAAGTCTCGCGCCATTGCGAGTCCGGTGATTTGGTGGGCCAGCACCACCCCCAAGGCTATAGCCCACCCGTTTTGTGGCCTTTTTCCGCTGGACGAACTTGGTGCCCCGGCCTTCGGGCGGTTATTTTTGGGCGCGGCTGTGTCCGTGGCCCATTTTTGGCACACGGAGGCCCCTCGGAAAGTCTCCCGCCATTCCGAGTCCGGCGGACGAAGTCGGCTAGCCCCACCCCCCAAGGCTATAGCCCACCCGTTTTTGTGGCCTTTTTCCGCTGGACGAACTTGGCGCCCCGGCCTTCGGGCAGTTTTTTTTGGGCGTGGCTGTGCCCGTGGCCTATTTTTGGCACACGGAGGCCCCTCGAAAAGTCTCGCACCATTGCGAGTCCGGCGGACGAAGTTGGCCAGCACCACCCCCCAAGGCTATAGCCCACCCGTTTTTGTGGCCTTTTTCCGCTGGACGAACTTGGCGCCCCGGCCTTCGGGCGGTTATTTTTGGGCGCGGCTGTGCCCACAGCCTATTTTTGGCACACGGAGGCCCCTCGCAAAGTCTCGCGCCATTCCTAGTCCGGCGGACGAAGTTGTCCAGCCCCACCCCCCATGACTATAGCCCACCTGTTTTTGTGGCCTTTTTCCGCTAGACGAACTTGGCGCCCCGGCCTTCGGGCGGTTATTTTTTGGCGCGGCTGTGCCCGCGGCCTATTTTTGGCACATGGAGGCCGCTCGCAAAGTCTCGCGCCATTGCGAGTCCGGCAGACGAAGTAGGCCAGCACCACCCCGCCCACCCGTTTTTGTGGCCTTTTTCCGCTGGACGAACTTGGCGCCCCGGCCTACGAGCGGTTATTTTTGGGCGCGGCTGTGCCCGCGGCCTATGTTCGGCACACGGAGGCCCCTCGCAAAGACTCGCGCCATTGCGAGTCCGGCGGACGAAGTCGGCCAGCACCACCCCCCAAGGCTATAGCCCACCCGTTTTTGTGGCCTTTTTCCGCTGGACGAACTTGGCGCCCCGGCCTTCGGGCGGTTATTTTTGGGTACGGCTGTGCCGGCGGCCTATTTTTGGCACACGGAGGCCCCTCGCAAAGTCTCGTGCCATTTCTTGTCCGGCGGACGAAGTGGGCAGCCCCACCCCCCAAGGCTATAGCCCACCCATTTTTGTGGCCTTTTTCCGCTGGACGAACTTGGCGCCCCGGCCTACGAGCGGTTATTTTTGGGCGCGGCTGTGCCCGCGGCCTATGTTTGGCACACGGAGGCCCCTCGCAAAGTCTAGCGCCATTCCAAGTCTGGTGGACGAAGTTGGCCAGCCCCACCCCCCAAGGCTCTAGCCCACCCGTTTTTGTGGCCTTTTTCCGCTGGACGAACTTGGCGCCCCGGCCTTCGAGCGGTTATTTTTGGGCGCGGCTGTTCCCGCAGCCTATTTTTGGCACACGGAGGCCCCTCGCAAAGTCTAGCGCCATTTCGTGTCCGGCGGACGAAGTGGGCCAGCCCCACCCCCCAAGTCTATAGCCCACCCGTTTTTGTGGCCTTTTTCCGCTGGTCGAACTTGGCGCCGCGGCCTTCGGGCGGGTATTTTTGGGTGCGGCTGTGCCTGTGGCCTATTTTTGGCACACGGAGGCGCCTCGCAAAGTCTCACGCCATTCCGAGTCCGGCAGACGAAGTTGGCCAGCCTCACCCCCCAAGGCTATAGCCCACCCGTTTTTGCTGCCTTTTTCCGCTGGACGAACGTGGCGCCCCGGCCTTCGGGCCGTTATTTTTGGGCGCGGCTGTGCCCAGGGCCTATTTTTGGCACACGGAGGCCGCTCGCAAAGTCTCGCGCAATTCCGAGTCCGGCGGACGAAGTGGGCCAGCCCCACCCCCCAAGGCTATAGCCCACCCATTTTTGCGGCCTTTTTCCGCTGGACGAACTTGGCGCCCCGGCCTTCGGGCGGTTATTTTTGGGCGCGGCTGTGCTCGGGGCATATTTTTGGCACACGGAGGCCGCTCGCAATGTCTCGCGCCATTCCGAGTCCGGCGGACGAAGTTGGCCAGCCCCACCCCCCAAGGCTATAGCCCATCCGTTTTTGTGGCCTTTTTCCGCTGGATGAACTTCGTACCCCGGCCTTCGGGCAGTTATTTTTGGGCGCGGCTGTGCCCGGGGCCTATTTTTGGCACACGGAGGCGGCTCGCAAAGTCTCGCGTCATTCCGAGTCCGGCGGACGAAGTTGGCCAGCCCCACCCCCCAAGGCTATAGCCCACCCGTTTTTGTGGCCTTTTTCCGCGGGACGAACTTGGCGCCGCGGCCTTCGGGCGGGTATTTTGAGCGCGGCTGTACCCGCGGCCTATTTTTGGCACACAGAGGTGCCTCGCAAAGTCTCGCGCCATTCCAAGTCCGGCGGACGAAGTTGGCCAGCCCCACCCCCCAAGGCTATGGCCCACCCGTTTTTGTGGCCTTTTTCCGCTGGACGAACTTGGCGCCGCGGCCTTCGGGCGGGTATTTTTGGGCGCGGCTGTGGCCGCGGCCTATTTTTGGCACACGGAGGCACCTCGCAAAGTCTCGCGCCATTCCGAGTCCGGCGGACGAAGTTGGCCAGCCCCATCCCCCAAGACTATAGCCCACCCGTTTTTGTGGGGCTTTTCCGCTGGAAGAACTTGGCGCCGCGGCCTTCGGGCGGGTATTTTTGGGCGCGGCTGTGCCCGCGGCCGAGTTTTGGCACACGGAGGCGCCTCGCAAAGTCTCACGCCATTCCGAGTCCGGCGAACGAAGTTGGCCAGCCCCACCCCCCAAGGCTATAGCCCACCCGTTTTTGTGGCCTTTTTCCGCAGGACGGACTTGGCGCCCCGTCCTTCGGGTGGTTATTTTTGGGTACGGCTGTGCCTGCGGCCTATTTTTTGCACACGGAGGACCCTCGTAAAGTCTCGTGCCATTCCGAGTCCGGCGGACATAGTTGGCCAGCCCCACCCCCCAAGGCTATTGCCCACCCGTTTTTGTGGCCTTTTTCCGCTGGACGAACTTGGCGCCCCGGCCTTCGGGCGGTTATTTTTGGGTGCGACTGTGTCCGCGGCCTATTTTTGACACACGGAGGCGCCTCGCAAAGTCTCGTACCATTCCGAGTCCGGCGGACGAAGTTGGCCAGCCCCACCCCCAAAGGCTATAGCCCACCCGTTTTTGTGGCCTTTTTCCGCTGGACGAACTTGGCGCCCCGGCCTTCGGGCGGTTATTTTTTGTCGTAGCTGTGCCCGCAGCCTATTTTTGGCACTCAGAGGCCCCTCCCAAAGTCTCGCGCCATACCGAGTCCGGCGGACAAAGTTAGCCAGCCCCACCGCCCAAGGCTATAGCCCACCCGTTTTTGTGGCCTTTTTCCGCTGGACGAACTTGGCGCCCCGGCCTTCGGGTGGGTATTTTTGGGCGCGGCTGTCCCCGCGGCCTATTTTTGGCACACGGAGGTACCTCGCAAAGTCTCGCGTCATTCCGAGTCCGGCGGACGAAGTTGGCCAGCCCCACCCCCCAAGGCTATAGCCCACCCGTTTTTGTGGCCTTTTTCCGCAGGACGGACTTGGCGCCCCAGCCTTCGGGTGGTTATTTTTGGGGACGGCTGTGCCTGTGGCCTATTTTTTGAACACGGAGGACCCTCGTAAAGTCTCGTGCCATTCCGAGTCCGGCGGACGAAGTTGGCCAGCCCCACCCCCCAAGGCTATTGCCCACCCGTTTTTGTGGCCTTATTCCGCTGGACGAACTTGGCACCCCGGCCTTCGGGCGGTTATATTTGGGCGCGGCTGTGCCCGTGGCCTATTTTTGGTACGCGGAGGCCGCTCAAAAAGTCCCGCCCCATTCCGAGTCCGGCGGACGAAGTTGGCCAGCCCCTCCCCCCAAGGCTATAGCCCACCCCTTTTTTGGCCATTTTTCCACTGGGGGGTTTGGGCGCGCCGACCTTCGGGGGGTTATTGTTGGGCCGGCTGTGTCCACGGCCAATTTTTGGTACGCGGAGGCCGCTCGCAAAGTCCCGCCCCATTCCGAGTCCGGCGGATGAAGTTGGCCAGCCCCTCCCCCCAAGGCTATAGCCCACCCATTTTTTGGCCATTTTTCCGCTGGGGGGTTTGGGAGCAACGACCTTCAGGGGGTTATTTTTGGGCGCGACTGTGCCCGCGGCCTATTTTTGGCACGCGGACCTGCTCGCAAAGTCTCGCCCCATTCCGAATCCGGCGGACGAAGTTGGCCATCCCCTCCCCCCGAGGCTATAGCCCACCCGTTTTTGTGGCCTTTTTCCGCTGGACGAACTTGGCGCCGCGGCCTTCGGGCGGGTATTTTTGGGCGCGGCTGTGCCCGCGGACGAGTTTTGGCACACGGAGGCGCCTCGCAAAGTCTCACGCCATTCCGAGTCCGGCGAACGAAGTTGGCCAGCCCCACCCCCCAAGGCTATTGCCCACCCGTTTTTGTGGCCATTTTCCGCTGGACGAACTTGGCGCCGCGGCCGTCGGGCGGGTATTTTAGGGCGCGGCTGTGCCCACGGCCTATTTTTGGCACACGGATGCGCCTCACAAAGTCTCGCGCCATTCCAAGTCCGGCGGACGAAGTTGGCCAGCCCCACCCCCCAAGGCTATGGCCCACCCGTTTTTGTGGCCTTTTTCCGCTGGACGAACTTGGCGCCGCGGCCTTCGGGCGGGTATTTTTGGGCGCGGCTGTGCCCGCGGCCTATTTTTGGCACACGGAGGCGGCTCGAAAAGTCTCGCGCCATTCCGAGTCCGGTGGACGAAGTTGGCCAGCCCCACCCCCCAAGGCTATAGCCCACCCGTTTTTGTGCCCTTTTTCCGCTGGACGAACTTGGTGCCCCGGCCTTCGGGCGGTTATTTTTGGGCGTGGCTGTGTCCGGGGCCTATTTTTGGCACATGGAGGCCGCTCGCAAAGTATCGCGCCATTTCGAGTCCGGCGTACGAAGTTGGCCAGCCCCACCCCCCAAGGCTATAGCCCACCCGTTTTTGTGGGCTTTTTCCGGGGGACGAACTTGGCGCCGCGGCCTTCGGGCGGGTATTTTGGGCGCGGCTGTACCCGCGGCCTATTTTTGGCACACAGAGGCGCCTCGCAAAGTCTCGCGCCATTCCAAGTCCGGCGGACGAAGTTGGCCAGCCCCACCCCCCAAGGCTATGGCCCACCCGTTTTTGTGGCCTTTTTCCGCTGGACGAACTTGGCGCCGCGGCCTTCGGGCGGGTATTTTTGGGCGCGGCTGTGCCCGCGGCCGAGTTTTGGCACACGGAGGCGCCTCGCAAAGTCTCACGCCATTCCGAGTCCGGCGAACGAAGTTGGCCAGCCCCACCCCCCAAGGCTATAGCCCACCCGTTTTTGTGGCCATTTTCCGCTGGACGAACTTGGCGCCGCGGCCGTCGGGCGGGTATTTTAGGGCGCGGCTGTGCCCACGGCCTATTTTTGGCACACGGATGCGCCTCGCAAAGTCTCGCACCATTCCGAGTCCGGCGGACGAAGTTGGCCAGCCCCACCCCCCAAGGCTATAGCCCACCCGTTTTTGTGGCCTTTTTCCGCTGGACGAACTTGGCGCCGCGGCCTTCGGGCGGGTATTTTTGGGCGCGGCTGTGCCCGCGGCCGAGTTTTGGCACACGGAGGCGCATCGCAAAGTCTCGCGCCATTCCGAGTCCGGCGAGCGAAGTGGGCCAGCCCCTCCCACCAAGGCTATAGCCCACCCGTTTTTTGGCCATTTTTCCGCTGGACGAACTTGGCGCCCCGGCCTTCGGGCGGTTATTTTTGGGCGCGGCTGTGCCCGCGGCCTATTTTTGGCACGCGGAGGCCGCTCGCAAAGTCTCGCCCCATTCCGAGTCTGGCGGACGAAGTTGGCAGCCCCTCCCCCCAAGGCTATACCCTCCATTTTTTGGCCATTTTTCCGCTGGAGGGTTTGGGCGCGCCGACCTTCGGGGGGTTATATTTGGGCGCGGCTGTGTTCGTGGCCAATTTTTGGTACGCGGATGCCGCTCGCAAAGTCTTGCCCCATTCCGAGTCTGGCGGACGAAGTTGGCAGCCCCTCCCCCCAAGGCTATAGCCCACCCGTTTTTTGGCCATTTTCCGCTGGACGAACTTGGCGCCGCGGCCGTCGGGCGGGTATTTTAGGGCGCGGCTGTGCCCGCGGCCTATTTTTGGCACACGGATGCACCTCGCAAAGTCTCGCACCATTCCGAGTCCGGCGGACGAAGTTGGCCAGCCCCACCCCCCAAGGCTATAACCCACCCGTTTTTGTGGCCTTTTTCCGCTGGACGAACTTGGCGCCGCGGCCTTCGGGCAGGTATTTTTGGGCGCGGCTGTGCCCGCGGCCGAGTTTTGGCACACGGAGGCGCCTCGCAAAGTCTCGCGCCATTGCGAGTCCGGCGAACGAAGTTGGCCAGCCCCACCCCCCAAGGCTATAGCCCACCCGTTTTTGTGGCCATTTTCCGCTGGACGAACTTGGCGCCGCGGCCGTCGGGCGGGTATTTTAGGGCGCGGCTGTGCCCACGGCCTATTTTTGGCACACGGATGCGCCTCGCAAAGTCTCGCATCATCCCGAGTCCGGCGGACGAAGTTGGCCAGCCCCACCCCCCAAGGCTATAGCCCACCCGTTTTTGTGGCCTTTTTCCGCTGGACAAACTTGGCGCCGCGGCCTTCGGGCGGGTATTTTTGGGCGCGGCTGTGCCCGCGGCCGAGTTTTGGCACACGGAGGCGCCTCGCAAAGTCTCGCACCATTCCGAGTCCGGCGAGCGAAGTGGGCCAGCCCCTCCCACCAAGGCTATAGCCCACCCGTTTTTTGGCCATTTTTCCGCTGGACGAACTTGGCGCCCCGGCCTTCGGGCGGTTATTTTTGGGCGCGGCTGTGCCCGCGGCCTATTTTTGGCACGCGGAGGCCGCTCGCAAAGTCTCGCCCCATTCCGAGTCTGGCGGACGAAGTTGGCAGCCCCTCCCCCCAAGGCTATACCCTCCATTTTTTGGCCATTTTTCCGCTGGAGGGTTTGGGCGCGCCGACCTTCGGGGGGTTATATTTGGGCGCGGCTGTGTTCGTGGCCAATTTTTGGTACGCGGATGCCGCTCGCAAAGTCTTGCCCCATTCCGAGTCTGGCGGACGAAGTTGGCAGCCCCTCCCCCCAAGGCTATAGCCCACCCGTTTTTTGGCCATTTTCCGCTGGACGAACTTGGCGCCGCGGCCGTCGGGCGGGTATTTTAGGGCGCGGCTGTGCCCGCGGCCTATTTTTGGCACACGGATGCGCCTCGCAAAGTCTCGCACCATTCCGAGTCCGGCGGACGAAGTTGGCCAGCCCCACCCCCCAAGGCTATAACCCACCCGTTTTTGTGGCCTTTTTCCGCTGGACGAACTTGGCGCCGCGGCCTTCGGGCGGGTATTTTTGGGCGCGGCTGTGCCCGCGGCCGAGTTTTGGCACACGGAGGCGCCTCGCAAAGTCTCGCGCCATTCCGAGTCCGGCGAACGAAGTTGGCCAGCCCCACCCCCCAAGGCTATAGCCCACCCGTTTTTGTGGCCATTTTCCGCGGGACGAACTTGGCGCCGCGGCCGTCGGGCGGGTATTTTAGGGCGCGGCTGTGCCCACGGCCTATTTTTGGCACACGGATGCGCCTCGCAAAGTCTCGCACCATTCCGAGTCCGGCGGACGAAGTTGGCCAGCCCCACCCCCCAAGGCTATAGCCCACCCGTTTTTGTGGCCTTTTTCCGCTGGACGAACTTGGCGCCGCGGCCTTCGGGCGGGTATTTTTGGGCGTGGCTGTGCCCGCGGCCGAGTTTTGGCACACGGAGGCGCCTCGCAAAGTCTCGCGCCATTCCGAGTCCGGCGAGCGAAGTGGGCCAGCCCCTCCCACCAAGGCTATAGCCCACCCGTTTTTTGGCCATTTTTCCGCTGGACGAACTTGGCGCCCCGGCCTTCGGGCGGGTATTTTAGGGCGCGGCTGTGCCCGCGGCCTATTTTTTGCACACGGATGCGCCTCGCAAAGTTTCGCACCATTCCAAGTCCGGCGGACGAAGTGGGCCAGCCCCACCCCCCAAGGCTATAGCCCACCCGTTTTTTGGCCATTTTTCCGCTGGGGGGATTGGGCGTGCCAACCTTCGGGCAGTTAATTTTGGGCGCGGCTGTGCCTGTGACCTATTTTTGGCACGCGGAGGCCGTGCGCAAAGTCTCGCCCCATTCCGAGTCCGGCGGACGAAGTTGGCCAGCCCCTCCCCCCAAGCCTATAGCCCGCCCATTTTTTGGCCATTTTTCGGTTGGGGGGATTGGGCGCGCCGACCTTCGGGTGGTTATTTTTGGGCTCGGCTGTGACCGTGACCTATTTTTGGCACGCGGAGGCCGCGCGCAATGTCTCGCCCCATTCCGAGTCCGGCGGACGAAGTTGGCCAGCCCCTCCCCCCAAGGCTATAGCCCACCCGTTTTTTGGCCATTTTTCCGCTGGGGGGATTGGGTGTGCCAACCTTCGGGCAGTTAATTTTGGGCGCGGCTGTGCCTGTGACCTATTTTTGGCACGCGGAGGCCGTGCGCAAAGTCTCGCCCCATTCCGAGTCCGGCGGACGAAGTTGGCCAGCCCCTCCCCCCAAGCCTATAGCCCGCCCATTTTTTGGCCATTTTTTGGTTGGGGGGATTGGGCGCGCCGACCTTCGGGCGGTTATTTTTGGGCTCGGCTGTGACCGTGACCTATTTTTGGCACGCGGAGGCCGCGCGCAATGTCTCGCCCCATTCCGAGTCCGGCGGACGAAGTTGGCCAGCCCCTCCCCCCAAGGCTATAGCCCACCCGTTTTTTGGCCATTTTTCCGCTGGACGAACTTGGCGCCCCGGCCTTCGGGCGGTTATTTTTGGGCGCGGCTGTGCCCACGGCGTATTTTTGGCACGCGGAGGCCGCTCGCAAAGTCCAGCCCCATTCCGAGTCCGGCGGATGAAGTTGGCCAGCCCCTCCCCCCAAGGCTATAGCCCACCCATTTTTTGGCCATTTTTCCGCTGGGGGGTTTGGGAGCAACGACCTTCAGGGGGTTATTTTTGGGCGCGACTGTGCCCGCGGCCTATTTTTGGCACGCGGAGCCGCTCGCAAAGTCTCGGCCCATTCCGAATCCGGCGGACGAAGTTGGCCATCCCCTCCCCCCGAGGCTATAGCCCACCCGTTTTTTCGCTATTTTTCCGCTGGGGGGTTTGGGCGCGCCAACCTTCGGGCGGTTATTTTTGTCCATGGCTGTGCCCGTGGCCTATTTTCGGCACGCGGAGGCCGCTCACAAAGTCTCGCCCCATTCCGAGTCCGGCGGACGAAGTGGGCCAGCCCCTCCCCCCAAGGCTATAGCCCACCCGTTTTTTGGGCATTTTTCCATTGGGGGGATTGGGCACGCCGACCTTCGGGCGGTTAATTTTGGGCGCGGCTGTGCCCGTGACCTATTTTGGGCACGCGGAGGCCGCACGCAACGTCTCGCCCCAATCCGAGTCCGGCGGACGAAGTTGGCCAGCCCCTCCCCCCAAGGCTATAGGCCACCCTTTTTTGGCCATTTTTCCGCTGGACGAACATGGCGCCCCGGCCTTCGGGGGGTTATTTTTGGGCACGGTGGCGCCCGCGGCCTATTTTTGGTACGCGGAGGCCGCTCGCAAAGTCTCGCCCCATTCCGAGTCCGGAGGACGAAGTGGGCCAGCCGCTCCCCCCAAGGCTATAGCCCACCCATTTTTTGGCCATTTTTCCGCTGGACGAACTTGGCGCCCCGCCTTCGTGCGGTTTTTTTTTGGCGCGGCTGTGCCCACGGCCTATTTTTGGCAAACGGAGGACCCTCGCAAAGTCTCGTGCCATTCCGAGTCCGGCGGACGAAGTTGGCCAGCCCCACCCCCCAAGGCTATAGCCCACCCGTTTTTGTGGCCTTTTTCCGCTGGACGAACTTGGCGCCCCGGCCTTCAGGCGGTTATTTTTGGGTACGGCTGTGCCTGCGGCCTATTTTTTGCACACGGAGGCCGCTCGCAAAGTCTCGCCCCATTCCGAGTCCGGAGGACGAAGTGGGCCAGCCGCTCCCCCCAAGGCTATAGCCCACCCATTTTTTGGCCATTTTTCTGCTGGACGGACTTGGCGCCCCGTCCTTCGGGTGGTTATTTTTGGGTACGGCTGTGCCTGCGGCCTATTTTTTGCACACGGAGGACCCTCGTAAAGTCTCGTGCCATTCCGAGTCCGGCGGACATAGTTGGCCAGCCCCACCCCCCAAGGCTATTGCCCACCCGTTTTTGTGGCCTTTTTCCGCTGGACGAACTTGGCGCCCCGGCCTTCGGGCGGTTATTTTTGGGTGCGACTGTGCCCGCGGCCTATTTTTGACACGCGGAGCCGCTCGCAAAGTCTCGCCCCATTCCGAATCCGGCGGACGAAGTTGGCCATCCCCTCCCCCCGAGGCTATAGCCCACCCGTTTTTGTGGCCTTTTTCCGCTGGACGAACTTGGCGCCCGGGCCTTCGGGCGGTTATTTTTTGTCGTAGCTGTGCCCGCAGCCTATTTTTGGCACTCGGAGGCCCCTCACAAAGTCTCGCGCCATACCGAGTCCGGCGGACAAAGTTTGCCAGCCCCACCGCCCAAGGCTATAGCCCACCCGTTTTTGTGGCCTTTTTCCGCTGGACGAACTTGGCGCCCCGGCCTTTGGGCGGGTATTTTTGGGCGCGGCTGTGCCCGCGGCCTATTTTTGGCACACGGAGGGGCCTCGCAAAGTCTCGCGCCATTCCGAGTCAGGCGGACGAAGTTGGCCAGCCCCACCCCCCAAGACTATAGCCCACCCCTTCTTGTGGCCTTTTTCTGCTGGACGAACTTGGCGCCCCGGCCTTTGGGCGGGTATTTTTGGGCGCAGCTGTCCCCGCGGCCTATTTTTGGCACACAGAGGTACCTCGCAAAGTTTCGCATCATTCCGAGTCCGGCGGACGAAGTTGGCCAGCCCCACCCCCCAAGGCTATAGCCCACCCGTTTTTGTGGCCTTTTTCCGCAGGACGGACTTGGCGCCCCAGCCTTCGGGTGGTTATTTTTGGGGACGGCTGTGCCTGTGGCCTATTTTTTGAACACGGAGGACCCTCGTAAAGTCTCGTGCCATTCCGAGTCCGGCGGACGAAGTTGGCCAGCCCCACCCCCCAAGGCTATTGCCCACCCGTTTTTGTGGCCTTATTCCGCTGGACGAACTTGGCGCCCCGGCCTTCGGGCGGTTATTTTTGGGCGCGGCTGTTCCCACGGCCTATTTTTGGCACACGGAGGCCCCTCGCAAAGTCTCGCGCCATTCCGAGTCCGGCGGACAAATTTGGCCAGTCGCATCCCCCAAGGCTATAGCCCACCCATTTTTGTGGCCTTTATCCGCTGGACGAACTTGGCGCCCCGGCCTTCGGGCGGTTATTTTTTGTCGCGGCTGTGCCCGCGGCCTATTTTTGGCACACGGAGGCCCCTTGCAAAGTCTCGCGCGATTCCGAGTCCGGCGGACGAAGTGGGCCAGCCCCACCCCCCGAGGCTATAGCCCGCCCGTTTTTGTGGCCTTTTTCCGCTAGACGAACATGGCGACCCGATCTTCGGGCGGTTATATTTGGGCGCGGCTGTGCCCGTGGCCTATTTTTGGTACGCGGAGGCCGCTCAAAAAGTGTCGCCCCATTCCGAGTCCGGCGGACGAAGTTGGCCAGCCCCTCCCCCCAAGGCTATAGCCCACCCCTTTTTTGGCCATTTTTCCACTGGGGGGTTTCGGCGCGCCGACCTTCGGGGGGTTATTTTTGGGCGCGGCTGTGTCCACGGCCAATTTTTGGTACGCGGAGGCCGCTCGCAAAATCTCGCCCCATTCCGAGTCCGGCGGACGAAGTTGGCCAGCCCCTACCCCCAAGGCTATAGCCCACCCGTTTTTTGGCCATTTTTCCACTGGACGAACTTGGCGCCCCGGCCTTCGGGTGGTTACTTTTGGGTACGGATGTGCCCGCGGCCTATTTTTGGCACGCGGAGGCCGCTCACAAAGTCTCGCCCCATTCCGAGTCCGGCGGACGAAGTGGGCCAGCCCCTCCCCCCATGGCTATAGCCCACTCGTTTTTTGGCCATTTTTCCACTGGACGAACTTGGCGCCCCGGCCTTCTGGCTGTTATTTTTAGGCACGGCAGTACCCGTGGCCTATTTTTAGCACGCGGCGGCCGCTCGTAAAGTCTCGCCCCATTCTGAGTCCGGCGGACGAAGTTGGCCAGCCCCTCCCACCAAGGCTATAGCCCACCCGTTTTTTTGGCCATTTTTCCGCTGGTCGAACTTGGAACCGCGGCCTTTGGGCGGTTATTTTTGGCCGCGGCTGTGCCCGCGGCCTATTTTTTGCACACGGAGGCCGTTCGCAAAGTCTCGCCCCATTCCGAGTCCAGCGGACGAAGTTGGCCAGTCCATCCCCCCAAGGCTATAGCCCACCCGTTTTTTGGCCATTTTTCCGCTGGACAAAATTGGCGCCCCGGCCTTCGGGCAGTTATTTTTGTGCGCGGCAGTACCCGCGGCCTATTTTTGGCACGCGGAGGCCGCTCGCAAAGTTTCGCCCCATTCCGAGTCCGGCGGACGAAGTGGGCCGGCCCCTCCCCCCAAGGCTATAGCCCACCCGTTTTTTGGCCATTTTTCCGCTGGACGAACTAGGCGCCCCGATCTTCGGGTGGTTATATTTGGGCGCGGCTGTGCCCGCGGCCTATTTTTGGCACGCGGAGGCCGCTCGCAAAGTCTCGCCCCATTCCGAGTCTGGCGGACGAAGTCGGCCGCCCCTCCCCCCAAGGCTATAGCCCACCCGTTTTTTGGCCATTTTTCCGCTGGTCGAACGTGGCGCCCCGGCCTTCGGACGGTTATTTTTGGGCGCGGCTGTGCCCGCGGCCTATTTTTGGCACCCGGAGGCCGCTCGCAAAGTCTCGCCCCATTCCGAGTCTGGCGGACGAAGTTGGCAGCCCCTCCCCCCAAGGCTATACCCTCCATTTTTTGGGCATTTTTCCGCTGGAGGGTTTGGGCGCGCCGACCTTCGGGGGGGTATATTTGGGCGCGGCTGTGTTCGTGGCCAATTTTTGGTACGCGGATGCCGCTCGCAAAGTCTTGCCCCATTCCGAGTCTGGCGGACGAAGTTGGCAGCCCCTCCCCCCAAGGCTATAGCCCACCCGTTTTTTGGCCATTTTCCGCTGGTCGAACTTGGCGCCGCGGCCGTCGGGCGGGTATTTTAGGGCGTGGCTGTGCCCGCGGCCTATTTTTGGCACACGGATGCGCCTCGCAAAGTCTCGCACCATTCCGAGTCCGGCGGACGAAGTTGGCCAGCCCCACCCCCCAAGGCTATAACCCACCCGTTTTTGTGGCCTTTTTCCGCTGGACGAACTTGGCGCCGCGGCCTTCGGGCGGGTATTTCTGGGCGCGGCTGTGCCCGCGGCCGAGTTTTGGCACACGGAGGCGCCTCGCAAAGTCTCGCGCCATTCCGAGTCCGGCGAACGAAGTTGGCCAGCCCCACCCCCCAAGGCTATAGCCCACCCGTTTTTGTGGCCATTTTCCGCTAGACGAACTTGGTGCCGCGGCCGTTGGGCGGGTATTTTAGGGTGCGGCTGTGCCCGCGGCCTATTTTTGGCACACGGATGCGCCTCGCAAAGTCTCGCACCATTCCGAGTCCGGCGGACGAAGTTGGCCAGCCCCACCCCCCAAGGCTATAGCCCACCCGTTTTTGTGGCCTTTTTCCGCTGGACGAACTTGGCGCCGCGGCCTTCGGGCGGGTATTTTTGGGCGCAGCTGTGCCCGCGGCCGAGTTTTGGGACATGGAGGCGCCTCGCAAAGTCTCGCGCCATTCCGAGTCCGGCGAGCGAAGTTGGCCAGCCCCACCCCCGAAGGCTATAGCCCACCCGTTTTTGTGGCCTTTTTCCGCTGGACGAACTTGGCGCCGCGGCCTTCGGGCGGGTATTTTTGGGCGCAGCTGTGTCCGTGGCCTATTTTTGGCACACGGAGGCGCCTCGCAAAGTCTCGCGCCATTCCAAGTCCGGCGGACGAAGTTGGCCAGCCCCACCCACCAAGGCTATAGCCCACCCGTTTTTGTGGCCTTTTTCCGCTGGACGAACTTGGCGCCGCGGCCTTCGGGCGGATATTTTTGGGTGCGGCTGTGTCCATGGACTATTTTTGGCACACGGAGGTGCCTCGCAAAGTCTCGCGCCATTCCGAGTCCGGCGGACGAAGTCGGCCTGCCCCACCCCCCAAGGCTATAGCCCACCAGTTTTTATGGTCTTTTTCCGCTGGACGAACTTGGCGCCGCAGCATTTGCGCGAGTATTTTTGGGCGCGTCTGTGCCCGGGGCCTGTTTTTGGCACACGGAGGCGCCTCATAAAGTCTCGCGCCATTCCGAGTCCGGCGGACGAAGTTGGCCAGCCCCAACCCCCAAGGCTATAGCCCACCCGTTTTTGTGGCCTCTTTCCGCTGGACGAACTTGGCGCCCCGGCCTTCGGGCGGGTATTTTTGGGCGCGGCTGTGCCCGGGGCCTATTTTTGGCACACGGAGGCGCCTCGCAAAGTCTCGTGCCATTCCGAGTCCGGCGGACGAAGTTGGCCAGCCCCACCCCCCAAGGCTATAGCCCACCCGTTTTTGTGGCCTCTTTCCGCTGGACGAACTTGGCGCCCCGGCCTTCGGGCGGGTATTTTTGGGCGTGGCTGTGGCCGCGGCCTATTTTTGGCACACGGAGGTGCCTCGCAAAGTCTCGCGCGATTCCGCGTCCGGCGGACGAAGTGGGCCAGCCCCACCCCCCAAGGCTATAGCCCACCCGTTTTTGTGGCCTCTTTCCGCTGGACGAACTTGGCACCCCGGCCTTCGGGCGGGTATTTTTGGGTGCGGCTGTGCCCGCGGCCTATTTTTGGCACACGGAGGCGCCTCGCAAAGTCTCGCGCCATTCCGAGTCCGGCGGACGAACTTGGCCAGCCCCAACCCCCAAGGCTATAGCCCACCCGTTTTTGTGGCCTCTTTCCGCTGGACGAACTTGGCGCCCCGGCCTTCGGGCGGGTATTTTTGGGCGCGGCTGTGTCCGCGGCCTATTTTTGGCACACGGAGGCGCCTCGCAAAGTCTCGCGCCATTCCGAGTCCGGCGGACGAAGTCGGCCTGCCCCACCCCCCAAGGCTATAGCGCACCCGTTTTTGTGGCCTCTTTCCGCTGGACGAACTTGGCGCCCCGGACTTCGGGCGGGTATTTTTGGGCGCGGCTGTGCCCGCGGCCTATTTTTGGCACACGGAGGTGCCTCGCAAAGTCTCGCGCCATTCCGAGTCCGGTGGATGAAGTCGGCCAGCCCCACCCCCCAAGGCTATAGCCCACCCGGTTTTGTGGCCTCTTTCCGCTGGACGAACTTGGCGCCCCGGCCTTCGGGCGGGTATTTTTGGGCGCGGCTGTGCCCGCGGCCTATTTTTGGCACACGTAGGCGCCTCGCAAAGTCTCGCGCCATTCTGAGTCCGGCGGACGAAGTTGGCCAGCCCCACCCCCCAAGGCTATAGCCCACCCGTTTTTGTGGCCTCTTTCCGCTGGACGAACTTGGCGCCCCGGCCTTCGGGCGGGTATTTTTGAGCGCGGCTGTGCCCGCGGCCTATTTTTGGCACACGGAGGCGCCTCGCAAAGTCTCGCGCCATTCCGAGTCCGGCGGACGAAGTCGGACTGCCCCACCCCCCAAGGCTATAGCCCACCCGTTTTTGTGGCCTCTTTCCGCTGGACGAACTTGGCGCCCCGGCCTTCGGGCGGTTATTTTTGGGCGCGGGTGTTCCCGCAGCCTATTTTTGGCACACGGAGGTGCCTCGCAAAGTCTCGCGCCATTCCGAGTCCGGCGGACGAAGTTGGCCAGCCCCACCCCCCAAGGCTATAGCCCACCCGTTTTTGTGGCCTCTTTCCGCTGGACGAACTTGGCGCCCCGGCCTTCGGGCGGGTATTTTTGGGCGCGGCTGTGCCCGGGGCCTATTTTTGGCACACGGAGGCGCCTCGCAAAGTCTCGCGCCATTCCGAGTCCGGAGGACGAAGTGGGCCAGCCCCACCCCCCAAGGCTATAGCCCACCCGTTTTTGTGGCCTCTTTCCGCTGGACGAACTTGGCGCCCCGGCCTTCGGGCGGGTATTTTTGGGCGCGGCTGTGGCCGCGGCCTATTTTTGGCACACGGAGGTGCCTCGCAAAGTCTCGCGCCATTCCGCGTCCGGCGGACGAAGTGGGCCAGCCCCACCCCCCACGGCTATAGCCCACCCGTTTTTGTGGCCGATTTCCGCTGGACGAACTTGGCGCCCCGGCCTTCGGGCGGGTATTTTTGGGTGCGGCTGTGCCCGCGGCCTATTTTTGGCACACGGAGGCGCCTCGCAAAGTCTCGCGCCATTCCGAGTCCGGCGGACGAAGTTGGCCAGCCCCAACCCCCACGCCTAGAGCCCACCCGCTTTGGCTGCCCCCTTCCGCTGGACGCCCTTGGCGCGCCGGCCTCCGGGCGGGTATTTTTGCGCGCGGCTGTGCCCGCGGCCTATTTTTGGCACACGGAGGCGCCTCGCAAAGTCTCGCGCCATTCCGAGTCCGGCGGACGAAGTCGGCCTGCCCCACCCCCCAAGGCTATAGCCCACCCGTTTTTGTGGCCTCTTTCCGCTGGACGAACTTGGCGCCCCGGCCTTCGGGCGGGTATTTTTGGGCGCGGCTGTGCCCGCGGCCTATTTTTGGCACACGGAGGCGCCTCGCAAAGTCTCGCGCCATTCCGAGTCCGGTGGACGAAGTCGGCCAGCCCCACCCCCCAAGGCTATAGCCCACCCGCTTTGTGGCCTCTTTCCGCTGGACGAGACTTGGCGCCCGGCCTTCGGGCGGAGTATTTTTGGGCGCGGCTGTGCCCACGCGGCCTATTTTTAGCACACACGAGGCGCCTCGTAAAGTCTCGCGCCATTCCGAGTCCGCGGACGGTTGGCCAGCCCCACCCCCAAGGCTATAGCCCACCCGCTTCGTGGCATCTTTCCGCTGGACGAACTTGGCGCCCCGGCCTTCGGGAGGGTATTTTTGGGCGCGGCTGTGCCCGCGGCCTATTTTTGGCACACGGAGGTGCCTCGCAAAGTCTCGCGCCATTCCGAGTCCGGCGGACGCAGTTGGCCAACCCCACCCCCCAAGGCTATAGCCCACCCGTTTTTGTGGCCTCTTTCCGCTGGACGAACTTGGCGCCCCGGCCTTCGGGCGGGTATTTTTGGGCGCGGCTGTGTCCGCGGCCTATTTTTGGCACACGGAGGCGCCTCGCGAAGTCTCGCGCCATTCCGAGTCCGGCGGACGAAGTGGGCCAGCCCCACCCCCCAAGGCTATAGCCCACCCGTTTTTGTGGCCTCTTTCCGCTGGACGAACTTGGCGCCCCGGCCTTCGGGCGGGTATTTTTGGGCGCGGCTGTGACCGCGGCCTATTTTTGGCACACGGAGGCGCCTCGCAAAGTCTCGCGGCATTCCGAGTCCGGCGGACGAAGTTGGCCAGCCCCACCCCCCAAGGCTATAGCCCACCCGGTTTTGTGGCCTCTTTCCGCTGGACGAACTTGGCGCCCCGGCCTTCGGGCGGGTATTTTTGGGCGCGGCTGTGCCCGCGGCCTATTTTTGGCACACGGAGGATCCTCGCAAAGTCTCGCTCCATTCCGAGTCCGGCGGACGAAGTTGGCCAGCCCCACCCCCCAAGGCTATAGCCCACCCGTTTTTGTGGCCTCTTTCCGCTGGACGAACTTGGCGCCCCGGCCTTTGGGCGGGTATTTTTGGGCGCGGCTGTGCCCGCGGCCTAATTTTGGCACACGGAGGTGCCTCGCAAAGTCTCGCGCCATTCCGAGTCCGGCGGACGAAGTTGGGCAGCCCCACCCCCCAAGGCTATAGCCCACGTGTTTGTGGCCTCTTTCCGCTGGACGAACTTGGCGCCCCGGCCTTCGGGCGGGTATTTTTGGGCGCGGCTGTGCCCGCGGCCTATTTTTTGCGCACGGAGGCGCCTCGCAAAGTCTCGCGCTATTCCGAGTCCGGCGGACGAAGTTGGCCAGCCCCACCCCCCAAGGCTATAGCCCACCGTTTTTGTGGCCTCTTTCCGCTGGACGAACTTGGCGCCCCGGCCTTCGGGCGGGTATTTTTGGGCGCGGCTGTGCCCGCAGCCTATTTTTGGCACACGGAGGCGCCTCGCAAAGTCTCGCGCCATTCCGAGTCCGGCGGACGAAGTTGGGCAGCCCCACCCCCCAAGGCTATAGCCCACCCGTTTTTGTGGCCTCTTTCCGCTGGACGAACTTGGCGCCCCGGCCTTCGGGCGGGTATTTTTGGGCGCGACTGTGTCCGCGTCCTAATTTTGGCACACGGAGGCGCCTCGCAAAGTCTCGCGCCATTCCGAGTCCGGCGGACGAAGTTGGCCAGCCCCACCCCCCAAGGCTATAGCCCACCCGTTTTTGTGGCCTGTTTTCGCTGGACGAACTTGGCGCCCGGCCTTCGGGCAGGTATTTTTGGCGCGGCTGTGCCTGCGGCCTATTTTTGGCACACGGAGGCGCCTCGCAAAGTCTCGCGCCATTCCGAGTCCGGCGGACGAAGTTGGCCAGCCCCACCCCCCAAGGCTATAGCCCACCCGGTTTTGTGGCCTTTTTCCGCTGGACGAACTTGGCGCCCCGGCCAACGGGGGGGGATTTTTTGGCGCGGCTGTGCCCGCGGCCGATTTTTGGCACACGGAGGCGCCTCGCAAAGTCTCGCGCGATTCTGAGTCCGGGCGGACGAATTTGGCAAGCCCCACCCCCAAGGCTATAGCCCACCCGTTTTTGTGGCCTTTTTCCCCTGGACGAACTTGGCGCCCGGCCTGGGGGCGGGTATTTTTGCGCGGCTGTGCCCGCTGCCTATATTTTTAGCACACGGAGGTACCTCGCAAAGTCTCGCGCCATTCCGAGTCCGGCGGACGAAGTTGGCCAGCCCCACCCCCCAAGGCTATAGCCCACCCGTTTTTGTGGCCTCTTTCCACTGGACGAACTTGGCGCCCCGGCCTTCGGGCGGGTATTTTTGGGTACGGCTGTGCCCGCGGCCTATTTTTGGCACACGGAGGCGCCTCGCAAAGTCTCGCGCCATTCGGAGTCCGGCGGACGAAGTTGGCCAGCCCCACCCCCCAAGGCTATAGCCCACCCGTTTTTGTGGCCTTTTTCCGCTGGACGTACTTGGCGCCCCCGCCTTCGGGCGGGTATTTTTGAACGCGACTGTGCCCGCGCCCTATTTTCGGCACACGGAGGTGCCTTGCAAAGTCTCGCGCCATTCCGAGTCCGGCGGACGAAGTGGGCCAGCCCCACCCCCCAAGGCTATAGCCCACCCGTTTTTGTGGCCTTTTTCCGCTGGACGAACTTGGCGCCCCCGCCTTCGGGCGGGTATTTTGGGCGCGGCTGTGCCCGCGGCCTATTTTCGGCACACGGAGGTGCCTCGCAAAGTCTCGCGCTATTCCGAGTCCGGCGGACGAAGTTGACCAGCCCCACCCCCCAAGGCTATAGCCCACCCGTTTTTGTGGCCTTTTTCCGCTGGACGAACTTGGCGCCCCGGCCTTCGGGTTGGTATTTTTGGGCGCAGCTGGGTCCGCGGCCTATTTTTGGGACACGGAGGTGCCTCGTAATTTCTCGCGCCATTCCGAGTCCGGCGGACAAAGTTTGCCAGCCCCACCCCCCAAGGGTATAGCCCACCCGTTTTTGTGGCCTTTTTCCGCTGGACGAACTTGGCACCCCGGCCTTCGAGCGGGTATTTTAGAGCGTGGCTGTGCCCGCGGCCTATTTTTGGTACACGGAGACACCTCGCAAAGTCTCGCGGCATTCGGAGTCTGGAGGACGAAGTTGGCCAGCCCCACCCCCCTAGGCTATAGCCCACCCGTTTTTGTGGCCTTTTTCCGCTGGACGAACTTGGCGCCCCGGCCTTCGGGCGGGTATTTTTGAGCGCGGCTGTGCCCGCAGCCTATTTTTGGGACACGGAGGCGCCTCGCAAAGTCTCACACCAGTCCGAGTCCGGCGCACGAAGTTGGCCAGCCCCACCCCCCAAGGCTATAGCCCACCCGTTTTTGTGGTCTTTTGCCGCTGGACGAACTTGGCGCCCTGGCATTCGGGCGGGTATTTTTGGGCGCGGCTATGCCCGCGGACTATTTCTGGCACACGGAGGCGCCTCGTAAACTCTCGCGCCATTCCGAGTCCGGCGGACGAAGTGGGCCAGCCCCACCCCCAAAGGCTATAGCCCACCCATTTTTGTGGTCTTTTCCCGCTGGACGAACTTGGCGCCCCGGCCTTCGGGAGGGTATTTTTGGGCGCGGCTGTGCCCGCGGCCTATTTTTGGGACACGGAGGTGCCTCGTAAAGTCTCGCGCCATTCCGAGTCCGGCGGACGAAGTCGGCCAGCCCCACCCCCCAAGGCTATAGTCCACCCATTTTTGTGCCCTTTTTCCGCTGGACGAACTTGGCGACCCGGCCTTCGGGCGGGTATTTTTGGGCGCGGCTGTGCCCGCAGCCTATTTTTGGGACACGGAGGCGCCTCGCAAAGTCTCACACCAGTCCGAGTCCGGCGCACGAAGTTGGCCAGCCCCACCCCCCAAGGCTATAGCCCACCCGTTTTTGTGGTCTTTTGCCGCTGGACGAACTTGGCGCCCTGGCCTTCGGGCGGGTATTTTTGGGCGCGGCTATGCCCGCGGACTATTTTTGGCACACGGAGGCGCCTCGTAAACTCTCGCGCCATTCCGAGTCCGGCGGACGAAGTGGGCCAGCCCCACCCCCAAAGGCTATAGCCCACCCATTTTTGTGGTCTTTTCCCGCTGGACGAACTTGGCGCCCCGGCCTTCGGGAGGGTATTTTTGGGCGCGGCTATGCCCGCGGACTATTTTTGGCACACGGAGGCGCCTCGTAAACTCTCGCGCCATTCCGAGTCCGGCGGACGAAGTGGGCCAGCCCCACCCCCAAAGGCTATAGTCCACCCATTTTTGTGGCCTTTTTCCGCTGGACGAACTTGGCGACCCGGCCTTCGGGCGGGTATTTTTGGGCGCGGCTGTCCCCGCGGCCTATTTTTGGGACACGGACGCGCCTCGCAAAGTCTCGCACCATTCCGAGTCTGGCGGACGAAGTGGGCCAGCCCCAACCCCCAAGGCTATAGCCCACCCATTTTTGTGGTCTTTTCCCGCTGGACGAACTTGGCGCCCCGGCCTTCGGGAGGGTATTTTTGGGCGCGGCTGTGCCCGCGGCCTATTTTTGGGACACGGAGGTGCCTCGTAAAGTCTCGCGCCATTCCGAGTCCGGCGGACGAAGTCGGCCAGCCCCACCCCCCAAGGCTATAGCCCACCCGTTTTTGTGGCCTTTTTCCGCTGGACGAACTTGGCGCCCCGGCCTTCGGACGGGTATTATTGGGCGCGGCTGTGTCCGCGGCCTATTTTTGGCACACGGAGGCTCCTCGCAAAGTCTCGCGCCATTCCGAGTCCGGCGGACGAAATTGGCCAGCCCCACCCCCCAAGGCTATAGCCCACCCGTTTTTGTGGACTTTTTCCGCTGGACGAACTTGGCGCCCAGGCCTTCGGGCGGGTATTTTTGGGCGCGGCTGTGCCCGTGGCCTATTTTTGGGACACGGTGGCGCCTCGCAAAGTCTCGTGCCATTCCGAGTCCGGCGGACGAAGTTGGCCAGCCCCACCCCCCAAGGGCATAGCCCACCCGTTTTTGTGGCCTTTTTCCGCTGGACGAAATTGGCGCCCCGGCCTTCGGGCGGGTATTTTTGGGCGCGGCTGTGCCCGCGGCCTATTTTTGGGACACGGAGGCGCCTCGAAAGTCTCGCACCATTCCGAGTCCGGCGCACGAAGTTGGCCAGCCCCACCCCCCAAGGCTATAGCCCACCCGTATTTGTGGCCTTTTTCCGCTGGACGAACTTGGCGCCCCGGCCTTCGGGCGGGTATTTTTGGGCGCGGCTGTGCCCGCTGCCTATTTTTGGGACACGGAGGCGCCTCGCAGAGTGTCTCGCCATTCCGAGTCTGGCGGACGAAGTAGGCCAGCCCCACCCCCCAAGGCTATAGCCCACCCGATTTTGTGGCCTTTTTCCGCTGGACGAACTTGGCGCCCCGACCTTCGGGTGGGTATTTTTGGGCGCGGTTGTGTACGTGGCCTAGTTTGGGGACACGGAGGCGCCTCGCAAAGTCTCGCGCCAATCCGAGTCCGGCGGACGAAGTTGGCCAGCCCACCCCCCAAGGCTATAGCCCACGCGATTTTGTGGCCTTTTTCCGCTGGACGAACTCGGCGCCCCGGCCTTCGGGCGGGTATTTTTGGGCGCGGCCGTGCCCGTTACCTTTTTTTGGGACACGGAGGTGCCTCGCAAAGTCTTGCGCTATTCCAAGTCCGGCGGACGAAGTTGGCCAGCCCCACCCCCCAAGGCTATAGCCCACCCGCTTTTGTGGCCTTTTTCCGCTGGACGAACTTGGCGCCCCGGCCTTCGGGTGGGTATTTTTCGGCGCGGATGGGCTCGCGGCCAATTTTTGGCACACGGAGGCGCCTCGTAGAGTCTCGCGCCATTCCGAGTCCGGCGGACGAAGTGGGCCAGCCCCACCCCCCAAGGCTATAGCCCACCCGATTTTGTGGCCTTTTTCCGCTGGACGAACTTGGCGCCCCGGCCTTCGGGCGGGTATTTTTGGGCGCGGCTGTGTACGTGGCCTAGTTTGGGGACATGGAGGCGCCTCGCAAAGTCTCGCGCCAATCCGAGTCCGGCGGACGAAGTTGGCCAGCCCACCCCCCAAGGCTATAGCCCACGCGATTTTGTGGCCTTTTTCCGCTGGACGAACTCGGCGCCCCGGCCTTCGGGCGGGTATTTTTGGGCGCGGCTGTGCCCGTTACCTTTTTTTGGGACACGGAGGCGCCTCGCAAAGTCTTGCGCTATTCCAAGTCCGGCGGACGAAGTTGGCCAGCCCCACCCCCCAAGGCTATAGCCCACCCGTTTTTGTGGCCTTTTTCCGCTGGACGAACTTGGCGCCCCGGCCTTCGGGTGGGTATTTTTCGGCGCGGATGGGTTCGCGGCCAATTTTTGGCACACGGAGGCGCCTCGTAGAGTCTCGCGCCATTCCGAGTCCGGCGGACGAAGTGGGCCAGCCCCACCCCCCAAGGCTATAGCCCACCCGATTTTGTGGCCTTTTTCCGCTGGACGAACTTGGCGCCCCGGCCTTCGGGCGGGTATTTTTGGGCACGGCTGTGTACGTGGCCTAGTTTGGGGACACGGCGGCGCCTCGCAAAGTCTCACGCCAATCCGAGTCCGGCGGACGAAGTTGGCCAGCCCACCCCCCAAGGCTATAGCCCACGCGATTTTGTGGCCTTTTTCCGCTGGACGAACTTGGCGTCCCGTCCTTCGGGCGGGTATTTTTGGGCGCGGCTGTGCCCGTTACCTTTTTTTGGGACACGGAGGCGCCTCGCAAAGTCTTGCGCTATTCCAAGTCCGGCGGACGAAGTTGGCCAGCCCCACCCCCCAAGGCTATAGCCCACCCCTTTTTGTGGCCTTTTTCCGCTGTACGAACTTGGCGCCCCAGCCTTCGGGCGGGTATTTTTGGGCGCGGCTGTGCCTGCGGCCTATTTTTGGGACACGGTGCGCCTCGCAAAGTCTCGTGCCATTCCGAGTCCGGCGGACGAAGTGGGCCAGCCCCACCCCCAAAGGCTATAGTCCACCCATTTTTGTGGCCTTTTTCCGCTGGACGAACCTGGCGATCCGGCCTTCGGGCGGGTATTTTTGGGCGCGGCTGTCCCCGCGGCCTATTTTTGGGACACGGACGCGCCTCGCAAAGTCTCGCACCATTCCGAGTCTGGCGGACGAAGTGGGCCAGCCCCACCCCCCAAGGCTATAGCCCACCCATTTTTGTGGTCTTTTCCCGCTGGACGAACTTGGCGCCCCGGCCTTCGGGAGGGTATTTTTGGGCGCGGCTGTGCCCGCGGCCTATTTTTGGGACACGGAGGTGCCTCGTAAAGTCTCACGCCATTCCGAGTCCGGCGGACGAAGTCGGCCAGCCCCACCCCCCAAGGCTATAGCCCACCCGTTTTTGTGGCCTTTTTCCGCTGGACGAACTTGGCGCCCCGGCCTTCGGACGGGTATTATTGGGCGCGGCTGTGTCCGCGGCCTATTTTTGGCACACGGAGGCTCCTCGCAAAGTCTCGCGCCATTCCGAGTCCGGCGGACGAAATTGGCCAGCCCCACCCCCCAAGGCTATAGCCCACCCGTTTTTGTGGACTTTTTCCGCTGGACGAACTTGGCGCCCAGGCCTTCGGGCGGGTATTTTTGGGCGCGGCTGTGCCCGCGGCCTATTTTTGGGACACGGTGGCGCCTCGCAAAGTCTCGTGCCATTCCGAGTCCGGCGGACAAAGTTGGCCAGCCCCACCCCCCAAGGGCATAGCCCACCCGTTTTTGTGGCCTTTTTCCGCTGGACGAACTTGGCGCCCCGGCCTTCGGGCGGGTATTTTTGGGCGCGGCTGTGCCCGCGGCCTATTTTTGGGACACGGAGGCGCCTCGAAAGTCTCGCACCATTCCGAGTCCGGCGCACGAAGTTGGCCAGCCCCACCCCGCAAGACTATAGCCCACCCGTATTTGTGGCCTTTTTCCGCTGGACGAACTTGGCGCCCCGGCCTTCGGGCGGGTATTTTTGGGCGCGGCTGTGCCCGCTGCCTATTTTTGGGACACGGAGGCGCCTCGCAGAGTGTCGCGCCATTCCGAGTCTGGCGGACGAAGTAGGCCAGCCCCACCCCCCAAGGCTATAGCCCACCCGATTTTGTGGCCTTTTTCCGCTGGACGAACTTGGCGCCCCGACCTTCGGGCGGGTATTTTTGGGCGCGGTTGTGTACGTGGCCTAGTTTGGGGACACGGAGGCGCCTCGCAAAGTCTCGCGCCAATCCGAGTCCGGCGGACGAAGTTGGCCAGCCCACCCCCCAAGGCTATAGCCCACGCGATTTTGTGGCCTTTTTCCGCTGGACGAACTTGGCGCCCCGGCCTTCGGGCGGGTATTTTTGGGCGCGGCTGTGCCCGTTACCTTTTTTTGGGACACGGAGGCGCCTCGCAAAGTCTTGCGCTATTCCAAGTCCGGCGGACGAAGTTGGCCAGCCCCACCCCCCAAGGCTATAGCCCACCCGTTTTTGTGGCCTTTTTCCGCTGGACGAACTTGGCGCCCCGGCCTTCGGGTGGGTATTTTTCGGCGCGGATGGGCTCGCGGCCAATTTTTGGCACACGGAGGCGCCTCGTAGAGTCTCGCGCCATTCCGAGTCCGGCGGACGAAGTGGGCCAGCCCCACCCCCCAAGGCTATAGCCCACCCGATTTTGTGGCCTTTTTCCGCTGGACGAACTTGGCGCCCCGGCCTTCGGGCGGGTATTTTTGGGCGCGGCTGTGTACGTGGCCTAGTTTGGGGACACGGAGGCGCCTTGCAAAGTCTCGCGCCAATCCGAGTCCGGCGGACGAAGTTGGCCAGCCCACCCCCCAAGGCAATAGCCCACGCGATTTTGTGGCCTTTTTCCGCTGGATGAACTTGGCGCCCCGTCCTTCGGGCGAGTATTTTTGGGCGCGGCTGTGCCCGTTACCTTTTTTTGGGACACGGAGGCGCCTCGCAAAGTCTTGCGCTATTCCAAGTCCGGCGGACGAAGTTGGCCAGCCCCACCCCACAAGGCTATAGCCCACCCCTTTTTGTGGCCTTTTTCCGCTGGACGAACTTGGCGCCCCGGCCGTCGGGCGGGTATTTTTGGGCGCGGCTGTGCCTGCGGCCTATTTTTGGGACACGGTGGCGCCTCGCAAAGTCTCGTGCCATTCCGAGTCCGGCGGACGAAGTTGGCCAGCCCCACCCCCCAAGGGCATAGCCCACCCGTTTTTGAGGCGTTTTTCCGCAGGACGAACTTGGCGCCCCGGCCTTCGGGCGGGTATTTTTGGGCGCGGCTGTGCCCGCGGCCTATTTTTGGGACACGGAGGCGCCTCAAAAGTCTCGCACCATTCCGAGTCCGGCGCACGAAGTTGGCCAGCCCCACCCCCCAAGGCTATAGCCCACCCGTATTTGTGGCCTTTTTCCGCTGGACGAACTTGGCGCCCCGGCCTTCGGGCGGGTATTTTTGGGCGCGGCTGTGCCCGCTGCCTATTTTTGGGACACGGAGGCGCCTCGCAGAGTGTCGCGCCATTCCGAGTCTGGTGGACGAAGTAGGCCAGCCCCACCCCCCAAGGCTATAGCCCACCCGATTTTGTGGCCTTTTTCCGCTGGACGAACTTGGCGCCCCGGCCTTCGGGCGGGTATTTTTGGGCGCGGTTGTGTACGTGGCCTAGTTTGGGGACACGGAGGTGCCTCGCAAAGTCTCGCGCCAATCCGAGTCCGGCGGACGAAGTTGGCCAGCCCACCCCCCAAGGATATAGCCCACGCGATTTTGTGGCCTTTTTCCGCTGGACGAACTTGGCGCCCAGGCCTTCGGGCGGGTATTTTTGGGCGCGGCTGTGCCTGCGGCCTATTTTTGGGACACGGTGGCGCCTCGCAAAGTCTCGTGCCATTCCGAGTCCGGCGGACGAAGTTGGCCAGCCCCACCCCCCAAGGGCATAGCCCACCCGTTTTTGAGGCGTTTTTCCGCTGGACGAACTTGGCGCCCCGGCCTTCGGGCGGGTATTTTTGGGCGCGGCTGTGCCCGCGGCCTATTTTTGGGACACGGAGGCGCCTCGAAAGTCTCGCACCATTCCGAGTCCGGCGCACGAAGTTGGCCAGCCCCACCCCCCAAGGCTATAGCCCACCCGTATTTGTGGCCTTTTTCCGCTGGACGAACTTGGCGCCCCGGCCTTCGGGCGGGTATTTTTGGGCGCGGCTGTGCCCGCTGCCTATTTTTGGGACACGGAGGCGCCTCGCAGAGTGTCGCACCATTCCGAGTCTGGCGGACGAAGTAGGCCAGCCCCACCCCCCAAGGCTATAGCCCACCCGATTTTGTGGCCTTTTTCCGCTGGACGAACTTGGCGCCCGGCCTTCGGGGAGTATTTTTGGGTGCGGCTGTGACCGCGGCCTATTTCAGGGACATGGAGGTGCCTCGCAAAGTCTCACGCCATTCCGAGTCCGGCGGACGAAGTTGGCCAGCCCCACCCCCCAAGGCTATAGCCCACCCGTTTTTGTGGCCTTTTTCCGCTGGACGAACTTGGCGCCCCGGCCTTCGGGCAGGTATTTTTGGACGCGCCTGTGCCCGCGGCCTATTTTTGGCACACGGAGGTGATTCGCAAAGTCTCGCGCCATTCCGAGTCCGGCGGACGAAGTTGGCCAGCCCCACCCCCCAAGGCTATAGCCCACCCGTTTTTGTGGCCTTTTACCGCTGGAAGAACTTGGCGCCTCGGCCTTCGCGCAGGTATTTTTGGGTACGGCTGTGCCCGCGGCCTATTTTTGGCACACGGAGGTGCCTCGTAAAGTCTCGCACCATTCCGAGTCCGGCGGACGAAGGTTGCCAGCCCCACCCCCCAAGGCTATAGCCCACCCGTTTTTGTGGCC
Organism: Citrus sp. QX-2021; assembly: GCA_030444885.1. Classification (NCBI taxonomy): domain Eukaryota; kingdom Viridiplantae; phylum Streptophyta; class Magnoliopsida; order Sapindales; family Rutaceae; genus Citrus; species Citrus sp. QX-2021. The sequence continues at coordinate 266,333 of JAUJEF010000089.1, forward strand.
TTTTTTCGCTGGACGAACTTGGCGCCCCGGCCTTCGGGCGGGTATTTTTGGGCGCGGCTGTGTCCGCTGCCTATTTTTGCCGCACGGAGGTGCCTTACAAAGTGTCGCGCCATTCCGAGTCCGGCGAACGAAGTTGGCCAGCCCCACCCCAAGGCTATAGCTCACCCGTTTTTGTGGCCTTTTTCCGCAGGACGAACTTGGCGTCACAGCCTTCGGGCGGGTATTTTTGGGTGCGGTTGTGCCCGCGGCCTATTTTTGGCACACGGAGGCGCCTCGCAGAGTCTCGCGCCATTCCGAGTCCGGCGGACGAAGTGGGCCAGCCCCACCCCCAAAGGCTATAGCCCACCCGTTTTTGTGGCCTTTTTCCGCTGGATGAACTTGGCGCCCCGGCTTTTGGGCGGGTATTTTTGATCCCGGCTGTGCCCGCGGCCTATGTTTGGCACACGGAGCCGCCACGCAAAGTCTCGCGCCATTCCGAGTCCGGCGAACGAAGTGGGCCAGCCTCACCCCCCAAGGCTATAGCCCACCCGTGTTTGTTGCCTTTTTCCGCTGGACGAACTTGGCGCCCCGGCCTTCGGTGGGGTATTTTTGGGCGCGGCTGTGCCCGCGGCCTATTTTTTGAACACGGAGGCACCTCGCAAAGTGTCGCGCCATTCTGAGTCCGGCGGACGAAGTTGGCCAGCCCCACCCCCCAAGGCTATAGCCCACCCGTTTTTGTGGCCTTTTTCCGGTGGACGAACTTGGTGCACCGGCCTTCGGGCGGGTATTTTTGGGTGCGGCTGTGCCCGCGTCCTATTTTTGGCACACGGAGGCGCCTCGCAAAGTCTCGCCCCATTCCGAGTCCGGGGGACGAAGTGGGCCAGCCCCACCCCCCAAGGCTATAGCCCACCCGTGTTTGTTGCCTTTTTCCGCTGGACGAACTTGGCGCCCCGGCCTTCGGGCGGGTATTTTTGGGCGCGGCTGTGCCCGCGGCCTATTTTTTGAACATGGAGGCACCTCGCAAAGTGTCGCGCCATTCTGAGTCCGGCGGACGAAGTTGGCCAGCCCCACCCCCCAAGGCTATAGCCCACCCGTTTTTGTGGCCTTTTTCCGCTGGACGAACTTGGTGCACCGGCCTTCGGGCGGGTATTTTTGGGTTCGGCTGTGCCCGCGTCCTATTTTTGGCACACGGAGGCGCCTCGCAAAGTCTCGCCCCATTCCGAGTCCGGCGGACGAAGTTGGCCAGCCCCACCCCCCAAGGCTATATCCCACCAGTTTTTATGGCCTTTTTCCACTGGACGAACTTGGCGCCCCGGCCTTCGGGCGGGTATTTTTGAGCGCGGCTGTGCCCGCGGCCTATTTTTTGAACACGGAGGCACCTCGCAAAGTGTCGCGCCATTCTGAGTCCGGCGGACGAAGTTGGCCAGCCCCACCCCCCAAGGCTATAGCCCACCCGTTTTTGTGGCCTTTTTCCGGTGGACGAACTTGGTGCACCGGCCTTCAGGCTGGTATTTTTGGGTGTGGCTGTGCCCGCGTCCTATTTTTGGCACACGGAGGCGCCTCGCAAAGTCTCGCCCCATTCCGAGTCCGGCGGACGAAGTTGGCCAGCCCCACCCCCCAAGGCTATAGCCCACCCGTTTTTGTGGCCTTTTTCCGCTGGACGAACTTGGCGCCCCGGCCTTCGGGCGGGTATTTGTGGTCCCGGCTGTGCCCGCGGCCTATGTTTGGCACACGGAGGCGCCACGCAAAGTCTCGCGCCATTCCGAGTCCGGCGGACGAAGTGGGCCAGCCCCACCCCCCAAGGCTATAGCCCACCCGTTTTTGTGGCCTTTTTTCGCTGGACGAACTTGGCGGCCCGGCCTTCGGGTGGTTATTTTTGGGCGCGGCTGTGCCCTGGGCCTATTTTTGGCACACGGAGGCCGCTCGCAAAGTCTCGCACCATTCCGAGTCCGGCGGACGAAGTCAGCCAGCCCCACCCCCCAAGGCTATAGCCCACCCGTTTTTGTGGCCATTTTCCGCTGGACGAACTTGGCACCCCGGCCTTCGGGCGGTTATTTTTGGGCGCGGCTGTGCCCGCGGCCTATTTTTGGCACACGGAGGCCGCTCGCAAAGTCTCGCGCCATTCCGAGTCCGGCGGACGAAGTTGGCCAGCCCCACCCCGCAAGGCTATAGCCCACCCGTTTTTGTGGCCTTTTTCCGCTGGACGAACTTCGCGCCCCGGCCTTCGGGCAGTTATTTTTGGTCGCGGCTGTGTCCGGGGCCTATTTTTGGCACACGGAGGACGCTCGCAAAGCCTCGCGCCATTCCGAGTCCGGCGGACGAAGTGGGCCAGCCGCACCCCCCAAGGCTATAGCCCACCCGTTTTTGTGGCCTTTTTCCGCGGGACGAACTTGGCGGCCCGGCCTTCGGGCGGTTATTTTTGGGCGCGGCTGTGTCCGGGGCATTTTTTTGGCACACAGAGGCCGCTCGCAAAGTCTCGCGCCATTCCGAGTCTGGCGGACGAAGTGGGCCAGCCACACCCCGCAAGGCTATAGCCCACCCGTTTTTGTGGCCTTTTTCCGCTGGACGAAATTGGCGCCCCGGCCTTCGGGCGGTTATTTTTGGGCGAGGCTGTGCCCGGGGCCTATTTTTGGCACACGGAGGCCGTTCGCAATGTCTCACGCCATTCCGAGTCCGGCGGACGAAGTCGGCCAGCCCCACCCCCCAAGGCTATAGCCCACCCGTTTTTGTGGCCTTTTTCCGCCGGACGAACTTGGCGCCCCGGCCTTCGGGCGGTTATTTTTGGGCGCGGCTGTGCCCGGGGCCTATTTTTGGCACACGAAGGCCGCTCGCAAAGTCTCGCGCCATTCCGAGTCCGGCGGACGAAGTTGGCCAGCCCCACCCCGCAAGGCTATAGCCCACCCGTTTTTGTGGCCTTTTTCCGCTGGACGAACTTCGCGCCCCGGCCTTCGGGCGGTTATTTTTGGTCGCGGCTGTGTCCGGGGCCTATTTTTGGCACACGGAGGACGCTCGCAAAGCCTCGCGCCATTCCGAGTCCGGCGGACGAAGTGGGCCAGCCCCACCCCCCAAGGCTATAGCCCACCCGTTTTTGTGGCCTTTTTCCGCTGGACGAACTTGGCGCCCCGACCTTTGGGTGGTTATTTTTGGGCGCGGCTGTGCCCGGGGCCTATTTTTGGCACTCGGAGGCCGTTCGTAAGGTCTCGCACCATTCCGAGTGCGGCGGACGAAGTTGGCTAGCCCCACCCCCCAAGGCTATAGCCCACCCGTTTTTGTGGCCATTTTCCGCTGGACGAACTTGGCACCCCGGCCTTCGGGCGGTTATTTTTGGGCGCGGCTGTGACCGGGGCCTATTTTTGGCACACGGAGGCCGCTCGCAAAGTCTCGCGCCATTCCGAGTCCGGCGGACGAAGTTGGCCAGCCCCACCCCGCAAGGCTATAGCCCACCCGTTTTTGTGGCCTTTTTCCGCCGGACGAACTTGGCGCCCCGGCCTTCGGGCGGTTATTTTTGGGTGCGGCTGTGCCCGGGGCCTATTTTTGGCACACGGAGGCCGCTCGCAAAGTCTCGCGCCATTCCGAGTCCGGCGGACGAAGGTGGCGAGCCCCACCCCGCAAGGCTATAGCCCACCCGTTTTTCTGGCCTTTTTCCGCTGGACGAACTTCGTGCCCCGGCCTTCGGGCGGTTATTTTTGGTCGCGGCTGTGTCCGGGGCCTATTTTTGGTACACGGAGGCCGCTCGCAAAGTCTCGCGCCATTCCGAGTCCGGCGGACGAAGTTGGCCAGCCCCACCCCGCAAGGCTATAGCCCACCCGTTTTTGTGGCCTTTTTCCGCTGGACGAACTTCGCGCCCCGGCCTTCGGGCAGTTATTTTTGGTTGCGGCTGTGTCCGGGGCCTATTTTTGGCACACGGAGGACGCTCGCAAAGCCTCGCGCCATTCCAAGTCCGGCAGACGAAGTGGGCCAGCCCCACCCCCCAAGGCTATAGCCCACCCGTTTTTGTGGCCTTTTTCCGCTGGACGAACTTGGCGCCCCGACCTTTGGGTGGTTATTTTTGGGCGCGGCTGTGCCCGGGGCCTATGTTTAGCACACGGAGGCTGCTCGCAAAGTCTCGCGCCATTCCGAGTCCGGCAGACGAAGTGGGCCAGCCGCACCCCCCAAGGCTATAGCCCCCCGTTTTTGTGGCCTTTTTCCGCTGCACGAACTTGACGCCCCGGCCTTCGGGCGGTTATTTTTGGGCGCGGCTGTGCCCGGGGCCTATTTTGGGCACACGGAGGCCGCTCGCAAAGTCTCGCGCCATTCCGAGTCCGGCGGACGAAGTTGGCCAGCCCCACCCCGCAAGGCTATAGCCCACCCGTTTTTGTGGCCTTTTTCCGCCGGACGAACTTGGCGCCCCGGCCTTCGGGCGGTTATTTTTGGGTGCGGCTGTGCCCGGGGCCTATTTTTGGCACACGGAGGCCGCTCGCAAAGTCTCGCGCCATTCCGAGTCCGGCGGACGAAGTTGGCCAGCCCCACCCCCCAAGGCTATAGCCCACCCGTTTTTGTGGCCTTTTTCCGCCGGACGAACTTGGCGCCCCGGCCTTCGGGCTGTTATTTTTGGGTGCGGCTGTGCCCGGGGCCTATTTTTGGCACACGGAGGCCGCTCGCAAAGTCTCGCGCCATTCCGAGTCCGGCGGACGAAGTTGGCCAGCCCCACCCCTAAGACTATAGCCCACCCGTTTTTCTCGGCCTTTTTCCGCTGGGCGAACTTCGTGCCCGGCCTTCGGGCGGTTATTTTTGGTCGCGGCTGTGTCCGGGGCCTATTTTTGGTACACGGAGGCCGCTCGCAAAGTCTCGCGCCATTCCGAGTCCGGCGGACGAAGTTGGCCAGCCCCACCCCCCAAGGCTATAGCCCACCCGTTTTTGTGGCCTTTTTCCGCTGGACGAACTTCGCGCCCCGGCCTTCGGGCAGTTATTTTTGGTTGCGGCTGTGTCCGGGGCCTATTTTTGGCACACGGAGGACGCTCGCAAAGCCTCGCGCCATTCCAAGTCCGGCAGACGAAGTGGGCCAGCCCCACCCCCCAAGGCTATAGCCCACCCGTTTTTGTGGCCTTTTTCCGCTGGACGAACTTGGCGCCCCGACCTTTGGGTGGTTATTTTTGGGCGCGGCTGTGCCCGGGGCCTATGTTTAGCACACGGAGGCTGCTCGCAAAGTCTCGCGCCATTCCGAGTCCGGCAGACGAAGTGGGCCAGCCGCACCCCCCAAGGCTATAGCCCCCCGTTTTTGTGGCCTTTTTCCGCTGCACGAACTTGACGCCCCGGCCTTCGGGCGGTTATTTTTGGGCGCGGCTGTGCCCGGGGCCTATTTTGGGCACACGGAGGCCGCTCGCAAAGTCTCGCGCCATTCCGAGTCCGGCGGACGAAGTGGGCCAGCCCCACCCCCCAAGGCTATAGCCCACCCGTTTTTGTGGCCTTTTTCCGCCGCACGAACTTGGCGCCCCGGCCTTAGGGCGGTTATATTTGGGCGCGGCTGTGACCGGAGCCTATTTTTGGCACACGGAGGCCGCTCGCAAAGTCTCGCACCATTCCGAGTCCGGCGGACGAAGTTGGTCAGCCCCACCCCACAAGGCTATAGCCCACCCGTTTTTGTGGCCTTTTTCCGCTGGACGAACTTCGCGCCCCGGACTTCGGGCAGTTATTTTTGGGCGCGGCTGTGCCCGGTGCCTATTTTTGGTACACGGAGGCCGGTCGCAAAGTCTCGCGCCATTCCGAGTCCGGCGGACGAAGTTGGCAAGCCCCACCCCCCAAGGCTATAGCCCACCCGTTTTTGTGGCCTTTTTCCGCTGGACGAAATTGGCGCCCCGGCCTTCGGGCGGTTATTTTTGGGCGAAGCTGTGCCCGGGGCCTATTTTTGGCACACGGAGACCGCTCGCAAAGTCTCCCGCCATTCCGAGTCCGGCGGACGAAGTGGGCCAGCCCCACCCCCCAAGGCTATAGCCCACCCGTTTTTGTGGCCTTTTTCCGCTGGACGAAATTGGCGCCCCGGCCTTCGGGCGGTTATTTTTGGGCGAAGCTGTGCCCGGGGCCTATTTTTGGCACACGGAGACCGCTCGCAAAGTCTCCCGCCATTCCGAGTCCGGCGGACGAAGTGGGCCAGCCCCACCCCCCAAGGCTATAGCCCACCCGTTTTTGTGGCCTTTTTCCGCTAGACGAACTTGGCGCCCCGGCCTTCGGGTGGTTATTTTTGGGTGCGGCTGTGCCCGGGGCCTATTTTTGTCACACGGAGGCTGCTCGCAAAGTCTCGCGCCATTCCGAGTCCGGCGGACGAAGTTGGCCAGCCGCACCCCCCAAGGCTATAGCCCACCCCTTTTTGTGGCCTTTTTCCGCTGGACGAACTTGGCGCCTCGGCCTTCAGGCGGTTATTTTTGGGCGCGGCTGTGCCCTGGGCCTATTTTTGGCACACGGAGGCCGCTCGCAAAGTCTCGCACCATTCCGAGTCCGGCGGACGAAGTCAGCCAGCCCCACCCCCCAAGGCTATAGCCCACCCGTTTTTGTGGCCTTTTTCCGCTGCACGAACTTGGCGCCCCGGCCTTAGGGCGGTTATATTTGGGCGCGGCTGTGACCGGGGCCTATTTTTGGCACACGGAGGCCGCTCGCAAAGTCTCGCGCCATTCCGAGTCCGGCGGACGAAGTTGGTCAGCCCCACCCCACAAGGCTATAGCCCACCCGTTTTTGTGGCCTTTTTCCGCTGGGCGAACTTCGCGCCCCGGACTTCGGGCCGTTATTTTTGGGCGCGGCTGTGCCCGGTGCCTATTTTTAGTACACGGAGGCCGGTCGCAAAGTCTAGCGCAATTCCGAGTCCGGCGGACGAAGTTGGCAAGCCCCACCCCCCAAGGCTATAGCCCACCCCTTTTTGTGGCCTTTTTCCACTGGACGAACTTGGCGCTCCGGCCTTCGGGCCGTTATTTTTGGGCGCGGCTGTGCCCGGGGCCTATTTTTGCCAAACGGAGGTCGCTCGCAAAGTCTCGTGCCATTCCGAGTCCGGCGGACGAAGTGGGCCAGCCCCACCCCCCAAGGCTATAGCCCACCCGTTTTTGTGGCCTTTTTCCGCTAGACGAACTTGGCGCCCCGGCCTTCGGGCGGTTATTTTTGCGTGCGGCTGTGCCCGGGGCCTATTTTTGTCACACGGAGGCTGCTTGCAAAGTCTCGCGCCATTCCGAGTCCGGCGGACGAAGTGGGCCAGCCGCACCCCCCAAGGCTATAGGCCGCCCGTTTTTGTGGCCTTTTTCCGCTGGACGAACTTTGCGCCTCGGCCTTCGGGCGGTTATTTTTGGGCGCGGCTGTGCCCGGTGCCTATTTTTGGCACACGGAGGCCGCTCGCAAAGTCTCGCGCCATTCCGAGTCCGGCGGACGAAGTCAGCCAGCCCCACCCCCCAAGGCTATAGCCCACCCGTTTTTGTGGCCTTTTTCCGCTGCACGAACTTGGCGCCCCGGCCTTAGGGCTGTTATATTTGGGCGCGGCTGTGCCCTGGGCCTATTTTTGGCACACGGAGGCCGCTCGCAAAGTCTCGCGCCATTCCGAGTCCGGCGGATGAAGTCAGCCAGCCCCACCCCCCAAGGCTATAGCCCACCCGTTTTTGTGGCCTTTTTCCGCTGCACGAACTTGGCGCCCCGGCCTTAGGGCGGTTATATTTGGGCGCGGCTGTGACCGGAGCCTTTTTTTGGCACACAGAGGCCGCTCGCAAAGTCTCGCGCCATTCCGAGTCCGGCGGACGAAGTTGGTCAGCCCCACCACACAAGGCTATAGCCCACCCGTTTTTGTGGCCTTTTTCCGCTGGGCGAACTTCGCGCCCCGGACTTCGGGCCGTTATTTTTGGGCGCGGCTGTGCCCGGTGCCTATTTTTGGCACACGGAGGCCGCTCGCAAAGTCTCGCGCCATTCCGAGTCCGGCGGACGAAGTCAGCCAGCCCCACCCCCCAAGGCTATAGCCCACCCGTTTTTGTGGCCTTTTTCCGCTGCACGAACTTGGCGCCCCGGCCTTAGGGCTGTTATATTTGGGCGCGGCTGTGCCCTGGGCCTATTTTTGGCACACGGAGGCCGCTCGCAAAGTCTCGCGCCATTCCGAGTCCGGCGGATGAAGTCAGCCAGCCCCACCCCCCAAGGCTATAGCCCACCCGTTTTTGTGGCCTTTTTCCGCTGCACGAACTTGGCGCCCCGGCCTTAGGGCGGTTATATTTGGGCGCGGCTGTGACCGGGGCCTTTTTTTGGCACACAGAGGCCGCTCGCAAAGTCTCGCGCCATTCCGAGTCCGGCGGACGAAGTTGGTCAGCCCCACCACACAAGGCTATAGCCCACCCGTTTTTGTGGCCTTTTTCCGCTGGGCGAACTTCGCGCCCGGGACTTCGGGCCGTTATTTTTGGGCGCGGCTGTGCCCGGTGCCTATTTTTGGTACACGGAGGCCGGTCGCAAAGTCTCGCGCCATTCCGAGTCCGGCGGACGAAGTTGGCAAGCCCCACCCCCCAAGGCTATAGGCCACCCGTTTTTGTGGCCTTTTTCCGCTGGACGAACTTGGCGCTCCGGCCTTCGGGCCGTTATTTTTGGGCGCGGCTGTGCCCGGGGCCTATTTTTCCCACATGGAGGTCGCTCGCAAAGTCTCGCGCCATTCCGAGTCCGGCGGACGAAGTGGGCCAGCCCCACCCCCCAAGGCTATAGCCCACCCGTTTTTGTGGCCTTTTTCCGCTGGACGAACTTGGCGCCCCGGCCTTTGGGCGGTTATTTTTGGGCGCGGCGGTGCCCGGTGCCTATTTTTGGCACACGGAGGCCGCTCGCAAAGTCTCGCGCCATTCCGAGTCCGGCGGACGAAGTTGGCCAGCCCCACCCCCCAAGGCTATAGCCCACCCGTTTTTGTGCCCTTTTTCCACTGGACGAACTTGGCGCCCCGGCCTTCGGGCGGTTATTTTTGGGCGCGGCTGTGCCCGGGGCCTATTTTTGGCACACGGAGGCTGCTCGCAAAGTCTCGCGCCATTCCGAGTCCGGCGGACGAAGTTGGCCAGCCCCACCCCCCAAGGCTATACACCACCCGTTTTTGTGGCCTTTTTCCGCAGGACGAACATGGCGCCCCGGCCTTCGGGCGGTTATTTTTGGGCGCGGCTTAGCCCGGGCACAATTTTTGACACAAGGATGCCGATATAAAAGACTCGCGCCATTACGAGTCCGGCGGACGAAGTGGGCCAGCCCCACCGCCCAAGGCTATAGCCCACCCGGTGTTGGGGACTGTTTCGCTGCACGAACTTGGCGCCCCGGCCTTAGGGCGGTTATATTTGGGCGCGGCTGTGACCGGGGCCTATTTTTGGCACACGGAGGCCGCTCGCAAAGTCTCGCACCATTCCGAGTCCGGCGGACGAAGTTGGTCAGCCCCACCCCACAAGGCTATAGCCCACCCGTTTTTGTGGCCTTTTTCCGCTGGGCGAACTTCGCGCCCCGGACTTCGGGCCGTTATTTTTGGGCGCGGCTGTGCCCGGTGCCTATTTTTGGTACACGGAGGCCGGTCGCAAAGTCTCGCGCCATTCCGAGTCCGGCGGACGAAGTTGGCAAGCCCCACCCCCCAAGGCTATAGCCCACCCGTTTTTGTGGCCTTTTTCCGCTGGACGAACTTGGCGCTCCGGCCTTCGGGCCGTTATTTTTGGGCGCGGCTGTGCCCGGGGCCTATTTTTGCCACACGGAGGTCGCTCGCAAAGTCTCGCGCCATTCCGAGTCCGGCGGACGAAGTGGGCCAGCCCCACCCCCCAAGGCTATAGCCCACCCGTTTTTGTGGCCTTTTTCCGCAGGACGAACTTGGCGCCCCGGCCTTCAGGCGCGGCTGTGCCTGGGGCCAATTTTCAGCACACGGAGGCAGCTCGCAAAGTCTCGCGCCATTCCGAGTCCGGCGGACGAGGTTGGCCAGCGCCAACCCCCAAGGCTATAGCCCACCCGTTTTTGTGCCCTTTTTTCGCTGGACGAACTTGGCGCCCCGGCCTTTGGGCGGTTATTTTTGGGCGCAGCTGTGCCCGGGGCCTATTTTTGGCACACGAAGGCCGCTGGCAAAGTCTCGCGCCATTCCGAGTCCGGCGGACGAAGTTGGCCAGCCCCACCCCCCAAGGCTATACACCACCCGTTTTTGTGGCCTTTTTCCGCAGGACGAACATGGCGCCCCGGCCTTCGGGCGGTTATTTTTGGGCGCGGCTGTGCCCGGGGCCTATTTTTGGCACACGGAGGCCGCTCGCAAAGTCTCGCGCCATTCCGAGTCCGGCGGACGAAGTGGGCCAGCCCCACCGCCCAAGGCTATAGCCCACCCGTTTTTGTGGCCTTTTTCCGCTGCACGAACTTGGCGCCCCGGCCTTAGGGCGGTTATATTTGGGCGCGGCTGTGACCGGGGCCTATTTTTGGCACACGGAGGCCGCTCGCAAAGTCTCGCACCATTCCGAGTCCGGCGGACGAAGTTGGTCAGCCCCACCCCACAAGGCTATAGCCCACCCGTTTTTGTGGCCTTTTTCCGCTGGACGAACTTCGCGCCCCGGACTTCGGGCGTTTATTTTTGGGCGCGGCTGTGCCCGGTGCCTATTTTAGGTACACGGAGGCCGGTCGCAAAGTCTCGCGCCATTCCGAGTCCGGCGGACGAAGTTGGCAAGGCCCACCCCCCAAGGCTATAGCCCACCCGTTTTTGTGGCCTTTTTCCGCTGGACGAACTTGGCGCCCCGGCCTTCGGGCGGTTATTTTTGGGCGCGGCTGTGCTCGGGGCCTATTTTTGGCACACGGAGGCCGCTCGCAAAGTCTCGCGCCATTCCGAGTCCGGCGGACGAAGTTGGCCAGCCCCACCCCCCAAGGCTATAGCCCACCCGTTTTTGTGGCCTTTTTCCGCTGGACGAACTTGGCGCCCCGGCCTTCGGGCAGTTATTTTAGGGCGCGGCGGAGCCCGGGGCCTATTTTTGGCAAAAGGAGGCCGCTCGCAAAGTCTCCCGCCATTCCGAGTCCGGCGGACGAAGTTGGCCAGCCCCACCCCCCAAGGCTATAGCCCACCCGTTTTTGTGGCCTTTTTCCGCTGGACGAACTTGGCGCCCCAGCCTTTGGGCCGTTATTTTTGGGCGCGGCTGTGCCCGGGGCCTATTTTTGGCACACGGAGGCCGCTCGCAAAGTCTCGCGCCATTCCGAGTCCGGCGGACGAAGTTGGCCAGCCCCACCCCCCAAGGCTATAGCCCACCCATTTTTGTGTCCTTTTTCCGCTGGACGAACTTGGAGCCCCGGCCTTCGGTCGGTTATTTTTGGGCACGGCAGTGCCCGGGGCCTATTTTTGGTACACGGAGGCTGCTCGCAAAGTCTCGCGCCATTCCGAGTCCGGCGGACGAAGTTGGCCAGCCCCACCCCCCAAGGCTATACACCACCCGTTTTTGTGGCCTTTTTCCGCAGGACGAACATGGCGCCCCGGCCTTCGGGCGGTTATTTTTGGGCGCGGCTGTGCCCGGGGCCTATTTTTGGCACACGGAGGCCGCTCGCAAAGTCTCGCGCCATTCCGAGTCCGGCGGACGAAGTGGGCCAGCCCCACCACCCAAGGCTATAGCCCACCCGTTTTTGTGGCCTTTTTCCGCTGCATGAACTTGGCGCCCCGGCCTTAGGGCGGTTATATTTGGGCGCGGCTGTGACCGGGGCCTATTTTTGGCACACGGAGGCCGCTCGCAAAGTCTCGCACCATTCCGAGTCCGGCGGACGAAGTTGGTCAGCCCCACCCCACAAGGCTATAGCCCACCCGTTTTTGTGGCCTTTTTCCGCTGGACGAACTTCGCGCCCCGGACTTCGGGCGTTTATTTTTGGGCGCGGCTGTGCCCGGTGCCTATTTTAGGTACACGGAGGCCGGTCGCAAAGTCTCGCGCCATTCCGAGTCTGGCGGACGAAGTTGGCAAGCCCCACCCCCCAAGGCTATAGCCCACCCGTTTTTGTGGCCTTTTTCCGCTGGACGAAATTGGCGCCCCGGCCTTCGGGCGGTTATTTTTGGGCGAGGCTGTGCCCGGGGCCTATATTTGGCACACGGAGACCGCTCGCAAAGTCTCCCGCCATTCCGAGTCCGGCGGACGAAGTGGGCCAGCCCCACCCCCCAAGGCTATAGCCCACCCGTTTTTGTGGCCTTTTTCCGCTGGACGAACTTGGCGCCCCGGCCTTCGGGCGGTTATTTTTGGGTGCGGCTGTGCCCGGGGCCTATTTTTGTCACACGGAGGCTGCTCACAAAGTCTCGCGCCATTCCGAGTCCGGCGGACGAAGTTGGCCAGCCGCACCCCCCAAGGCTATAGCCCACCCCTTTTTGTGGCCTTTTTCCGCTGGACGAACTTGGCGCCTCGGCCTTCGGGCGGTTATTTTTGGGCGCGGCTGTGCCCTGGGCCTATTTTTGGCATACGGAGGCCGCTCGCAAATTCTCGCGCCATTCCGAGTCCGGCGGACGAAGTCAGCCAGCCCCACCCCCCAAGGCTATAGCCCACCCGTTTTTGTGGCCTTTTTCCGCTGCACGAACTTGGCGCCCCGGCCTTAGGGCGGTTATATTTGGGCGCGGCTGTGACCGGGGCCTATTTTTCCCACACGGAGGTCACTCGCAAAGTCTCGCGCCATTCCGAGTCCGGCGGACGAAGTTGGCCAGCCCTACCCCCCAAGGCTATAGCCCACCCGTTTTTATGGCCTTTTTCCGCTGGACGAACTTGGCGCCCCGGCCTTCGGGCAGTTTTTTTCGGGCACGGTGGAGCCCGGGGCCTATTTTTGGCAAAAGGAGGCCGCTCGCAAAGTCTCCCGTCATTCCGAGTCCGGCGGACGAAGTTGGCCAGCCCCACCCCCCAAGGCTATAGCCCATCCGTTTTTGTGGCCTTTTTCCGCTGGACGAACTTGGCGCCCCAGCCTTTGGGCCGTTATTTTTGGGCGCGGCTGTGCCCGGGGCCTATTTTTGGCACACGGAGGCCGCTCGCAAAGTCTCGCGCCATTCCGAGTCCGGCGGAGGAAGTTGGCCAGCCCCACCCCCCAAGGCTATAGCCCATCCGTTTTTGTGGCCTTTTTCCGCTGGACGAACTTGGCAACCTGGCCTTCGAGCGGTTATTTTTGGGCACGGCTGACCCTGGGGCCTATTTTTGGCACACGGCGGCCGTTCGCAAAGTCTCGCGCCAATCCGAGTCCGGCGGACGAAGTTGGCCAGCCCCACCCCCCAAGGCTATAGCCCACCCGTTTTTGTGGCCTTTTTCCGGTGGACGAACTTGGCGCCCCGGCCTTTGGGATGTTATTTTTGGGCGCGGCTGTGCCCGGGGCCTATTTTTGGCACACGGAGGCCGCTCGCAAAGTCTCGCGCCATTCCGAGTCCGGCGGACGAAGTTGGCCAGCCCCACCCCCCAAGGCTATAGCCCACCCGTTTTTGTGGCCTTTTTCCGCTGGACGAACTTGGCGCACCAGCCTTCGGGCCGTTATTTTTGGGCGCGGCTGTGCCCGGGGCCTATTTTTTGTACACGGAGGCCGGTCGCAAAGTCTCGCGCCATTCCGAGTCCGGCGGACGAAGTTGGCAAGGCCCACCCCCCAAGGCTATAGCCCACCCGTTTTTGTGGCCTTTTTCCGCTGGACGAACTTGGCGCTCCGGCCTTCGGGCCGTTATTTTTGGGCGCGGCTGTGCTCGGGGCCTATTTTTGGCACACGGAGGCCGCTCGCAAAGTCTCGCGCCATTCCGAGTCCGGCGGACGAAGTTGGCCAGCCCCACCCCCCAAGGCTATAGCCCACCCGTTTTTATGGCCTTTTTCCGCTGGACGAACTTGGCGCCCCGGCCTTCGGGCAGTTATTTTCGGGCACGGCGGAGCCCGGGGCCTATTTTTGGCAAAAGGAGGCCGCTCGCAAAGTCTCCCGCCATTCCGAGTCCGGCGGACGAAGTTGGCCAGCCCCACCCCCCAAGGCTATAGCCCACCCGTTTTTGTGGCCTTTTTCCGCTGGACGAACTTGGCGCCCCAGCCTTTGGGCCGTTATTTTTGGGCGCGGCTGTGCCCGGGGCCTATTTTTGGCACACGGAGGCCGCTCGCAAAGTCTCGCGCCATTCCGAGTCCGGCGGACGAAGTTGGCCAGCCCCACCCCCCAAGGCTATAGCCCACCCGTTTTTGTGGCCTTTTTCCGCTGGACGAACTTGGAGCCCCGGCCTTCGGTCGGTTATTTTTGGGCACGGCAGTGCCCGGGGCCTATTTTTGGCACACGGAGGCTGCTCGCAAAGTCTCGCGCCATTCCGAGTCCGGCGGAGGAAGTTGGCCAGCCCCACCCCCCAAGGCTATAGCCCATCCGTTTTTGTGGCCTTTTTCCGCTGGACGAACTTGGCAACCTGGCCTTCGGGCGGTTATTTTTGAGCACGGCTGACCCTGGGGCCTATTTTTGGCACACGGAGGCCGTTCGCAAAGTCTCGCGCCAATCCGAGTCCGGCGGACGAAGTTGGCCAGCCCCACCCCCCAAGGCTATAGCCCACCCGTTTTTATGGCCTTTTTCCGTTGGACGAACTTGGCGGTCCTTCGTTCGGGCGGTTATTTTTGGCGCGGCTGTGCCTGGGGCCTATTTTTGGCACACAGAGGCTGCTCGTAAAGTCTCGCGCCATTCCGAGTCCGGGGGACGAAGTTGGGCAGCCCCACCCCCCAAGGCTATAGCCCACCCGTTTTTGTGGCCTTTTTCCGGTGGACGAACTTGGCGCCCCGGCCTTTGGGATGTTATTTTTGGGCGCGGCTGTGCCCGGGGCCTATTTTTGGTACACGGAGACCGCTCGCAAAGTCTCGCGCCATTCCGAGTCCGGCGGACAAAGTTGGCCAGCCCCACCCCCCAAGGCTATAGCCCACCTGTTTTTGTGGCCTTTTTCCGCAGGACGAACTTGGCGCACCAGCCTTCGGGCCGTTATTTTTGGGCGCGGCTGTGCCGGGGGCTTATTTTTGGTACACGGAGGCCGGTCGCAAAGTCTCGCGCCGTTCCGAGTCCGGCGGACGAAGTTGGCAAGCCCCACCCCCCAAGGCTATAGCCCACCCGTTTTTGTGGCCTTTTTCCGCTGGACGAACTTGGCGCCCCGGCCTTCGGGCTGTTATTTTTGGGCGCGGCTGTGCCCGGGGCCTATTTTTGGCACACGGAGGCCGCTCGCAAAGTCTCGCGCCATTCCGAGTCCGGCGGACGAAGTTGGCCAGCCCCACCCCCCAAGGCTATAGCCCACCCGTTTTTGTGGCCTTTTTCCGCTGGACGAACTTGGCGCCCCGGCCTTCGGGCCGTTATTTTTGGGCGCGGCGGTGCCCGGTACCTATTTTTGGCACACGGAGGCCGCTCGCAAAGTCTCGCGCCATTCCGAGTCCGGCGGACGAAGTTGGCCAGCCCCACCCCCCAAGGCTATAGCCCACCCGTTTTTGTGCCCTTTTTCCACTGGACGAACTTGGCGCCCCGGCCTTTGGGCCGTTATTTTTGGGCGCGGCTGTCCCCGGGGCCTATTTTTGGCACACGGAGGCCGCTCGCAAAGTCTCGCGCCATTCCGACTCCGGCGGACGAAGTTGGTCAGCCCCACTCCCCAAGGCTATAGCCCACCCGTTTTTGTGCCCTTTTTCCACTGGACGAACTTGGCGTCCCGGCCTTCGGGCCGTTATTTTTGGGCGCGGCTGTGTCCGGGGCCTATTTTTGGTACACGGAGGCCGGTCGCAAAGTCTCGCCCCATTCCTAGTCCGGCGGACGAAGTCGGCCAGCCCCACCCCCCAAGGCTATAGCCCACCCGTTTTTGTGGCCTTTTTCCGCTGGACGAACTTGGCGCCCCAGCCTTTGGGCCGTTATTTTTGGGCGCGGCTGTGCCCGGGGCCTATTTTTGGCACACGGAGGCCGTTCGCAAAGTCTCGCGCCATTCCGAGTCCGGCGGACGAAGTTGGCCAGCCCCACCCCCCAAGGCTATAGCCCACCCGTTTTTGTGTCCTTTTTCCGCTGGACGAACTTGGAGCCCCGGCCTTCGGTCGGTTATTTTTGGGCACGGCAGTGCCCGGGGCCTATTTTTGGCACACGGAGGCTGCTCGCAAAGTCTCGCGCCATTCCGAGTCCGGCGGAGGAAGTTGGCCAGCCCCACCCCCCAAGGCTATAGCCCATCCGTTTTTGTGGCCTTTTTCCGCTGGACGAACTTGGCAACCTGGCCTTCGGGCGGTTATTTTTGGGCACGGCTGACCCTGGGGCCTATTTTTGGCACACGGAGGCCGTTCGCAAAGTCTCGCGCCAATCCGAGTCCGGCGGACGAAGTTGGCCAGCCCCACCCCCCAAGGCTATAGCCCACCCGTTTTTATGGCCTTTTTCCGTTGGACGAACTTGGCGGTCCTTCGTTCGGGCGGTTATTTTTGGCGCGGCTGTGCCTGGGGCCTATTTTTGGCACACAGAGGCTGCTCGCAAAGTCTCGCGCCATTCCGAGTCCGGGGGACGAAGTTGGGCAGCCCCACCCCACAAGGCTATAGCCCACCCGTTTTTGTGGCCTTTTTCCGGTGGACGAACTTGGCGCCCCGGTCTTTGGGATGTTATTTTTGGGTACGGCTGTGCCCGGGGCCTATTTTTGGCACACGGAGACCACTCGCAAAGTCTCGCGCCATTCCGAGTCCGGCGGACGAATTTGGCAAGCCCCACCCCCCAAGGCTATAGCCCACCCGTTTTTGTGGCCTTTTTCCGCTGGACGAACTTGGCGCTCCGGCCTTCGGCCCGTTATTTTTGGGCGCGGCTGTGCCCGGGGCCTATTTTTGGCACACGGAGGCCGCTCGCAAAGTCTCGCGCCATTCCGAGTCCGGCGGACGAAGTTGGCCAGCCCCACCCCCCAAGGCTATAGCCCACCCGTTTTTGTGCCCTTTTTCCACTGGACGAACTTGGCGTCCCGGCCTTCGGGCCGTTATTTTTGGGCGCGGCTGTGTCCGGGGCCTATTTTTGGTACACGGAGGCCGGTCGCAAAGTCTCGCCCCATTCCTAGTCCGGCGGACGAAGTCGGCCAGCCCCACCCCCCAAGGCTATAGCCCACCCGTTTTTGTGGCCTTTTTCCGCTGGACGAACTTGGCGCCCCAGCCTTTGGGCCGTTATTTTTGGGTGCGGCTGTGCCCGGGGCCTATTTTTGGCACACGGAGGCCGTTCGCAAAGTCTCGCGCCATTCCGAGTCCGGCGGACGAAGTTGGCCAGCCCCACCCCCCAAGGCTATAGCCCACCCGTTTTTGTGTCCTTTTTCCGCTGGACGAACTTGGAGCCCCGGCCTTCGGTCGGTTATTTTTGGGCACGGCAGTGCCCGGGGCCTATTTTTGGCACACGGAGGCTGCTCGCAAAGTCTCGCGCCATTCCGAGTCCGGCGGAGGAAGTTGGCCAGCCCCACCCCCCAAGGCTATAGCCCATCCGTTTTTGTGGCCTTTTTCCGCTGGACGAACTTGGCAACCTGGCCTTCGGGCGGTTATTTTTGGGCACGGCTGACCCTGGGGCCTATTTTTGGCACACGGAGGCCGTTCGCAAAGTCTCGCGCCAATCCGAGTCCGGCGGACGAAGTTGGCCAGCCCCACCCCCCAAGGCTATAGCCCACCCGTTTTTGTGGCCTTTTTCTGCTGGACGAACTTGGCGGTCCGGCCTTCGGGCCGTTATTTTTGGGCGCGGCTGTGCCCGGGGCCTATTTTTGGTACACGGAGGTCGCTCGCAAAGTCTCGCGCCATTCCGAGTCCGGCGGACGAAGTTGGCCAGCCCCACCCCCCAAGGCTATAGCCCACCCGTTTTTATGGCCTTTTTCCGCTGGATGAACTTGGCGCCTCGGCCTTCGGGCAGTTATTTTCGGGCACGGCGGAGCCCGGGGCCTATTTTTGGCAAAAGGAGGCCGCTCGCAAAGTCTCGCGCCATTCTGAGTCCGGCGGACGAAGTTGGCCAGCCCCACCCCCCAAGGCTATAGCCCACCCGTTTTTGTGGCCTTTTTCCGCTGGACGAACTTGGCGCCCCAGCCTTTGGGCCGTTATTTTTGGGTGCGGCTGTGCCCGGGGCCTATTTTTGGCACACGGAGGCCGCTCGCAAAGTCTCGCGCCATTCCGAGTCCGGCGGACGAAGTTGGCCAGCCCCATCCCCCAAGGCTATAGCCCACCCGTTTTTGTGGCCTTTTTCCGCTGGACGAACTTGGCGCCCCAGCCTTCGGTCCGTTATTTTTGGACGCGGCTGTGCCTGGGTCCTATTTTTGGTACACGGAGGCCAGTCGCCAAGTCTCGCGCCATTACGAGTCCGGCGGACGAAGTTGGCAAGCCCCACCCCCCAAGGCTATAGCCCACCCGTTTTTGTGGCCTTTTTCCGCTGGACGAACTTGGCGCCCCGGCCTTCGGGCCGTTATTTTTGGGCGCGGCTGTGCCCGGGGCCTATTTTTGGTACACGGAGGCCGGTCGCAAAGTCTCGCGCCGTTCCGAGTCCGGCGGACGAAGTTGGCAAGCCCCACCCCCCAAGGCTATAGCCCACCCGTTTTTGTGGCCTTTTTCCGCTGGACGAACTTGGCGCTCTGGCCTTCGGGCCGTTATTTTTGGGCGCGGCTGTGCCCGGGGCCTATTTTTGCCACACGGAGGTCGCTCGCAAAGTATCGCGCCATTCCGAGTCCGGCAGACGAAGTGGGCCAGCCCCACCCCCCAAGGCTATAGCCCGCCCGTTTTTATGGCCTTTTTCCGCTGGACGAACTTGGCGCCTCGGCCTTCGGGCAGTTATTTTCGGGCACAGCGGAGCCCGGGGCCTATTTTTGGCAAAAGGAGGCCGCTCGCAAAGTCTCGCGCCATTCTGAGTCCGGCGGACGAAGTTGGCCAGCCCCACCCCCCAAGGCTATAGCCCACCCGTTTTTGTGGCCTTTTTCCGCTGGACGAACTTGGCGCCCCAGCCTTTGGGCCGTTATTTTTGGGCGCGGCTGTGCCCGGGGCCTATTTTTGGCACACGGAGGCCGCTCGCAAAGTCTCGCGCCATTCCGAGTCCGGCGGACGAAGTTGGCCAGCCCCATCCCCCAAGGCTATAGCCCACCCGTTTTTGTGGCCTTTTTCCGCTGGACGAACTTGGCGCCCCAGCCTTCGGGCCGTTATTTTTGGACGCGGCTGTGCCTGGGTCCTATTTTTGGTACACGGAGGCCAGTCGCCAAGTCTCGCGCCATTACGAGTCCGGCGGACGAAGTTGGCAAGCCCCACCCCCCAAGGTTATAGCCCACCCGTTTTTGTGGCCTTTTTCCGCTGGACGAACTTGGCGCCCCGGCCTTCAGTCGGTTATTTTTGGGTGTGGCTGTGCCCGGGGCCTATTTTTAGCACACGGAGGCTGCTCGCAAAGTCTCGCGCCATTCCGAGTCCAGCGGAGAAAGATGGCCAGCCCCACCCCCCGAGGCTATAGCCCACCCGTTTTTGTGGCCTTTTTCCGCTAGACGAACTTGGCACCCCGGCCTTCGGGCAGTTATTTTTGGGCGTGGATGTCCCTGGGGCCTTTTTTTGGCACACGGAGGCCTCTCGCAAAGTGTCGCGCCATTCCGAGTCCTGCGGACAAAGTTGGCCAGCCCCACCCCCCAAGGCTATAGCCCACCCGTTTTTGTGGCCTTTTTCCGCTGGACGAACTTGGCGCCCCGGCCTTCGGGCGGTTATTTTTCGGCGCGGCTGTGTCCGGGGCCTATTTTTGGCACACGGAGGCTGCTCGCAAAGTCTCGCCCCATTCCGAGTCCGGCGGACGAAGTTGGCAAGCCCCACCCCCCAAGGATATAGCCCACCCGTTTTTGTGGCCTTTTTCAGCTGGACGAACTTGGCGCCCCGGCCTTCGGGCGGTTATTATTGGGCGCGGCTGTGCCCGTGGCCTATTTTTGGCACGCGGAGGCCGCTTGCAAAGTCTCACCCCATTCCGAGTCCGGCGGATGAAGTTGGCCAGCCCCTCCCCCCAAGGCTATAGCCCACCCGTTTTTTGGCCATTTTTCCGCAGGGAGGTTTGGGTGCGCCGACCTTCGGGCGGTTATTTTTGGACGTGGGTGTGCCCGCGGCCTATTTTTGGCACGCGCAGGCCGCTCGCAAAGTCTCGCTCCAATCCGAGTCCCGCGGACGAAGTTGGCCAGCCCCACCCCCCGAGGCTATAGCCCACCCGTTTTTGTGGCCTTTTTCCGCTGGACGAACATGGCGCCCCGGCCGTCGGGCTGTTATTTTTGGGTGCGGCTGTGCCCGGGGCCTATTTTTGGCACACGGACGCCGCTCGCAATGTCTCGCGCCATCCTGAGTCCGGGTGACGAAGTCGGCCGGCCCCACCCCCCAAGGCTATAGCCCACCCGTTTTTGTGGCCTTTTTCCGCAGGAGGAACTTGGCGCCCCGGCCTTCGGGCTGTTATTTTTTGGCGCGTCTGTGCTCGGGGTCTATTTTTGGTACAGGGAGGCCGCTCGCAAAGTCTCGCGCCATTCCGAGTCCGGCGGACGAAGTCGGCCGACCCAACCCCCAAGGCTATAGCCCACCCGTTTTTGTGGCCTTTTTCCGCTGGACGAACTTGGGGCCCCGGCCTTTGGGCGGTTATTTTTGGGCGCGGCTGTGCCCAGGGCCTATTTTTGGCACACGGAGGCCGCTGGCAAAGTCTCGCGCCATTCCGAGTCCGGCGGACGAAGTGGGCCAGCCCCACCCCCCAAGGCTATAGCCCACCCGTTTATGTGGCCTTTTTCTGCTGGACGAACTTGGCGCCCCGGCCTTTGGGCGTTTATTTTTGGGCGCGGCTGTGCCCGGGGCCTATTTTTGGCACACGGAGGCCGCTCGCAAAGTCTCGCGCCATTCCGAGTCCGGCGGACGAAGTTGGCCAGCCCCACCCCCCAAGGCTATAGCACAACCGTTTTTGTGGCCTTTTTCCGCTGGACGAACTTGGCGACCCGGCCTTCGGGCGGTTATTTTTGGGCAATACTCTGCCCGGGGCCTATTTTGGGCACACGGAGGCCGCTCGCAAAGTCTCACACCCTTTCGAGTCCGGCGGACGAAGTTGGCCAGCCCCTTCCGCCAAGGCTATAGCCCACCCGTTTTTTGGCCATTTTTCCGCTGGACGAACTTGGCGCCCCGGCCTTCGGGTGGTTTTTTTTTGGGCGCGTCTGTGCCCGCGGCCTATTTTTGGCACGCGGAGGCCGCTCGCAAAGTCTCGCCCCATTCCGAGTCCGGCGGACGAAGTCGGCCAGCCCGTCCCCCCAAGGCTATAGCCCACCCGTTTTTTGGCCATTTTTCCGCTGCACGAACTTGGCGCCGCGGCCTTCGGTGGGGAATTTTGGGGGCGGCTGTGTCCGTGGCCTATTTTTGGTACACGGAGGTGCCTCGCAAAGTCTAGCGCCATTCCGAGTCCGGCGGACGAAGTTGGCCAGCCCCACCCCCCAAGGCTATAGCCTACCCGTTTTTTGGCCATTTTTCCGCTGGACGAACTTGGCGCCCCGGCCTTCGGGCGGTTAATTTTGGGCGCGGCTGTGCCCGCGGCTTATTTTTGGCACGCGGAGACCCCTCGCAAAGTCTCGTCCCATTCCGAGTCCGGCGGACGAAGTCGGCCAGCCCCTCCCCCCAAGGCTAT
The DNA here is from genome assembly GCA_030444885.1 of Citrus sp. QX-2021. NCBI lineage: Eukaryota > Viridiplantae > Streptophyta > Magnoliopsida > Sapindales > Rutaceae > Citrus > Citrus sp. QX-2021. The sequence goes on from JAUJEF010000089.1 coordinate 287,828, forward strand.
AGCCCACCCGTTTTTTGGCCATTTTTCCGCTGGACGAACTTGGCGCCCCGGCCTTCGGGCGGTTATTTTTGGGCGCGGCTGTGCCCGCGGCTTATTTTTGGCACGCGGAGACCCCTCGCAAAGTCTCGTCCCATTCCGAGTCCGGCGGACGAAGTCGGCCAGCCCCTCCCCCCAAGGCTATAGCCCACCCGTTTTTTGGCCATTTTTCCGCTGGACGAATTTGGCGCCGCGGCCTTCGGGCCGGTATTTTTGGGTACGGCTGTGGCCGCGGCCTATTTTTAGCACACGGAGGCGCCTCGCAAAGTCTCGCCCCATTCCGAGTCCGGCGGACGAAGTTGGCCAGCCCCAGTCCCCAAGGCCATAGCCCACACGTTTTTGTGGCCTTTTTCCGTTGGACGAACTTGGCGCCCCGGTCTTCGGGCAGTTATTTTTGGTCACGGCTGTGCCCGGTGCCTATTTTTGGCACAAGGAGGCCGCTTACAAAGTCTCGCGCCATTCCGAGTCCGGCGGACGAAGTCGGCCAGCCCCACCCCCCAAGGCTATAGCCCACCCGTTTTTGTGGCCTTTTTCCGCTGGACGAACTTGGCGCCCCAGCCTTCGGGCGGTTATTTTTGGGCGCGGCTGCGCCCGCGGCCTATTTTTGGCACACGGAGGCTCCTCGCAAAGTCTCGCGCCATTCCGAGTCCGGCGGACGAAGATGGCCGGCCCCACCCCCCAAGGCTATAGCCCACCCGTTTTTGTGGACTTTTTCCGCTGGACGAACTTGGCGCCGCAGCCTTCGGGCGGGTATTTTTGGGCGTGGCTGTGCCCGCGGCCTATTTTTGGCACACGGAGGCGCCTCGCAAACTCTCGCGCCATTCCGAGTCCGGCGGATGAAGTTGGCCAGCCCCACCCCCCAAGGCTATAGCCCACCCGTTTTTGTGGCCTTTTTCCACTGGACGAACTTGGCGCCGCGGCCTTTGGCTAGGTATTTTTGGGCGCGGCTTTACTCGCAGCCTATTTTTGGCACACGGAGGCGCCTCGCAAAGTCTCACTCCATTCCGAGTCCGGCGGACGAAGTTGGCCAGCCCCACCCCCCAAGACTATAGCCCACCCGTTTTTGGGGACTTTTTCCGCTGGACGAACTTGGCGCCGCGGCCTTCGGGCGGGTATTTTTGGGTGCGGCTGTGCCCACGTCCTATTTTTGGCAAACGGAGGCTCCTCGCAAAGTCTCACGCCATTCCGAGTCCGGCGGACGAAGATGGCCGGCCCCACCCCCCAAGGCAATAGCCCACCCGTTTTTGTGGCCTTTTTCCGCTGGACGAACTTGGCGCCGCGGCCTTCGGGCGGGTATTTTTGGGCGCGGCTGTGCCCGCGGCCTATTTTTGGCACACAGAGGCGCCTCGCAAACTCTCGCGCCATTCCGAGTCCGGCGGACGGAGTTGGCCAGCCCCACCGCCCAAGGCTATAGCCCACCCGTTTTTGTGGACTTTTTCCGCTGGACGAACTTGGCGCCGCGGACTTCGGCCAGGTATTTTTGGGCGCGGCTTTACCCGCAGCCTATTTTTGGCACACGGAGGCGCCTCGCAAACTCTCGCGCCATTCCGAGTCCGGCGGACGAAGTTGGCCAGCCCCACCCCCCAAGGCTATAGCCCACACGTTTTTGTGGACTTTTTCCGTTGGACGAACTTGGCCCCCCGGCCTTCGGGCGGTTATTTTTTATCACGGCCGTGCCCGGGGCCTATTTTTGGCACACGGAGGCCGCTTACAAAGTCTCGCGCCATTCCGAGTCCGGCGGACGAAGTTGGCCAGCCCCACCCCCCAAGGCTATAGCCCACCCGTTTTTGTGGCCTTTTTCCGCTGGACGAACTTGGCGCCCCCGCCTTCGGGCGGTTATTTTTGGGCGCGGCTGCGCCCACGGCCTATTTTTGGCACACGGAGGCTCCTCGCAAAGTCTCGCGCCATTCCGAGTCCGGCGGACGAAGATGGCCGGCCCCACCCCCCAAGGCTATAGCCCACCCGTTTTTGTGGACTTTTTCCGCTGGACGAACTTGGCGCCGCAGCCTTTGGGCGGGTATTTTTGGGCGTGGCTGTGCCCGCGGCCTATTTTTGGCACACGGAGGCACCTCGCAAACTCTCGCGCCATTCCGAGTCCGGCGGACGAAGTTGGCCAGCCCCACCCCCCAAGGCTATAGCCCACCCGTTTTTGTGGCCTTTTTCCGCTGGACGAACATGGCGCCCCGGCCTTCGGCCGGTTATTTTTGGGCACGGCATTACCGGCAGCCTATTTTTGGCACACGGAGGCACCTCGCAAAGTCTCACGCCATTCCGAGTCCGGCGGATGAAGTTGGCCAGCCCCACCCCCCAAGGCTATAGCCCACCCGTTTTTGTGGCCTTTTTCCACTGGACGAACTTGGCGCCGCGGCCTTTGGCTAGGTATTTTTGGGCGCGGCTTTACTCGCAGCCTATTTTTGGCAAACGGAGGCTCCTCGCAAAGTCTCGCGCCATTCCGAGTCCGGCGGACGAAGATGGCCGGCCCCACCCCCCAAGGCAATAGCCCACCCGTTTTTGTGGCCTTTTTCCGCTGGACGAACTTGGTGCCACGGCCTTCGGGTGGGTATTTTTGGGCGCGGCTGTGCCCGCGGCCTATTTTTGGCAAACGGAGGCTCCTCGCAAAGTCTCGCGCCATTCCGAGTCCGGCGGACGAAGATGGCCGGCCCCACCCCCCAAGGCAATAGCCCACCCGTTGTTGTGGCCTTTTTCCGCTGGACGAACTTGGCGCCGCGGCCTTCGGGCGGGTATTTTTGGACGCGGCTGCGCCCGCGGCCTATTTTTGGCACACGGAGGTGCCTCGCAAAGTCTCGCGCCATTCCGATTCCGGCGGACGAAGATGGCCGGCCACACCCCCAAGGCTATAACCCACCCGTTTTTGTGGCCTTTTTCCGCTGGACGAACTTGGCGCCCCGGCCTTCGGGCGGTTATTTTTGGTCACGGCTGTGCCCGGGGCATATTTTTGGCAAACGGAGGCTCCTCGCAAAGTCTCGCGCCATTCCGAGTCCGGCGGACGAAGATGGCCGGCCCCACCCCCCAAGGCAATAGCCCACCCGTTTTTGTGGCCTTTTTCCGCTGGACGAACTTGGCACCGCGGCCTTCGGGCGGGTATTTTTGGGCGCGGCTGCGCCCGCGGCCTATTTTTGGCACACGGAGGCTCCTCGCAAAGTCTCGCGCCATTCCGAGTCCGGCGGACGAAGATGGCCGGCCCCACCCCCCAAGCCTATAACCCACCCGTTTTTGTGGCCTTTTTCCGCTGGACGAACTTGCCGCCCCGGCCTTCGGGCGGTTATTTTTGGCCGCGGCTGTGCCCGGGGACCATTTTTGGGACACGGAGGCCGCACGCAAAGTCTCGCGCCATTCCGAGTCCGGCAGACGAAGTTGGCCAGCCCCACCCCCCAAGGCTATAGCCCACCCATTTTTGTGGCCTTTTTCCGCTGGACGAACTTGGCGCCGCAGCCTTCGGGTGGGTATTTTTGGGCGTGGCTGTGCCCGCGGCCTATTTTTGGCACACGGAGGCGCCTCGCAAAGTCTCACGCCATTCCGAGTCCGGCGGACGAAGTTGGCCAGCCCCACCCCCCAAGGCTATAGCCCACCCGTTTTTGTGGACTTTTTCCGCTGGACGAACTTGGCGACGCGGCCTTCGGGCGGGTATTTTTGGGCGCGGCTGTGCCCACGGCCTATTTTTGGCACACGGAGGCGCCTCGCAAAGTCTCACGCCATTCCGAGTCCGGCGGACGAAGTTGGCCAGCCCCACCCCCCAAGACTATAGCCCACCCGTTTTTGTGGACTTTTTCCGCTGGACGAACTTGGCGCCGCGGACTTCGGCTAGGTATTTTTGGGCGCGGCTTTACCCGTAGCCTATTTTTGGCACACGGAGGCGCCTCGCAAACTCTCGCGCCATTCCGAGTCCGGCGGACGAAGTTGGCCAGCCCCACCCCCCAAGGCTATAGCCCACCCGTTTTTGTGGCCTTTTTCCGATGGACGAACTTGGTGCCCCGGCCTTCGGGCGGTTATTTTTGGGCGCGGCTGTGGCCGGGGACTATTTTTGGCACACGGAGGCCACACGCAAAGTCTCGCGCCATTCCGAGTCCGGCGGACGAAGTAGGCCAGCCCCACCCCCCAAGGCTATAGCCCACCCGTTTTTGTGGCCTTTTTCCGCTGGACGAACTTGGCGCCGCAGCCTTCGGGCGGGTATTTTTGGGCATGGCTGTGCCCGCGGCCTATTTTTGGCACACGGAGGCACCTCGCAAAGTCTCACGCCATTCCGAGTCCGGCGGACGAAGTGGGCCAGCCCCACCCCCCAAGACTATAGCCCACCCGTTTTTGTGGACTTTTTCCGCTGGACGAACTTGGCGCCGCGGCCTTTGGGCGGGTATTTTTGGGTGCGGCTGTGCCCACGGCCTATTTTTGGCAAACGGAGGCTCCTCGCAAAGTCGCGCGCCATTCCGAGTCCGGCGGACGAAGATGGCCGGCCCCACCCCCCAAGGCAATAGCCCACCCGTTTTTGTGGCCTTTTTCCGCTGGACGAACTTGGCGCCGCGGCCTTCGGGCGTGTATTTTTGGGCGCGACTGCGCCCGCGGCCTATTTTTGGCACACGGAGGCTCCTCGCAAAGTCTCGCGCCATTCCGAGTCCGGCGGACGAAGATGGCCGGCCCCACCCCCCAAGGCTATAACCCACCCGTTTTTGTGGCCTTTTTCCGCTGGACGAACTTGGCGCCCCGGCCTTCGGGCGGTTAGTTTTGGTCACGGCTGTGCCCGGGGCATATTTTTGGCACACGGAGGCCGCTTACAAAGTCTCGCGCCATTCCGAGTCCGGCGGACGAAGTTTGCCAGCCCCACCCCCCAAGGCTATAGCCCACCCGTTTTTGTGGACTTTTTCTGCTGGACGAACTTGGCGACGCGGCCTTCGGGCGGGTATTTTTGGGCGCGGCTGTGCCCACGGCCTATTTTTGGCAAACGGAGGCTCCTCGCAAAGTCTCGCGCCATTCCGAGTCCGGCGGACGAAGATGGCCGGCCCCACCCCCCAAGGCAATAGCCCACCCGTTTTTGTGGCCTTTTTCCGCTGGACGAACTTGGTGCCACGGCCTTCGGGCGTGTATTTTTGGGCGCGACTGCGCCCGCGGCCTATTTTTGGCACACGGAGGCTCCTCGCAAATTCTCGTGCCATTCCGAGTCCGGCGGACGAAGATGGCCGGCCCCACCCCCCAAGGCTATAACCCACCCGTTTTTGTGGCCTTTTTCCGCTGGACGAACTTGGCGCCGCGGCCTTCGGGCGTGTATTTTTGGGCGCGACTGCGCCCGCGGCCTATTTTTGGCACACGGAGGCTCCTCGCAAAGTCTCGCGCCATTCCGAGTCCGGCGGACGAAGATGGCCGGCCCCACCCCCCAAGGCTATAACCCACCCGTTTTTGTGGCCTTTTTCCGCTGGACGAACTTGGCGCCCCGGCCTTCGGGCGGTTATTTTTGGTCACGGCTGTGCCCGGGGCATATTTTTGGCACACGGAGGCCGCTTACAAAGTCTCGCGCCATTCCGAGTCCGGCGGACGAAGTTTGCCAGCCCCACCCCCCAAGGCTATAGCCCACCCGTTTTTGTGGACTTTTTCTGCTGGACGAACTTGGCGCCGTGGCCTTCGGCCAGGTATTTTTGGGCGCGGCTTTACCCGCAGCCTATTTTTGGCACACGGAGGCGCCTCGCAAACTCTCGCGCCATTCCGAGTCCGGCGGACGAAGTTGGCCAGCCCCACCCCCCAAGGCTATACACCACACGTTTTTGCGGCCTTTTTCCGTTGGACGAACTTGGCGCCCCGGACTTCGGGCGGTTATTTTTTATCACGGCTGTGCCCGGGGCCTATTTTTGGCACACGGAGGTGCCTCGCAAAGTCTCACGCCATTCCGAGTCCGGCGGACTAAGTTGGCCAGCCCCACCCCCCAAGACTATAGCCCACCCGTTTTTGTGGACTTTTTCCGCTGGACGAACTTGGCGACGCGTCCTTCGGGCGGGTATTTTTGGGCGCGGCTGTGCCCACGGCCTATTTTTGGCAAACGGAGGCTCCTCGCAAAGTCTCGCGCCATTCCGAGTCCGGCGGACGAAGATGGCCGGCCCCACCCCCCAAGGCAATAGCCCACCCGTTTTTGTGGCCTTTTTCCGCTGGACGAACTTGGCGCCGCGTCCTTCGGGCGTGTATTTTTGGGCGCGACTGCGCCCGCGGCCTATTTTTGGCACACGGAGGCTCCTCGCAAAGTCTCGCGCCATTCCGAGTCCGGCGGACGAAGTTGGCCAGCCCCACCCCCCAAGGCTATAGCCCACCCGTTTTTGTGGCCTTTTTCCGCTGGACGAACTTGGCGCCGCGGCCTTCGGGCGTGTATTTTTGGGCGCGACTGCGCCCGCGGCCTATTTTTGGCACACGGAGGCTCCTCGCAAAGTCTCGCGCCATTCCGAGTCCGGCGGACGAAGTGGGCCAGCCCCACCCCCCAAGGCTATAGCCCACCCGTTTTTGTGGCCTTTTTCCGCTGGACGAACTTGGCGCCCCGGCCTTCGGGGGGTTATTTTTGGGCGCGGCTATGCCCGGGGCCTATTTTTGGCACTCGGAGGCCGCTCGCAAAGTCTCGCACCATTCCGAGTCCGGCGGACGAAGTTGGCCAGCCCCACCCCCCAAGGCTATAGCCCACCCGTTTTTGTGGCCTTTTTCCGCTGGACGAACTTGGCGCCCCGGCCTTCGGGCGGTTATTTTTGGGCGCGGCTGTGCCCGGGGACTATTTTTGGCACACGGAGGCCGCACGCAAAGTCTCGCGCCATTCCGAGTCCGGCGGACAAAGTTGGCCAGCCCCAACCCCAAGGCTATTGCCCACCCGTTTTTGTGGCCTTTTTCCGCTGGACGAACTTGGTGCCCCGGCCTTCGGGTGGTTATTTTTGGGCGTGACTGCGCCCGTGGCCTATTTTTGGCACACGGAGGCTCCTCGCAAAGTCTCGCGCCATTCCGAGTCCGGCGGACGAAGTTGGCCAGCCCCACCCCCCAAGGCTATAGCCCACCCGTTTTTGTGGCCTTTTTCCGCTGGACGAACTTGGCGCCGCGGCCTTCGGGCGTGTATTTTTGGGCGCAACTGCGCCCGCGGCCTATTTTTGGCACACGGAGGCTCCTCGCAAAGTCTCGCGCCATTCCGAGTCCGGCGGACGAAGTTGGCCAGCCCCACCCCCCAAGGCTATAGCCCACCCGTTTTTTGGCCCTTTTTCCGCTGGGCGGACTTGGCGCCCCGGCCTTCGGGGGGTTATTTTTGGGCGCGGCTATGCCCGGGGCCTATTTTTGGCACTCGGAGGCCGCTCGTAAAGTCTCGCACCATTCCGAGTCCGGCGGACGAAGTTGGCCAGCCCCACCCCCCAAGGCTATAGCCCACCCGTTTTTGTGGCCTTTTTCCGCTGGACGAACTTGGCGCCCCGGCCTTCGGGCGGTTATTTTTGGGCGCGGCTGTGCCCGGGGACTATTTTTGGCACACGGAGGCCGCACGCAAAGTCTCGCGCCATTCCGAGTCCGGCGGACAAAGTTGGCCAGCCCCAACCCCCAAGGCTATTGCCCACCCGTTTTTGTGGCCTTTTTCCGCTGGACGAACTTGGCGCCGCGGCCTTCGGGTGGGTATTTTTGGGCGCGGCTGTACTCGCGGCCTATTTTTGGCACACGGAGGCGCCTCGCAAACTCTCGCGCCATTCCGAGTCCGGCGGACGAAGTTGGCCAGCCCCACCCCCCAAGGCTATAGCCCACCCGTTTTTGTGGCCTTTATCCGCTGGACGAACTTGGCGCCGCGGCCTTCGGGCAGGTATTTTTGGGCGCGGCTTTGCCCGCGGCCTATTTTTGGCACACGGAGGCGCCTCGTAAAGTCTCACGCCATTCCGAGTCCGGCGGACGAAGGTGGCCAGCCCCACCCCCCAAGGCTATAGCCCACCCGTTTTTGTGGCCTTTATCCGCTGGACGAACTTGGCGCCGCGGCCTTCGGGCAGGTATTTTTGGGCACGGCTTTGCCCACGGCCTATTTTTGGCACACGGAGGTGCCTCGTAAAGTCTCACACCATTCCGAGTCCGGCGGACGAAGTTGGCCAGCCCCACCCCCCAAGGCAATAGCCCACCCGTTTTTGTGGCCTTTTTCCGTTGGACGAACTTGGCGCCCTAGCCTTCGGGTGGTTATTTTTGGGCACGGCTGTGACCGGGGCCTATTTTTGGCACACGGAGGCCGCACGCAAAGTCTCGCCCCATTCCGAGTCCGGCGGACAAAGTTGGCCAGCCCCACCCCCCAAGGCTATAGCCCACCCGTTTTTGTGGCCTTTTTCCGCTGGACGAACTTGCGTCCCGGCCTTCGGGCGGTTATTTTTGGGCGCGGCTGTGCCCGGGGACTATTTTTTGCACACGGAGGCCGCTCGTAAAGTCTTGCGCCATTCCGAGTGCCGCGGACGAAGTTGGCCAGCCCCACCCCCCAAGGCTATAGCCCACCTGTTTTTGTGGCCTTTTTCCGCTGGACGAATTTGGCGCCCCGGCCTTCGGGCGGTTATTTTTGGGTGCGGCTGTGCCCGGGGCCTATTTCTGGCACACGGAGGCCGCTCGGAAAGTCTCGCGCACTTCCGAGTCCCGCGGACGAAGTTGGCCAGCCCCACCCCCCAAGGCTATAGCCCACCCGTTTTTGTGGCCTTTTTCCGCTCGACGAACTTGGCGCCCCGGCCTTCGGGCGGTTATTTTTGGATGCGACTGTGCCCGCGGCCTATTTTTGGCACACGGAGGCCCCTCGCAAAGTCTCGCGCCATTCCGAGTCCGGCGGACGAAGTTGGCCAGCCCCACCCCCCACGGCTATAGCCCACCCGTTTTTGTGGCCTTTTTCCGCAGGACGAACTTTGCGCCCCAGCCTTCGGGCGGTTATTTTTGGGCACGGCTGTGACCGGGGCCTATTTTTGGCACACGGAGGCCGCACGCAAAGTCTCGCGCCATTCCGAGTCCGGCGGACAAAGTTGGCCAGCCCCACCCCCCAAGGCTATAGCCCACCCGTTTTTGTGGCCTTTTTCCGCTGGACGAACTTGGCGCCCCGGCCTTCGGGCGGTTATTTTTGGATGCGACTGTGCCCGCGGCCTATTTTTGGCACACGGAGGCCCCTCGCAAAGTCTCGCGCCATTCCGAGTCCGGCGGACGAAGTTGGCCAGCCCCACCCCCCACGGCTATAGCCCACCTGTTTTTGTGGCCTTTTTCCGCAGGACGAACTTTGCGCCCTAGCCTTCGGGCGGTTATTTTTGGGCACAGCTGTGACCGGGGCCTATTTTTGGCACACGGAGGCCGCACGCAAAGTCTCGCGCCATTCCGAGTCCGGCGGACAAAGTTGGCCAGCCCCACCCCCCAAGGCTATAGCCCACCCGTTTTTGTGGCCTTTTTCCGCTGGACGAACTTGCCGCCTCGGCCTTCGGGCGGTTATTTTTGGGTGCGGCTGTGCCCGGGGCCTATTTTTGGCACACGGAGGCCGCACGCAAAGTCTCGCGCCATTCCGAGTCCGGCGGACAAAGTTGGCCAGCCCCACCCCCCAAGGCTATAGCCCACCCGTTTTTGTGGCCTTTTTCCGCTGGACGAACTTGCCGCCTCGGCCTTCGGAGGGTTATTTTTGGGCACGGCTGTGCCCGGGGCCTATTTTTGGCACACGGAGGCCGCTCGCAAAGTCTCGCGCCATTCCGAGTCCGCCGGACGAAGTTGGCCAGCCCCACCGCCCAAGGCTATAGCCCACCCGTTTTTGTGGCCTTTTTCCGCTGGACGAACTTGGCGACGCGTCCTTCGGGCGGGTATTTTTGGGCGCGGCTGTGCCCACGGCCTATTTTTGGCAAACGGAGGCTCCTCGCAAAGTCTCGCGCCATTCCGAGTCCGGCGGACGAAGTTGGCCAGCCCCACCCCCCAAGGGTATAGCCCACCTGTTTTTGTGGCCTTATTCCGCTGGACGAGCTTGGCGCCCCGTCCTTCGGGGGTTATTTATGGGCGCGGCTGTGCCCGGGGCCTATTTTTGGCACACGGAGGCTGCACACAAAGTCTCGCGCCATTCCGAGTCCGGCGGACGAAGTTGGCCAGCCCCACCACCCAAGGCTATATAGCCCACCCGTTTTTGTGGCCTTTTTCCGCTGGACGAACTTGGCGCCCCGGCCTTCGGGCGGTTATTTTTCGGCGCGGCTGTGCCCGGGTCCTATTTTTGGCACACGAAGGCCGCTCGCAAAGTCTCCCGCCATTCCGAGTCTGGCGGACGAAGTCGGCCAGCCCCACCCCCCACGGCTATAGCCCACCCGTTTTTGTGGCCTTTTTCCGCAGGACGAACTTGGCGCCCTAGCCTTCGGGCGGTTATTTTTGGGTGCGGCTGTGCCCGGGGCCTATTTTTGGCAGACGGTGGCCACTCGCAAAGTCTCGCGCCATTCCGAGTCCTGCGGATGAAGTTGGCCAGCCCCACCCCCCAAGGCTATAGCCCACCCGTTTTTGTGGCCTTTTTCCGCTGGACGAACTTGGCGCCCCGGCCTTCGGGCTGTTATTTTTGGGCGCGGCTGTGCCCGGGGTCTATTTTTGGCACACGGAGGCCGCTCGTAAAGTCTCGCGCCATTCCGAGTCCGGCGGACGAAGTTGGCCAGCCGCACCCCCCAAGGCTATAGCCCACCCGTTTTTTAGCCATTTTTCCACTGGATGAACTTTCCGCCCCGGCCTTCGGGCGGTTAATTTTGGGCGCGGCTGTGTCCGCGGCCTATTTTTGGCACGTGGAGGCCGCTCGAAAAGTCTCGCCCCATTCTGAGTCTGGCGGACGAAGTGGGCCAGCCCCTCCCCCCAAGGCTATAGCCAACCCCTTTTTTGGCCATATTTCCGCTGGACGAACTTGGCGCCCCGGCCTTCGGGCGGTTATTTTTGGGCGTGGCTGTGCTCGCGGCCTATTTTTAGCACGCGGAGGCCGCTCGCAAAGTCTCGCCCCATTCCGAGTCCGGCGGACGAAGTCGGCCAGCCCCTCCCCCCAAGGCTATAGCCCACCCGTTTTTTGGCCATTTTTCCGCTGGACGAACTTGGCGCCCCGGCTTTCGGGCGGATATTTTTCGGCGCGGCTGTGCCCGCGGCCTATTTTTGGCACACGGAGTTGCCTCGCGAAGTCTCGCACCATTCCGAGTCCGGCGGACGAAGTTGGCCAGCACCACCCCCCAAGGCTATAGCCCACCCGTTTTTGTGGCCTTTTTCCGCTGGACGAACTTGGCGCCCCGGCCTTCGGGCGGTTATTTTTGGGCGCGGCTGTGCCCGCGGCCTATATTTGGCACACGGAGGCCCCTCGCAAAGTCTCGCGCCATTGCGAGTCCGGCGGACGAAGCTGGCCAGCACCACCCCCCAAGGCTATAGCCCACCCGTTTTTGTGGCCGTTTTCCGCTGGACGAAATTGGCGCCCCGGCCTTCGGGCGGTTATTTTTGGACGCGGCTGTGCCCGCGGCCTATTTTTGGCACACGGAGACCCCTCGCAATGTCTCGCGCCATTCCGAGTCCAGCGGACGAAGTTTGCCAGCCCAACCCCCCAAGGCTATAGCCCATCCGTTTTTGTGGCCTTTTTCCGCTGGACGAACTTGGCGCCCCGGCCTTCGGGCGGTTATTTTTGGCACAGGCTGTGCCCGCGGCCTATTTTTGGCACACGGAGGCCCCTCGCAAAGTCTCGCGCCATTGCGAGTCCGGCGGACAAAGTGGGACAGCCCCACATCCAAAGGCTGTAGCCCACCCGTTTTTGTGGCCTTTTTCCGCTGGACGAACTTGGCGCCCCGGCCTTCGGGCGTTTATTTTTGGGCGCGGCTGTGCCCGCGGCCTATTTTTGGCACAGGAGGCGCCTCGCAAAGTCTCGCGCCATTCCGAGTCCGGCGGACGAAGTTGGCCACCCCACCCCCCAAGACTATAGCCCACCCGTTTTTGTGGCCTTTTTCCGCTGGACGAACTTAGCGCCCCGGACTTCGGGCAGTTATTTTTGGGTGCGGCTGTGCCCGCGGCCTATTTTTGGCACACGGCGGCCCCTCGCAAAGTCTCGCGCCATTCTGAGTCCGGCGGACGAAGTTGGCCAGCCCCACCCCCCAAGGGTATAGCCCACCCGTTTTTGTGGCCTTTTTCCGCTGGACGAACTTGGCGCCCCGGCCTTCGGGCGGTTATTTTTGGGCGCGGCTGTGCCCGCGGCCTATATTTGGCACACGGAGGCCCCTTGCAAAGTCTCGCGCCATTGCGAGTCCGGCGGACGAAGCTGGCCAGCACCACCCCCCAAGGCTATAGCTCACCCGTTTTTGTGGCCGTTTTCCGCTGGACGAAATTGGCGCCCCGGCCTTCGGGCGGTTATTTTTGGGCGCGGCTGTGACCGCGGCCTATTTTTGGCACACGGAGGGCCCTCGCAAAGTATCGCGCCATTCTGAGTCCGGCGGACGAAGTTGGCCAGCCCCACCCCCCAAGGCTATAGCCCACCCGTTTTTGTGGCCTTTTTCCGCTGGACGAACTTGGCGCCCCGGCCTTCGGGCGGTTATTTTTGGGCGCGGCTGTGCCCGCGGCCTATATTTGGCACACGGAGGCCCCTCGCAAAGTCTCGCGCCATTGCGAGTCCGGCGGACGAAGCTGGCCAGCCCCACCCCCCAAGGCTATAGCCCACCCGTTTTTGTGGCCTTTTTCCGCTGGACGAACTTGGCGCCCCGGCCTTCGGGCGGTTATTTTTGGGCGCGGCTGTGCCCGTGGCCCATTTTTGGCACACGGAGGCCCCTCGCAAAGTCTCCCGCCATTCCGAGTCCGGCGGACGAAGTCGGCCAGCCCCACCCCCCAAGGCTATAGCCCACCCGTTTTTGTGGCCTTTTTCCGCTGGACGAACTTGGCGCCCCGGCCTTCGGGCAGTTTTCTTGGGCGTGGCTGTGCCCGTGGCCTACTTTTGGCACACGGAGGCCCCTCGAAAAGTCTCGCGCCATTGCGAGTCCGGCGGACGAAGTTGGCCAGCACCACCCCCCAAGGCTATAGCCCACCCGTTTTTGTGGCCTTTTTCCGCTGGACGAACTTGGCGCCCCGGCCTTCGGGCGGTTATTTTTGGGCGCGGCTGTGCCCACAGCCTATTTTTGGCACACGGAGGCCCCTCGCAAAGTCTCGCGCCATTCCGAGTCCGGCGGACGAAGTTGTCCAGCCCCACCCCCCATGACTATAGCCCACCTGTTTTTGTGGCCTTTTTCCGCTAGACGAACTTGGCGCCCCGGCCTTCGGGCGGTTATTTTTTGGCGCGGCTGTGCCGCGGCCTATTTTTGGCACATGGAGGCCGCTCGCAAAGTCTCGCGCCATTGCGAGTCCGGCAGACGAAGTAGGCCAGCACCACCCCGCCCACCAGTTTTTGTGGCCTTTTTCCGCTGGACGAACTTGGCGCCCCGGCCTACGAGCGGTTATTTTTGGGCGCGGCTGTGCCCGCGGCCTATGTTCGGCACACGGAGGCCCCTCGCAAAGACTCGCGCCATTGCGAGTCCGGCGGACGAAGTCGGCTAGCACCAACCCCCAAGGCTATAGCCCACCCGTTTTTGTGGCCTTTTTCCGCTGGACGAACTTGGCGCCCCGGCCTTCGGGCGGTTATTTTTTGGTACGGCTGTGCCCGCGGCCTATTTTTGGCACACGGAGGCCCCTCGCAAAGTCTCGCGCCATTTCGTGTCCGGCGGACGAAGTGGGCAGCCCCACCCCCCAAGGCTATAGCCCACCCGTTTTTGTGGCCTTTTTCCGCTGGACGAACTTGGCGCCCCGGCCTACGAGCGGTTATTTTTGGGCGTGGCTGTGCCCGCGGCCTATGTTTGGCACACAGAGGCCCCTCGCAAAGTCTAGTGCCATTCCAAGTCTGGTGGACGAAGTGGGCCAGCCCCACCCCCCAAGTCTATAGCCCACCCGTTTTTGTGGCCTTTTTCCGCTGGTCGAACTTGGCGCCGCGGCCTTCGGGCGGGTATTTTTGGGTGCGGCTGTGCCTGTGGCCTATTTTTGGCACACGGAGGCGCCTCGCAAAGTCTCACGCCATTCCGAGTCCGGCAGACGAAGTTGGCCAGCCTCACCCCCCAAGGCTATAGCCCACCCGTTTTTGCTGCCTTTTTCCGCTGGACGAACGTGGCGCCCCGGCCTTCGGGCGGTTATTTTTGGGCACGGCTGTGCCCAGGGCCTATTTTTAGCACACGGAGGCCGCTCGCAAAGTCTCGCACAATTCCGAGTCCGGCGGACGAAGTGGGCCAGCCCCACCCCCCAAGGCTATAGCCCACCCGTTTTTGCGGCCTTTTTCCGCTGGACGAACTTGGCGCCCCGGCCTTCGGGCGGTTATTTTTGGGCGCGGCTGTGCCCGGGGCATATTTTTGGGACACGGAGGCCGCTCGCAATGTCTCGCGCCATTCCGAGTCCGGCGGACGAAGTTGGCCAGCCCCACCCCCCAAGGCTATAGCCCATCCGTTTTTGTGGCCTTTTTCCGCTGGATGAACTTCGCACCCCGGCCTTCGGGCAGTTATTTTTGGGCGCGGCTGTGCCCGGGGCCTATTTTTGGCACACGGAGGCGGCTCGCAAAGTCTCGCGCCATTCCGAGTCCGGCGGATGAAGTTGGCCAGCCCCACCCCCCAAGGCTATAGCCCACCCGTTTTTGTGGCCTTTTTCCGCGGGACGAACTTGGCGCCGCGGCCTTCGGGCGGGTATTTTGGGCGTGGCTGTACCCGCGGCCTATTTTTGGCACACAGAGGTGCCTCGCAAAGTCTCGCGCCATTCCAAGTCCGGCGGACGAAGTTGGCCAGCCCCACCCCCCAAGGCTATGGCCCACCCGTTTCTGTGGCCTTTTTCCGCTGGACGAACTTGGCGCCGCGGCCTTCGGGCGGGTATTTTTGGGCGCGGCTGTGGGCGCGGCCTATTTTTGGCACACGGAGGCACCTCGCAAAGTCTCGCGCCATTCCGAGTCCGGCGGACGAAGTTGGCCAGCCCCACCCCCCAAGACTATAGCCCACCCGTTTTTGTGGGGCTTTTCCGCTGGAAGAACTTGGCGCCGCGGCCTTCGGGCGGGTATTTTTGGGCGCGGCTGTGCCCGCGCCCTATTTTTAGGCACACGGAGGCGCCTCACAAAATCTCACGCCATTCCGAGTCTGGCGGACGAAGTGGGCCAGCCCCACCCCCCAAGGCTATATCCCACCCGTTTTTGTGGCCTTTTTCCGCTGGACGAACTTGGCGCCGCGGCCTTCGGGCCGGTATTTTTGGGCGCGGCTGTGCCCGCGGCCTATTTTTGGCACACGGAGGCCGCTCGCAATGTCTCGCGCCATTCCGAGTCCGGCGGACGAAGTTGGCCAGCCCCACCCCCCAAGGCTATAGCCCACCCGTTTTTGTGGCCTTTTTCCGCTGGACGATCTTGGCGCCGCGGCCTTCGGGCGGGTATTTTTGGGCGCGGCTGTGCCCGGGGCCTATTTTTGGCACACGGAGGCGGCTCGCAAAGTCTCGCGCCATTCCGAGTCCGGTGGACGAAGTTGGCCAGCCCCACCCCCCAAGGCTATAGCCCACCCGTTTTTGTGCCCTTTTTCCGCTGGACGAACTTGGTGCCCCGGCCTTCGGGCGGTTATTTTTGGGCGTGGCTGTGTCCGGGGCCTATTTTTGGCACATGGAGGCCGCTCGCAAAGTATCGCGCCATTTCGAGTCCGGCGGACGAAGTTGGCCAGCCCCACCCCCCAAGGCTATAGCCAACCCGTTTTTGTGGCCTTTTTCCGCGGGACGAACTTGGCGCCGCGGCCTTCGGGCGGGTATTTTGGGCGCGGCTGTACCCACGGCCTATTTTTGGCACACAGAGGCGCCTCGCAAAGTCTCGCGCCATTCCAAGTCCGGCGGACGAAGTCGGCCAGCCCCACCCCCCAAGGCTATGGCCCACCCATTTTTGTGGCCTTTTTCCGCTGGACGAACTTGGCGCCGCGGCCTTCGGGCGGGTATTTTTGGGCGCGTCTGTGGCCGCGGCCTATTTTTGGCACACGGAGGCACCTCGCAAAGTCTCGCGCCATTCCGAGTCCGGCGGACGAAGTTGGCCAGCCCCACCCCCCAAGACTATAGCCCACCCGTTTTTGTGGGGCTTTTCCGCTGGAAGAACTTGGCGCCGCGGCCTTCGGGCGGGTATTTTTGGGCGCGGCTGTGCCCGCGCCCTATTTTTAGGCACACGGAGGCGCCTCACAAAGTCTCGCGCCATTCCGAGTCCGGCGGACGAAGTTGGCCAGCCCCACCCCCCAAGGGTATATCCCACCCGTTTTTGTGGCCTTTTTCCGCTGGACGAACTTGGCGCCGCGGCCTTCGGGCGGGTATTTTTGGGCGCGGCTGTGCCCGCGGCCTATTTTTGGCACACGGAGGCCGCTCGCAATGTCTCGCGCCATTCCGAGTCCGGCGGACAAAGTTGGCCAGCCCCACCCCCCAAGGCTATAGCCCACCCGTTTTTGTGGCCTTTTTCCGCTGGACGATCTTGGCGCCGCGGCCTTCGGGCGGGTATTTTTGGGCGCGGCTGTGCCCGTGGCCAATTTTTGGCACACGGAGGCACCTCGCAAAGTCTCGCGCTATTCCGAGTCCGGCGGACGAAGTGGGCCAGGCGCACCCCCCAAGGATATAGCCCACCCATTTTTGCGGCCTTTTTCCGCTGGACGAACTTGGCGCCCCGGCCTTCGGGCGGTTATTTTTGGGCGCGGCTGTGCCCGGGGCCTATTTTTGGCACATGGAGGCCGCTCGCAAAGCATCGCGCCATTTCGAGTCCGGCGGACGAAGTTGGCCAGCCCCACCCCCCAAGGCTATAGCCCACCCGTTTTTGTGGCCTTTTTCCGCGGGACGAACTTGGCGCCGCGGCCTTCGGGCGGGTATTTTTGGGCGCGGCTGTACCCGCGGCCTATTTTTGGCACATGAAGCCGCTCGCAAAGCATCGCGCCATTTCGAGTCCGGCGGACGAAGTTGGCCAGCCCCACCCCCCAAGGCTATAGCCCACCCGTTTTTGTGGCCCTTTTCCGCTGGACGGACTTGGCGCCGCGGCCTTCGGGCGGGTATTTTTGGGCGCGGCTGTGCCCGCGGCCTATTTTTGGCACACGGAGGCGCCTCCCAAAGTCTCGTACCATTCCGAGTCCGGCGGACGAAGTTGGCCAGCCCCACCCCCCAAGACTATAGGCCACCCGTTTTTGTGGCCTTTTTACGCTGGACGAACTTGGCGCCGCGTCCTTCGTGTGGGTATTTTTGGGCGTGGCTGTGCCCGCAGCCTATTTTTGGCACACGGAGGTGCCTTGCAAAGTCTCGCGCCATTCCGAGTCCGGCGGACGAAGTTTGCCAGCCCCTCCCCCCAAGGCTATAGCCCACCCGTTTTTTGGCCATTTTTCCGCTGGACGAACTTGGCGCCCCGCCTTCGGACGGTTATTTTTGGGCGCGGCTGTGCCCGCGGCCTATTTTTGGCACACGGAGGACCCTCGCAAAGTCTCACCCCATTCCGAGTCCGGCGGACGAAGTTGGCCAGCCCCTCCCCCCAAGGCTATAGCCCACCCGTTTTTTGGCCATTTTTCCGCTGGACGAACATGGAGCCCCGTCCTTCGGGCGGTTATTTTTGGGCAAGGCTGTGCCCGCGGCCTATTTTTGGCACACGAGGCCGCTCGCAAAGTCTCGCCCCATTCCGAGTCCGGCGGACGAAGTTGGCCAGCCCATCCCCCCAAGGCTATAGGCCACCCGTTTTTTGGCCATTTTTCCGCTGGACGAACTTGGCGCCCCGGCCTTCGGGCGGTTATTTTTGGCCACAGCTGTGCCCGCGGCCTATTTTTGGCACGCGGAGGCCGCTCGCAAAGTCTCGCCCCATTCCGAGTCCGGCGGACGAAGTTTGCCAGCCCCTCCCCCCTAGGCTATAGCCCACCCGTTTTTTGGCCATTTTTCCGCTGGACGAACTTGGCGCCCCGGCCTTCGGGCGGTTATTTTTGGGCGCGGCTTTGCCCGGGACCTATTTTTGGCACGCGGAAGCCGCTCGCAAAGTCCCGCCCCATTCCGAGTCCGGCGGACGAAGTGGGACAGCCCCTACCCCCAAGGCTATAGCCCACCCGTTTTTTGGCCATTTTTCCGCTGGACGAACTTGGCGCCCCGGCCTTCGGGCGGTTACTTTTGGGTGCGGATGCGCCCGCGGCCTATTTTTGGCACGCGGAGGCCACTCGCAAAGTCTCTCCCCATTCCGAGTCTGGCGGACGAAGTTGGCAGCCCCTCCCCCCAAGGCTATAGCCCACCCGTTTTTTGGCCATTTTTCCGCTGGTCGAACGTGGCGCCCCGGCCTTTGGGCGGTTATTTTTGGGCGCGGCTGTGTCCCCGGTCTATTTTTGGCACGCGGAGGCAGCTCGCAAAGTCTCGCCCCATTCCGAGTCCGGCGGACGAAGTTGGCCAGCCCCTCCCCCCAAGGCTATAGCCCACCCGTTTTTTGGCCATTTTTCCGCTGGACGAACTTGGCGCCCCGGCCTTCGGGCGGTTATTTTTGGGCGCGGCTGTGCCCGCGGCCTATTTTTGGCACGCGGAGGCCGCTCGCAAAGTGTCGCCCCATTCCGAGTCCGGCGGACGAAGTGGGCCAGCCCCTCCCCCCAAGGCTATAGCCCACCCGTTTTTTGGCCATTTTTCCGCTGGGGGGTTTGGGCGCGCCGACCTTCGGGGGGTTATTTTTGGGCGCGGCTGTGTCCGCGGCCAATTTTTGGTACGCGGAGGCCGCTCGCAAAGTCTCGCCCCATTCCGAGTCCGGCGGACGAAGTTGGCCAGCCCCTCCCCCCAAGGCTATAGCCCACCCATTTTTTGGCCATTTTTCCGCTGGTCGAACTTGGCTCCCCGGCCTTCGGGCGGTTATACTTGGGCGCGGCTGTGCCCCCTGCCTATTTTTGGCACGCGGAGTCCGCTCGCAAAGTCTAGCCCCATTCCGAGTCCGGCGGACGAAGTTGGCCAGCCCCTCCCCCCAAGGCTATAGCCCACCCGTTTTTTGGCCATTTTTCCGCTGGTCGAACTTGGCGCCCCGGCCTTCGGGCGCTTATTTTTGGCCGCGACAGCACCCGCGGCCTATTTTTGGCACGCGGAGGCCGTTCGCAAAGTCTCGCCCCATTCCGAGTCCAGCGGACGAAGTTGGCCAGCCCCTCCCCCCAAGGCTATAGCCCATCCGTTTTTTGGCCATTTTTCCGCTGGACAAAATTGGCGCCCCGGCCTTCGGGCGGTTATTTTTGTGCGCGGCAGTACTCGCGGCCTATTTTTGGCACGCGAAGGCCGCTCGTAAAGTTTCGCCCCATTCCGAGTCCGGCGGACGAAGTTGCCCGGCCCCTCCCCCCAAGGCTATAGCCCACCCATTTTTTGGCCATTTTTCCGCTGGACGAACTTGGCCCCCCGGCCTTCGGGCAGTTATTTTTGGGCACGGCTGTCCCCATGGCCTATTTTTGGCACGCGGAGGCCGCTCGAAAAGTGTCGCCCCATTCCGAGTCCGGCGGACGAAGTTGGCCAGCCCCTCCCCCCAAGGCTATAGCCCACCCCTTTTTTGGCCATTTTTCCGCTGGGGGAACTTGGCGCCCCGGCCTTCGGGCGGTTACTTTTGGGTACGGATGCGCCCGTGGCCTATTTTTGGCACGCGGAGGTCGTTCGCAAAGTCTCGCCCCATTTCGAGTCCGGCGGACGAAGTGGGCCAGCCCCTCCCCCCAAGGCTGTAGCCCACCCGTTTTTTGGCCATTTTTCCGCTGGACAAAATTGGCGCCCCGGCCTTCGGGCGGTTATTTTTGTGCGCGGCAGTACCCACGGCCTATTTTTGGCACACGGAGGCTGCTCGCAAAGTCTCGCCCCATTCCGAGTCCGGCGGACGAAGTGGGCCGGCCGCACCCCCAAGGCTATAGCCCACCCGTTTTTGTGGCCTTTTTCCGCTGGACGAACTTGGCGCCCTGGCCTTCGGGCAGTTATTTTTGAGCGCGGCTGTGCCTGCAGCCTATTTTTGGCACGCGGAGGCCGCTCGCAAAGTCTCGGCCCATTCGAGTCCGGCGGACGAAGTTGGCCAGCCCCTCCCCCCAAGGCTATTGCCCACCCGTTTTTTGGCCATTTTTCCGCTGGAGGGTTGGGGCGCGCCGACCTTCGGGGGGTTATTTTTGGGCGCGGCTGTGCCCGCGGCCTATTTTTGGCACGCAGAGGCCGCTCGCAAAGTCTCGCTCCATTACGAGTCCGGCGGACGAAGTTGGCCAGCCCCTCCCCCCAAGGCTATAGCCCACCCGTTTTTTGGCCATTTTTCCGCTGGACGAACTTGGCGCCCCGGCCTTCGGGTGGTTATTTTTGGACGCGGCTGTGCCCGCGGCCTATTTTCGGCACGCGGAGGCCGTTCGCAAGGTCTCGCCCCATTCCGAGTCCGGCGGACGAAGTTGGCCAGCCCCTCCCCCCAAGGCTATAGCCCACCCGTTTTTTGGCCATTTTTCCGCTGGACGAACTTGGCGCCCCGATCTTCGGGCGGTTATATTTGGGCGCGGCTGTGCCCGCGGCCTATTTTTGGCACGCGGAGGCCGCTCGCAAAGTCTCGCCCCATTCCGAGTCCGGCGGACGAAGTGGGCCGGCCCGTCCCCCCAAGGCTATAGCCCACCCGTTTTTTGGCCATTTTTCCGCTGGACGAACTTGGCGCCCCGGCCTTCGGGCGGTTATTTTTAGGCGCGGCAGTACCCGCGGCCTATTTTTGGCACGCGGCGGACGCTCGCAAAGTCTCTCCCCATTCCCAGTCCGGCGGATGAAGTGGGCCAGCCCATCCCCCCAAGGCTATAGCCCACCCGTTTTTTGGCCATTTTTCCGCTGGACGAACTTGGCGCCCCGGCCTTCGGGCGGTTATTTTTGGGCACGGCTGTGCCCGTGGCCTATTTTTGCCACACGGAGGCTGTTCGCAAAGTCTCGCCCGATTCCGAGTATGGCGGACGAAGTGGGCCAGCCGCTCCCCCCAAGGCTATAGCCCACCCGTTTTTTGGCCATTTTTCCGCTGGTCGAACTTGGCGACCCGGCCTTCGGGCGGTTATTTTTGGGCGCGGCTGTTCCCCCGGCCTATTTTTGGCACGCGGAGGCCGCTCGCAAAGTCTCGGCCCATTCCGAGTCCGGCGGACGAAGTTGGCCAGCCCCTCCCCCCAAGGCTATAGCCCACCCGTTTTTTGGCCATTTTTCCGCTGGGGGGTTGGGGCGCGCCGACCTTCGGGGGGTTATTTTTGGGCGCGGCTGTGCCCGCGGCCTATTTTTGGCACGCAGAGGCTGCTCGCAAAGTCTCGCTCCATTACGAGTCCGGCGGACGAAGTTGGCCAGCCCCTCCCCCCAAGGCTATAGCCCACCCGTTTTTTGGCCATTTTTCCGCTGGACGAACTTGGCGCCCCGGCCTTCGGGTGGTTATTTTTGGACGCGGCTGTGCCCGCGGCCTATTTTCGGCACGCGGAGGCCGTTCGCAAGGTCTCGCCCCATTCCGAGTCCGGCGGACGAAGTTGGCCAGCCCCTCCCCCCAAGGCTATAGCCCACCCGTTTTTTGGCCATTTTTCCGCTGGACGAACTTGGCGCCCCGATCTTCGGGCGGTTATATTTGGGCGCGGCTGTGCCCGCGGCCTATTTTTGGCACGCGGAGGCCGCTCGCAAAGTCTCGCCCCATTCCGAGTCCGGCGGACGAAATGGGCCGGCCCGTCCCCCCAAGGCTATAGCCCACCAGTTTTTTGGCCATTTTTCCGCTGGACGAACTTGGCGCCCCGGCCTTCGGGCGGTTATTTTTAGGCGCGGCAGTACCCGCGGCCTATTTTTGGCACTCGGCGGACGCTCGCAAAATCTCTCCCCATTCCCAGTCCGGCGGATGAAGTGGGCCAGCCCATCCCCCCAAGGCTATAGCCCACCCGTTTTTTGGCCATTTTTCCGCTGGACGAACTTGGCGCCCCGGCCTTCGGGCGGTTATTTTTGGGCACGGCTGTGCCCGTGGCCTATTTTTGCCACACGGAGGCTGTTCGCAAAGTCTCGCCCGATTCCGAGTATGGCGGACGAAGTGGGCCAGCCGCTCCCCCCAAGGCTATAGCCCACCCGTTTTTTGGCCATTTTTCCGCTGGTCGAACTTGGCGACCCGGCCTTCGGGCGGTTATTTTTGGGCGCGGCTGTTCCCCCGGCCTATTTTTGGCACGCGGAGGCCGCTCGCAAAGTCTCACCCCATTCCGAGTCCGGCGGACGAAGTTGGCCAGCCCCTCCCCCCAAGGCTATAGCCCACCCGTTTTTTGGCCATTTTTCCGCTGGGGGGTTGGGGCGCGCTGACCTTCGGGGGGTTATTTTTGGGCGCGGCTGTGCCCGTGGTCTATTTTTGGCACGCAGAGGCCACTCGCAAAGTCTCGCTCCATTACGAGTCCGGCGGACGAAGTTGGCCAGCCCCTCCCCCCAAGGCTATAGCCCACCCGTTTTTTGGCCATTTTTCCGCTGGACGAACTTGGCGCCCCGGCCTTCGGGTGGTTATTTTTGGGCGCGGCTGTGTCCGGGGCCTATTTTTGGCACACGGAGGCCACTCGCAAAGTCTCGCGCCATTCCGAGTCCGGCGGACGAAGTGGGCCAGCCCCACCCCCCATGGCTATAGCCCACCCGTTTTTGTGGCCTTTTTCAGCTGGACGAACTTGGCGCCCCGGCCTTCGGGTGGTTATTTTTGGGCGCGGCTGTGTCCGGGGCCTATTTTTGGCACACGGAGGCCACTCGCAAAGTCTCGCGCCATTCCGAGTCCGGCGGACGAAGTTGGCCAGCCCCACCCCCCATGGCTATAGCCCACCCGTTTTTGTGGCCTTTTTCCGCTGGACGAACTTGGCGCCCCGGCCTTCGGGCGGTTATTTTTGGGCGCGGCTGTGTCCGGGGCCTATTTTTGGCATACGGAGTCCGCTCGCTAAGTCTCGCGCCATTCCGAGTCCGGCGGACGAAGATGGCCAGCCCCACCCCCCAAGGCTATAGCCCACCCGTTTTTGTGGCCTTTTTCCGCTGGACGAACTTGGCGCCCCGGCCGTCGGGCGGTTATTTTTGGGCGCGGCTGTGTCCGGGGCCTATTTTTGGCATACGGAGTCCGCTCGCTAAGTCTCGCGCCATTCCGAGTCCGGCGGACGAAGATGGCCAGCCCCACCCCCCAAGGCTATAGCCCACCCGTTTTTGTGGCCTTTTTCCGCTGGACGAACTTGGCGCCCCGGCCGTCGGGCGGTTATTTTTGGACGCGGCTGTGTCCGGGGCCTATTTTTGGCACACGGAGGCGGCTCGCAAAGTCTCGCGCCATTCTGAGTCCGGCGGACGAAGTTGGCCAGCCCCACCCCCCATGGCTATAGCCCACCCGTTTTTGTGGCCTTTTTCAGCTGGACGAACTTGGCGCCCCGGCCTTCGGGCGGTTATTTTTGGACGCGGCTGTGCCAGGGGCCTATTTTTGGCACACGGAGGCCGCTCGCAAAGTCTCGCGCCATTCCGAGTCCGGCGGACAAAGTTGGCCAGCCCCACCCCCCAAGGATATAGCCCACCCGTTTTTGTGGCCGTTTTCCGCTGGACGAACTTGGCGCCCCGGCCTTCGGGCGGGTATTTTTGGGAGCGGCTGTGCCCGCGGCCTATTTTTTGCACACGGAGGCGCCTCGCAAAGACTCGCGCCATTCCGAGTCCGGCGGACGAAGTTGGCCAGCCCCACCCCCCAAGGCTATAGCCCACCCGTTTTTGCGGCCTTTTTCCGCTGGACGAATTGGCGCCCCGGCCTTCGGGCGGGTATTTTTGGTCGTGGCTGTGCCCGCGGCCTATTTTTGGCACACGGAGACGCCTCGTAACGTCTCGCGCGATTCCGTGTCCGGCGGACGAAGTTGGCCAGCCCCACCCCCCAAGGCTATAGCCCACCCATTTTGTGGCCTTTTTCCGCGGGACGAACTTGGCGCCCCGGCCTCCGGGCGGGTATTTTTGGGCGCGGCTGTACCCGCGGCCTATTTTTGGGACACGGAGACGCCTCGTAACGTCTCGCGCCCTTCCGAGTCCGGCGGACGAAGTTGGCCAGCACCACCCCCCAGGGCTATAGCCCGCCCGTTTTTCTGGCCTTTTTGCGCTGGACGAACTTGGCGCCCTGGCCTTCGGGCTGGTATTTTTGGGCGCGGCTGTGCCCGCGGCGTATTTTTGGCACACGGAGGCCGCTCGCAAAGTCTCGCGCCATTCCGAGTCCGGCGGACGAAGTTGGCCAGCCCCACCCCCCATGGCTATAGCCCACCCGTTTTTGTGGCCTTTTTCAGCTGGACGAACTTGGCGCCCCGGCCTTCGGGCGGTTATTTTTGGACGCGGCTGTGCCCGCGGCCTATTTTTGGCACACGGAGGCCGCACGCAAAGTCTCGCGCCATTCCGAGTCCGGCGGACGAAGTGGGCCAGCCCCTCCCCCCAAGGCTATAGCCCACCCGTTTTTTGGCCATTTTTCCGCTGAACGAACTTGGCGCCCCGGCCTTCGGGCGGTTATTTTTGGGTGCGGCTGTGACCGCGGCCTATTTTTGGCACGCGGAGGCCGCTCGCAAAGTCTCGCCCCATTCCGAGTCCGGCGGACGAAGTGGGCCAGCCCCACCCCCCATGGCTATAGCCCACCCGTTTTTGTGGCCTTTTTCAGCTGGACGAACTTGGCGCCCCGGCCTTCGGGTGGTTATTTTTGGGCGCGGCTGTGTCCGGGGCCTATTTTTGGCACACGGAGGCCACTCGCAAAGTCTCGCGCCATTCCGAGTCCGGCGGACGAAGTTGGCCAGCCCCACCCCCCATGGCTATAGCCCACCCGTTTTTGTGGCCTTTTTCCGCTGGACGAACTTGGCGCCCCGGCCTTCGGGCGGTTATTTTTGGGCGCGGCTGTGTCCGGGGCCTATTTTTGGCATACGGAGTCCGCTCGCTAAGTCTCGCGCCATTCCGAGTCCGGCGGACGAAGATGGCCAGCCCCACCCCCCAAGGCTATAGCCCACCCGTTTTTGTGGCCTTTTTCCGCTGGACGAACTTGGCGCCCCGGCCGTCGGGCGGTTATTTTTGGACGCGGCTGTGTCCGGGGCCTATTTTTGGCACACGGAGGCCGCTCGCAAAGTCTCGCGCCATTACGAGTCCGACGGACGAAGTTGGCCAGCCCCACCCCCCAAGGCTATAGCCCACCCGTTTTTGTGGCTTTTTTCCGCTGGACGAACTTGGCGCCCCGGCCTTTGGGCGGTTATTTTTGGGCGCGGCTGTGTCCGGTGCCTATTTTTGGCACACGGAGGCCGCTCGCAAAGTCGCGCGCCATTCCGAGTCCGGCGGACGAAGATGGCCAGCCCCACCCCCCAAGGCTATAGCCCACCCGTTTTTGTGGCCTTTTTCCGCTGGACGAACTTGGCGCCCCGGCCGTCGGAGGGGTATTTTTGACGCGGCTGTGTCCGGGCCTATTTTTTTGGCACACGGAGGCGGCTCGCAAAGTCTCGCGCCATTCTGAGTCCGGCGGACGAGTTGGCCAGCCCCACCCCCAAGGCTATAGCCCACCCGTTTTGGGGCCTTTTTCCGCTGGACGAACTTGGCGCCCCGGCCGTCGGGCGGTTATTTTTGGACGCGGCTGTGCCAGGGGCCTATTTTTGGCACACGGAGGCCGCTCGCAAAGTCTCGCGCCATTCCGAGTCCGGCGGACAAAGTTGGCCAGCCCCACCCCCCAAGGATATAGCCCACCCGTTTTTGTGGCCTTTTTCCGCTGGACGAACTTGGCGCCCCGGCCTTCGGGCGGGTATTTTTGGGAGCGGCTGTGCCCGCGGCCTATTTTTTGCACACGGAGGCGCCTCGTAAAGACTCGCGCCATTCCGAGTCCGGCGGACGAACTTGGCGCCCCGGCCTTCGGGCGGGTATTTTTGGGAGCGGCTGTGCCCGCGGCCTATTTTTTGCACACGGAGGCGCCTCGCAAAGACTCGCGCCATTCCGAGTCCGGCGGACGAAGTTGGCCAGCCCCACCCCCCAAGGCTATAGCCCACCCGTTTTTGTGGCCATTTTCCGCTGGACGAACTTGGCGCCCCGGCCTTCGGGCGGGTATTTTTGGGCGCGGCTGTGCCCGCGGCCTATTTTTGGCACACGGAGACGCCTCGTAACGTCTCGCGCCCTTCCGAGTCCGGCGGACGAAGTTGGCCAGCACCACATCCCAGGGCTATAGCCCGCCCGTTTTTCTGGCCTTTTTGCGCTGGACGAACTTGGCGCCCTGGCCTTCGGGCTGGTATTTTTGGGCGCGGCTGTGCCCGCGGCGTATTTTTGGCACACGGAGGCCGCTCGCAAAGTCTCGCGCCATTCCGAGTCCGGCGGACGAAGTTGGCCAGCCCCACCCCCCAAGGCTATAGCCCACCCGTTTTTGTGGCCTTTTTCCACTGCACGAACTTGGCGCCCCGGCCTTCGGGCGGTTATTTTTGGGCGCTGCTGTGTCCGGGGCCTATTTTTGGCACACGGAGGCCGCTCGCAAAGTCTCGCGCCATTCCGAGTCCGGCGGACGAAGATGGCCAGCCCCACCCCCCAAGGCTATAGCCCACCCGTTTTTGTGGCCTTTTTCCGCTGGACGAACTTGGCGCCCCGGCCGTCGGGCGGTTATTTTTGGACGCGGCTGTGTCCGGGGCCTATTTTTCGCACACGGAGGCCGCTCGCAAAGTCTCGCGCCATTCCGAGTCCGGCGGACGAAGTGGGCCAGCCCCACCCCCAAGGCTATAGCCCACCAGTTTTTGTGGCCTTTTTCCGCTGGACGAACTTGGCGCCCCGGCCTTCGGGAGGTTATTTTTGGGCGCGGCTGTGTCCGGGGCCTATTTTTGGCACACGGAGGCCGCTCGCAAAGTCTCGCGCCATTCCGAGTCCGGCGGACGAAGATGGCCAGCCCCACCCCCCAAGGCTATAGCCCACCCGTTTTTGTGGCCTTTTTCCGCTGGACGAACTTGGCGCCCCGGCCGTCGGGCGGTTATTTTTGGACGCGGCTGTGTCCGGGGCCTATTTTTGGCACACGGAGGCCGCTCGCAAAGTCTCGCGCCATTCCGAGTCCGGCGGACGAAGTTGGCCAGCCCCACCCCCCATGGCTATAGCCCACCCGTTTTTGTGGCCTTTTTCAGCTGGACGAACTTGGCGCCCCGGCCTTCGGGCGGTTATTTTTGGGCGCGGCTGTGGCCGGGGCCTATTTTTGGCACACGGAGGCCGCTCGCAAAGTCTCGCGCCATTCCGAGTCCGGCGGACGAAGTTGGCCAGCCCCACCCCCCATGACTATAGCCCACCCGTTTTTGTGGCCTTTTTCCGCTGGACGAACTTGGCGCCCCGGCCTTCGGGCGGTTATTTTTGGGCGCGGCTGTGTCCGGGGCCTATTTTTGGCATACGGAGTCCGCTCGCTAAGTCTCGCGCCATTCCGAGTCCGGCGGACGAAGATGGCCAACCCCACCCCCCAAGGCTATAGCCCACCCGTTTTTGTGGCCTTTTTCCGCTGGACGAACTTGGCGCCCCGGCCGTCGGGCGGTTATTTTTGGGCGCGGCTGTGTCCGGGGCCTATTTTTCGCACACGGAGGCCGCTCGCAAAGTCTCGCGCCATTCCGAGTCCGGCGGACGAAGTTGGCCAGCCCCACCCCCCAAGGCTATAGCCCACCCGTTTTTGTGGCCTTTTTCCGCTGGACGAACTTGGCGCCCCGGCCTTCGGGAGGTTATTTTTGGGCGCGGCTGTGTCCGGGGCCTATTTTTGGCACACGGAGGCCGCTCGCAAAGTCTCGCGCCATTCCGAGTCCGGCGGACGAAGATGGCCAGCCCCACCCCCCAAGGCTATAGCCCACCCGTTTTTGTGGCCTTTTTCCGCTGGACGAACTTGGCGCCCCGGCCGTCGGGCGGTTATTTTTGGACGCGGCTGTGTCCGGGGCCTATTTTTGGCACACGGAGGCCGCTCGCAAAGTCTCGCGCCATTCCGAGTCCGGCGGACGAAGTTGGCCAGCCCCACCCCCATGGCTATAGCCCACCCGTGTTTGTGGCCTTTTTCAGCTGGACGAACTTGGCGCCCCGGCCTTCGGGCGGTTATTTTTGGGCGCGGCTGTGGCCGGGGCCTATTTTTGGCACACGGAGGCCGCTCGCAAAGTCTCGCGCCATTCCGAGTCCGGCGGACGAAGTTGGCCAGCCCCACCCCCCATGACTATAGCCCACCCGTTTTTGTGGCCTTTTTCCGCTGGACGAACTTGGCGCCCCGGCCTTCGGGCGGTTATTTTTGGGCGCGGCTGTGTCCGGGGCCTATTTTTGGCATACGGAGTCCGCTCGCTAAGTCTCGCGCCATTCCGAGTCCGGCGGACGAAGATGGCCAGCCCCACCCCCCAATGCTATAGCCCACCCGTTTTTTGGCCATTTTTCCGCTGGACGAACTTGGCGTCCCGGCCTTCGGGCGGTTATTTTTGGACGCGGCTATGCCCGCGGCCTATTTTTGGCACGCGGAGGCCGTTCACAAAGTCTCCCCCCATTCCGAGTCCGGCGGACGAAGTGGGCCAGCCCCTCCCCCCAAGGCTATAGCCCACCCGTTTTTTGGCCATTTTTCCGCTGGACGAACTTGGCGCCCCGGCCTTCGGGAGGTTATTTTTGGTCGCGGCTGTGCCCGCGGCCTATTTTTGGCTCGCGGAGGCCACTCGCAAAGTCTCCCCCCATTCCGAGTCCGGCGGAAGAAGTTGGCCAGCCCCTCCCCCCAAGGCTATAGCCCACCTGTTTTTTGGCCATTTTTCCGCTGGACGAACTTGGCGCCCCGTCCATCGGGCGGTTATTTTTGGGTGCGGCTGTGCCCGCGGTCTATTTTTGGCACGCGGAGGACGCTCGCAAAGTCTTGCCCCATTCCGAGTCTGGCGGACGAAGTGGGCCAGCCCCTCCCCCCAAGGCTATAGCCCACCCGTTTTTTGGCCATTTTTCCGCTGGGGGGTTTGGGCGCGCCGACCTTCGGGCGGTTATTTTTGGGCGCGGCTGTGCCCGTGGAATATTTTTGGCACGCGGAGGCCGCTCGCAAAGTCTCGTCCCATTCCGAGTCCGGCGGACGAAGTTGGCCAGCCCTCCCCCCAAGGCTATAGCCCACCCGTTTTTTGGCCATTTTTCCGCTGGACGAACATGGCGCCCCGGCCTTTGGGCTGTAATTATTGGGCGCGGCTGTGCCCGTGGCCTATTTTTGGCACGCGGAGGCCGCTCGCAAAGTCTCGCTCTATTCCGAGTCCGGCGGACGAAGTTGGCCAGCCCCACCCCCCAAGGCTATAGCCCACCCGTTTTTGTGGCCTTTTTCCGCTGGACGAACTGTGCGCCGCGGCTTTCGGGCGGGTATTTATGGGCACGGCTGTGCCCGCGGCCTATTTTTGGTGCACGGAGGCGCCTCGTAAAGTCTAGCGCCATTCCGAGTCCGGCGGACGAAGTTGGCCATCCCCACCACCCAAGGCTATAGGCCACCCGTTTTTGTGGCCTTTTTCCGCTGGACGAACTTGGCGCCGCGGCCTTCGGGCGGGTATTTTTTGGCGCGGCTGTGCCCACAGCCTATTTTTGGCACACGGAGGCATCTCGCAAAGTCTCGCGCCATTCCGAGTCCGGCGGACGAAGTTGGCCAGCCCCACCCCCCAAGGCTATAGGCCACCCGTTTTTGTGGCCTTTTTCCGCTGGACGAACATGGCGCCGCGGCCTTCGGGCGGGTATTTTTGGGCGCGGCTGTGCCCGCGGCCTATTTTTGGCACACGGAGGCGCATCGCAAAGTCTCGCGCCATTCCGAGTCTGGCGGACGAAGTTGGCCAGCCCCACCCCACAAGGCTATAGCCCAACCGTTTTTGTGGCCTTTTTCCGCTGGACAAACTTGGCGCCGCGGCCTTCGGGCGGGTATTTTTGGGCGCGGCTGTACCCGCGGCCTATTTTTGGCACACGGAGGCGCCTCGCAAAGTCTAGCGCAATTCCGAGTCCGGCGGACGAAGTTGGCCAGCCGCTCCCCCCAAGGCGATAGCCCACCCGTTTTTTGGCCATTTTTCCGCTGGGGGGTTTGGACACAACGACCTTCGGGGGGTTATTTTTGTTTGCGGCTATGCCCGCGGACTATTTTTGGCACGCGGAGGCCGCTCGCAAAGTCTCGACCCATTCCGAGTCCTGCGGACGAAGTGGGCCAGCCCCTCCCCCCAAGGCTATAGCCCACCCGTTTTTTGGCCATTTTTCCGCTGGACGAACTTGGCGCCCAGGCCTTCGGGCAGTTATTTTTGGGCGCGGCTGTGCCCGCGGCCTATTTTTGGCACGCGGAGGCCGCTCGCAAAATCTCGCCCCATTCCGAGTCCGGCGGACGAAGTTGGCCAGCCCCTCCCCCCAAGGCTATAGCCCACCCGTTTTTTGCCCATTTTTCCGCTGGACGAACTTGGCGTCCCGGCCTTCGGGCTGTTATTTTTGGGTGCGGCTGTGCCCGCGGCCTATTTTTGGCACGCGGAGGCCGCTCGCAAAGTCCTACCCCATTCCGAGTCTGGCGGACGAAGTGGGCCAGCCCCTCCCCCCAAGGCTATAGCCCACCCGTTTTTTGGCCATTTTTCCGCTGGGGGGTTTGGACACAACGACCTTCGGGGGGTTATTTTTGTGCGCGGCTATGCCCGCGGACTATTTTTGGCACGCGGAGGCCGCTCGCAAAGTCTCGACCCATTCCGAGTCCTGCGGACGAAGTGGGCCAGCCCCTCCCCCCAATGCTATAGCCCACCCGTTTTTTGGCCATTTTTCCGCTGGACGAACTTGGCGCCCAGGCCTTCGGGTGGTTATTTTTGGGCGCGGCTGTGCCCGCGGCCTATTTTTGGCACACGGAGGCGCATCGCAAAGTCTCGCGCCATTCCGAGTCCGGCGGACGAAGTTGGCCAGCCCCACCCCCCAAGGCTATAGCCCACCCGTTTTTGTGGCCTTTTTCCGCTGGACGAACTTGGCGCCGCGGCCTTAGGGCGGGTATTTTTGGGTGCGGCTGTACCCGCGGCCTATTTTTTGCACACGGAGGCGCCTCGCAAAGTCTCGCGCAATTCCGAGTCCGGCGGACGAAGTTCGCCAGCCACACCCCCCAAGGCTATAGCCCACCCGTTTTTGTGGCCTTTTTCCGCAGTACGAACTTGGCGCCGCGGCCTTCGTTCGGGTATTTTTGGGCGCGGCTGTGCCCGCGGCCTATTTTTGGCACACGGAGGCGCCTCGCAAAGTCTCGCGCCATTCCGAGTCCGGCGGACGAAGTCGGCCAGCCCCACCCCCCAAGGCTATAGCCCACCCGTTTAATAGGCAATTAGCGTCTGGAAGAACATGGCGCCGCGGCCTTCGGGCGGGTATTTTTGGGCGCGTCTGTGCCCGCGGCCTATTTTTGGCACACGGAGGCGCCTCGCAAAGTCTCGTGCCATTCCGAGTCCGGCGGACGAAGTGGGCCAGCCCCACCCCCCAAGGCTATAGCCCACCCGTTTTTGTGGCCTTTTTCCGCTGGACGAACATGGCGCCGCGGCCTTCGGGCGGGTATTTTTGGGCACGGCTGTACCCGCGGCCTATTTTTGGCACACGGAGACGCATCGCAAAGTCTCGCGCCATTCCTAGTCCGGCGGACGAAGTTGGCCAGCCCCACCCCCCAAGGCTATAGCCCACCCGTTTTTGTGGCCTTTTTCCGCTGGACGAACTTGGCGCCGCGGCCTTCGGGAGGGTATTTTTGGGCGCGGCTCTACCCGCGGCCTATTTTTGGCACATTGAGGCGCCTCGCAAAGTCTCGCGCAATTCCGTGTCCGGCGGATGAAGTTCGCCCGCCACACCCCCCAAGGCTATAGCCCACCCATTTTTGTGGCCTTTTTCCGTTGGACGAACATGGCGCCGCGGCCTTCGGGCGGGTATTTTTGGGCGCGTCTGTGCCCGCGGCCTATTTTTGGCACACGGAGGCGCCTCGCAAAGTCTCGCGCCATTCCGAGTCCGGCGGACGAAGTTGGCCAGCCCCACCCCCCAAGGCTATAGCCCACCCGTTTTTGTGGCCTTTTTCCGCTGGACGAAATGTGCGCCGCGGCTTTCGGGCGGGTATTTTTGGGCGCGGCAGTGCCCGCGGCCTATTTTTGGCACACGGAGGCGCCTCGTAAAGTCTAGCGCCATTCCGAGTCCGGCGGACGAAGTTGGCCAACCCCACCACCCAAGGCTATAGCCCACCCGTTTTTGTGGCCTTTTTCTGCTGGACAAACTTGGCGCCGCGGCCTTCGGGCGGGTATTTTTTGGCACGGCTGTGCCCGCGGCCTATTTTTGGCACACGGAGGCGCCTCGCAAAGTCTCGCGCAATTCCGAGTCAGGCGGACGAAGTTCGCCAGCCACACACCCCAAGGCTATAGCCCACCCGTTTTTGTGGCCTTTTTCCGCTGGACGAACTTGGCGCCGCGGCCTTCGGGCGGGTATTTTTGGCCGCGGTTGTACCCGCGGCCTATTTTTGGCACACGGAGGCGCCTCGCAAAGTCTGGCGCAATTCCGAGTCCGGCGGACGAAGTTCGCCAGCCACACCCCCCAAGGCTATAGCCCACCCGTTTTTGTGGCCTTTTTCCGCTGGACGAACATGGCGCCGCGGCCTTCGGGCGGGTATTTTTGGGCGCGTCTGTGCCCGCGGCCTATTTTTGGCACACGGAGGCGCCTCGCAAAGTCTCGTGCCATTCCGAGTCCGGCGGACGAAGTGGGCCAGCCCCACCCCCCAAGGCTATAGCCCACCCGTTTTTGTGGCCTTTTTCCGCTGGACGAACATGGCGCCGCGGCCTTCGGGCGGGTATTTTTGGGTGCGGCAGTGCCCGTGGCCTATTTTTGGCACACGGAGGCGCCTCGTAAAGTCTAGCGCCATTCCGAGTCCGGCGGACGAAGTTGGCCAGCCCCACCCCCCAAGGCTATAGCCCACCCGTTTTTGTGGCCTTTTTCCGCTGGACGAACATGGCGCCGCGGCCTTCGGGCGCGTATTTTTGGGCACGGCTGTACCCGTGTCCTATTTTTGGCACACGGAGACGCATCGCAAAGTCTCGCGCCATTCCTAGTCCGGCGGACGAAGTTGGCCAGCCCCACCCCCCAAGGCTATAGCCCACCCGTTTTTGTGGCCTTTTTCCGCTGGACGAACTTGGCGCCGCGGCCTTCGGGAGGGTATTTTTGGGCGCGGCTGTACCCGCGGCCTATTTTTGGCACACGAAGGCGCCTCACAAAGTCTCGCGCAATTCCGAGTCCGGCGGACGAAGTTCGCCCGCCACACCCCCCAAGGCTATAGCCCACCCGTTTTTGTGGCCTTTTTCCGTTGGACGAACATGGCGCCGCGGCCTTCGGGCGGGTATTTTTGGGCGCGTCTGTGCCCGCGGCCTATTTTTGGCACACGGAGGCGCCTCGTAAAGTCTCGCGCCATTCCGAGTCCGGCGGACGAAGTTGGCCAGCCCCACCCCCCAAGGCTATAGCCCACCCGTTTTTGTGGCCTTTTTCCGCTGGACGAACTGTGCGCCGCGGCCTTCGGGCGGGTATTTTTGGGCGCGGCTGTGCCCGCGGCCTATTTTTGGCACACGGAGTCGCCTCGCAAAGTCTCGCGCAATTCCGAGTCAGGCGGACGAAGTTCGCCAGCCACACACCCCAAGGCTATAGCCCACCCGTTTTTGTGGCCTTTTTCCGCTGGACGAACTTGGCGCCGCGGCGTTCGGGTGGCTATTTTTGGGCGCGGCTGTGCCTGCGGCCTATTTTTGGCACACGGAGGCGCCTCGCAAAGTCTCGCGCCATTCCGAGTCCGGCGGACGAAGTTGGCCAGCCCCACCCCCCAAGGGTATAGCCCACCCGTTTTTGTGGCCTTTTTCCTCTGGACGAACTTGGCGCCGCGGCCTTCGGGCGGGTATTTTTGGGCGCGGCTGTGCCCGCGGCCTATTTGTCGCATACGGTGGCGCCTCGCAAAGTCGCGCGCCATTCCGAGTCCGGCGGACGAAGTTAGCCGGCCCCACCCCCCAAGGCTATAGCCCACCCGTTTTTGTGGCCTTTTTCCGCAGAACGAACATGGCGCCGCGGGCTTCGGACGGGTATTTTTGGGCGCGGCTGTGCCCGCGGCCTATTTTTGGCACATGGAGGCGTCTCGCAAAGTCTCGCGCCATTCCGAGTCCGGCGGACGAAGTTGCCGAGTCCCACCCCCCAAGGCTATAGCCCACCCGTTTTTGTGGCCTTTTACCGCAGGACGAACTTGGCGCCGCGGCATTCGGGTGGGTATTTTTGGGCGCGGCTGTGCCCGCGGCCTATTTTTGGCACACGGAGGCGCCTCGCAAAGTCTCGCGCCATTTCGAGTCCGGTGGACGAAGTGGGCCAGCCCCACCCCCCAAGGCTATAGCCCACCCGTTTTTGTGGCCTTTTTCCTCTGGACGAACTTGGCGCCGCGGCCTTCGGGCGGGTATTTTTGTGTGCGGCTGTGCCAGCGGCCTATTTTTGGCACACGGAGGCGCCTCGTAAAGTCTCGCGCCATTCCGAGTCCGGCGGACGAAGTTGGCCAGCCCCACCCCCCAAGGCTATAGCCCACCCATTTTTGTGGCCTTTTTCTGCTGGACGAACTTGGCGCCGCGGCGTTCGGGTGGGTAAGCGCGGCTGTGCCCGCGGCCTATTTTTGGCACATGGAGGCGCCTCGCAAAGTCTCGCGCCATTCCGAATCCGGCGGACGAAGTTGGCCAGCCCCACCCCGCAAGGCTATAGCCCACCCGTTTTTGTGGCCTTTTTCCACAGGACGAACATGGCGCCGCGGCCTTCAGGCGGGTATTTTTGGGGGCGGCTGTGCCCGCGGCCTATTTTTGGCACACGGAGGCACCTCGCAAAGTCTCGCGCCATTCCGAGTCCGGCGGACGAAGTGGGCCAGCCCCACCCCCCAAGGCTATAGCCCACCCGTTTTTGCGGCCTTTTTCCGCTGGACGAACTTGGCGCCCCGGCCTTCGGTCGGTTATTTTTTGACGCGGCTGTGCCCGGGGCCTATTTTTGGCACAAGGAGGCCGCTCGCAAAGTCTCGCGCCATTCCGACTCCGGCGGACGAAGTGGGCCAGCCCCACCCCCCAAGGCTATAGCCCACCCGTTTTTGCGGCCTTTTTCTGCTGGACGAACTTGGCGCCCCGGCCTTCGTGCGGTTATTTTTGGGCGCGGCTGTACCCGGGGCCTATTTTTGGCTCACGGAGGCCGCTCGCAAATTCTCGCGCCATTCCGAGTCCGGCGGACGAAGTTGGACAGCCCCACCCCCCAAGGCTATAGCCCACCCGTTTTTGCGGCCTTTTTCCGCTGGACGAACTTGTTGCCCCGGCCTTCGGGCAGTTATTTTTGGGCGCGGCTGTGCCCGGGGCCTATTTTATGCACACGGAGGCGGCTCGCAAAGTCTCGCGCCATTCCGAGTCCGGCGGACGAAGTTAGCCAGCCCCACCCCCCAAGGCTATAGCCCACCCGTTTTTGCTCCCTTTTTCCGTTGGACGAACTTGGCGCCCCGGCCTTCGGGGGGTTATTTTTGGGCGCGGCTGTGTCCGGGGCCTATTTTTGCAACACGGACGCCGCTCGCAAGGTCGCGCGCCATTCCGAGTCCGGCGGACGAAGTCGGCCTGCCCCACCCCCCAAGGCCATAGCCCACCCGTTTTTGCGGCCTTTTTCCGCTGGACGAACTTGGCGCCGCGGCCTTCGGGCGGGTATTTTTGGGCGCGGCTGTGCCCGCGGCCTATTTTTGGCACACGGAGGCGCCTCGCAGAGTCTCATGCCATTCCAAGTC
The DNA here is from genome assembly GCA_030444885.1 of Citrus sp. QX-2021. Lineage (NCBI taxonomy): Eukaryota > Viridiplantae > Streptophyta > Magnoliopsida > Sapindales > Rutaceae > Citrus > Citrus sp. QX-2021. The sequence continues at coordinate 323,523 of JAUJEF010000089.1, forward strand.
CGGCGAACGAAGTTGGCCAGCCCCACCCCCCAAGGCTATAGCCCACCCGTTTTTGTGGCCATTTTCCGCTGGACGAAGTTGGCGCCCCGGCCTTCGGGGGGGTATTTTTCGGCGCGGCTGTGCCCGCGGCCTATTTTTGGCACACGGAGGCACCTCGCAAAGTCTCGCGCCATTCCGAGTCCGGCGGACGAAGTTGGCCAGCCCCACCCCCCAAGGCTATAGCCCACCCGTTTTTGTGGCCATTTTGCGCTGGACAAACTTGGCGCCCCAGCCTTCGGGCAGGTATTTTTGGGCGCGGCTGAGCCTGCGTCCTATTTTTGGTACACGGAGGCACCTCGCAAAGTCTCGCGCCATTCCGAGTCCGGCGGACGAAGTTGGCCAGCTCCACCCCAAAAGGCTATAGCCCACCCGTTTTTGTGGCCATTTTCCGATGGACGAACTCGGCGCCCCGGCCTTCGGGCGGGTATTTTTGGGCTCGGCTGTGCCTGCGTCCTATTTTTGGCACACGGAGGCAACTCGCAAAGTCTCGCGCCATTCCGAGCCCGGCGGACGAAGTTGGCCAGCTCCACCCCCCAAGGCTATAGCCCACCCGTTTTTGTGGCCATTTTGCACTGGACGAACTCGGCGCCCCGGCCTTCGGGGGGGTATTTTTCGGCGCGGCTGTGCCCGCGGCCTATTTTTGGTACACGGAGGCGCCTCGCAAAGTCTCGCGCTATTCCAAGTCCGGCGAACGAAGTTGGCCAGCCCCACCCCCCAAGGCTATAGCCCACCCGTTTTTGTGGCCATTTTCCGCTGGACGAAGTTGGCGCCCCGGCCTTCGGGGGGGTATTTTTCGGCGCGGCTGTGCCCACGGCCTATTTTTGGCACACGGAGGCACCTCGCAAAGTCTCGCGCCATTCCGAGTCCGGCGGACGAAGTTGGCCAGCCCCACCCCCCAAGGCTATAGCCCACCCGTTTTTGTGGCCATTTTACGCTGGACAAACTTGGCGCCCCAGCCTTCGGGCAGGTATTTTTGGGCGCGGCTGAGCCTGCGTCCTATTTTTGGCACACGGAGGCACCTCGCATTGTCTCGCGCCATTCCGAGTCCGGCGGACGAAGTTGGCCAGCTCCACCCCAAAAGGCTATAGCCCACCCGTTTTTGTGGCCATTTTCCGATGGACGAACTCGGCGCCCCGGCCTTCGGGCGGGTATTTTTGGGCTCGGCTGTGCCTGCGTCCTATTTTTGGCACACGGAGGCAACTCGCAAAGTCTCGCGCCATTCCGAGCCCGGCGGACGAAGTTGGCCAGCTCCACCCCCCAAGGCTATAGCCCACCCGTTTTTGTGGCCATTTTGCACTGGGACGAACTCGCGCCCGGCCTTCGGGGGGGTATTTTTCGGCGCGGCTGTGCCCGCGGCCTATTTTTGGTACACGGAGGCGCCTCGCAAAGTCTCGCGCTATTCCAAGTCCGGCGAACGAAGTTGGCCAGCCCCACCCCCCAAGGCTATAGCCCACCCGGTTTTGTGGCCATTTTCCGCTGGACGAAGTTGGCGCCCCGGCCTTCGGGGTATTTTTCGCGCGCTGTGCCCACGGCCTATTTTTGGCACACGGAGGCACCTCGCAAAGTCTCGCGCCATTCCGAGTCCGGCGGACGAAGTTGGCCAGCCCCACCCCCCAAGGCTATAGCCCACCCGTTTTTGTGGCCATTTTCCGCTGGACGAACTTGGCGCCCCGGCCTTCGGGGGGGTATTTTTCGGCGCGGCTGTGCCCGTGGCCTATTTTTGGCACACGGAGGTGCCTCGTAAAGTCTCGCACCATTCCGAGCCCGGCGGACGAAGTCGGCCAGCTCCACCCCAAAAGGCTATAGCCCACCCGTTTTTGTGGCCATTTTCCGATGGACGAACTCGGCGCCCCGGCCTTCGGGCGGGTATTTTTGGGCGCGGCTGTGCCTGCGTCCTATTTTTGGCACACGGAGGCACCTCGCAAAGTCTCGCGCTATTCCGAGTCCGGCGGACGAAGTTGGCCAGCTCCACCCCCCAAGGCTATAGCCCACCCGTTTTTGTGGCCATTTTGCACTGGACGAACTCGGCGCCCCGGCCTTCGGGGGGGTATTTTTCGGCGCGGCTGTGCCCGCGGCCTATTTTTGGCACACGGAGGCGCCTCGCAAAGTCTCGCGCTATTCCGAGCCCGGCGGACGAAGTCGGCCAGCCCCACCCCCCAAGGCTATAGCCCACCCGTTTTTGTGGCCATTTTCCGCTGGACGAACATGACGCCCAGCCTTCGGGCAGGTATTTTTGGGCGCGGCTGTGCCCGCGGCCTATTTTTGGCACACGGAGGTGCCTCGCAGAGTCTCATGCCATTCCAAGTCCGGCGGACGAAGTTGGCCAGCCCCACCCCCCAAGGCTATAGCCCACCCGTTTTTGTGGCCATTTTCCGCTGGACGAACTTGGCGCCCCAGCCTTCGGGCAGGTATTTTTGGGCGCGGCTGTGCCCGCGGCCTATTTTTGGCACACGGAGGCGCCTCGCAGAGTTTCATGCCATTCAAAGTCCGGCGGACGAAGTTGGCCAGCCCCACCCCCCAAGGCTATAGCCCACCCGTTTTTGTGGCCATTTTCCGCTGGACGAACTTGGCGCCCCGGCCTTCGGGCGGGTATTTTTCGGCGCGGCTGTGCCCGCGGCCTATTTTTCGCACACGGAGGTACCTCGCAAAGTCTCGCGCCATTCCGAGTCCGGCGGACGAAGTTGGCCAGCTCCACCCCAAAAGGCTATAGCCCACCCGTTTTTGTGGCCATTTTGCGCTGGACGAACTCGGCGCCCCGGCCTTCGGGGGGGTATTTTTCGGCGCGGCTGTGCCCGCGGCCTATTTTTGGCACACGGAGGCGCCTCGCAAAGTCTCGCGCCATTCCGAGCCCGGCGGACGAAGTCGGCCAGCCCCACCCCCAAGGCTATAGCCCACCCGTTTTTGTGGCCATTTTCCGCTGGACGAACTTGGCGCCCCAGCCTTCGGGCAGGTATTTTTGGGCGCGGCTGTGCCCGCGGCCTATTTTTGGCACACGGAGGCGCATCGCAGAGTCTCATGCCATTCCAAGTCCGGCGGACGAAGTGGGCCAGCCCCACCCCCCAAGGCTATAGCCCACCCGTTTTTGTGGCCATTTTCCGCTGGACGAACTTGGCGCCCCAGCCTTCGGGCAGGTATTTTTTGGCGCGGCTGTGCCCGCGGCCTATTTTTGGCACACGGACGCGCCTCGCAGAGTCTCATGCCATTCCAAGTCCGGCGGACGAAGTTGGCCAGCCCCACCCCCCAAGGCTATAGCCCACCCGTTTTTGTTGCCATTTTCCGCTGGACGAACTTGGCGCCCCGGCCTTCGGGGGGGTATTTTTCGGCGCGGCTGTGCCCGCGGCCTATTTTTGGCACACGGAGGCGCCTCGCAAAGTCTCGCGCCATTCCGAGCCCGGCGGACGAAGTCGGCCAGCCCCACCCCCCAAGGCTATAGCCCACCCGTTTTTGTGGCCTTTTTCCACTGGACGAAGTTGGCGCCCCGGCCTTCGGGCGGTTATTTTTGGGCGCGGCTGTGTCCGGGGCCTATTTTTGGCACACGGAGGCCGCTCGCAAAGTCTCGCGCCATTCCGAGTCCGGCGGACGAAGATGGCCAGCCCCACCCCCCAAGGCTATAGCCCACCCGTTTTTGTGGCCCTTTTCCGCGGGACGAACTTGGCGCCCCGGCCGTCGGGCGGTTATTTTTGGTTGCGGCTGTGTCCGGGGCCTATTTTTGGTACACGGAGGCCGCTCGCAAAGTCTCGCACCAATCCGAGTCCGGCGGACGAAGTTGGCCAGCCCCACCCCCAATGGCTATAGCCCACCCGTTTTTGTGGCCTTTTTCCGCTGGACGAACTTGGCCCCCCGGCCTTTGGGCGGTTATTTTTGGGCGCGGCTGTGCCCGGGGCCTATTTTTGACACACGGAGGCCGCTCGCAAAGTTTCGCGCCATTCCGAGTCCGGCGGACGAAGTTGGCCAGCCCCACCCCCCAACGCCATAGCCCACCCGTTTTTGTGGCCTTTTTCCGCTGGACGAACTTGGCCCCCCGGCCTTCGGGCGGTTAGTTTTGGGCGCAGCCGTGCCCGCGGCCTATTTTTGACACACGGAGGCCACTCGCAAAGTCTCGCGCCATTCCGAGTCCGGCGGACGAAGTTGGCCAGCCCCACCCCCCAAGGTTATAGCCCACCCGTTTTTGTGGCCTTTTTCCGCTGGACGAACTTGGCCCCCCGGCCTTCGGGCGGTTATTTTTGGGCGCGGCTGTGCCCGGGGCCTATTTTTGACACACGGAGGCCGCTCGCAAAGTCTCGCACCATTCCGAGTGCGGCGGACGAAGTTGGCCAGCCCCACCCCCCATGGCTATAGCCTACCCGTTTTTGTGGCCTTTTTCAGCTGGACGAACTTGGCGCCCCGGCCTTCGGGCGATTATTTTTGGACGCGGCAGTGCCAGGGGCCTATTTTTGGCACACGGAGGCCGCTCGCAAAGTCTCGCGCCATGCCGAGTCCGGCGGACGAAGTGGGCCAGCCCCACCCCCCATGGCTATAGCCCACCCGTTTTTGTGGCCTTTTTCCGCTGGACGAACTTGGCGCCCCGGCCTTCGGGCGATTATTTTTGGACGCGGCAGTGCCAGGGGCCTATTTTTGGCACACGGAGGCCGCTCGCAAAGTCTCGCGCCATGCCGAGTCCGGCGGACGAAGTTGGCCAGCCCCACCCCCCATGGCTATAGCCCACCCGTTTTTGTGGCCTTTTTCCGCTGGACGAACTTGGCCCCCCGGCCTTCGGGCGATTATTTTTGGGCGCGGCTGTGCCCGGGGCCTATTTTTGACACACGGAGGCCGCTCGCAAAGTCTCGCACCATTCCGAGTCCGGCGGACGAAGTTGGCCAGCCCCACCCCCCAACGCCATAGCCCACCCGTTTTTGTGGCCTTTTTCCGCTGGACGAACTTGGCCCCCCGGCCTTCGGGCGGTTAGTTTTGGGCGCGGCTGTGCCCGGGGCCTATTTTTGACACACGGAGGCCGCTCGCAAAGTCTCGCGCCATTCCGAGTCCGGCGGACGAAGTTGGCCAGCCCCACCCCCCAAGGCTATAGCCCACCCGTTTTTGTGGCCTTTTTCCGCTGGACGAACTTGGCGCCCCGGCCTTCGGGCGGTTATTTTTGGGCGCGGCTGTGTCCGGGGCCTATTTTTGGCACACGGAGGCCGCTCGCAAAGTCTCGCGCCATTCCGAGTCCGGCGGACGAAGATGGCCAGCCCCACCCCCCAAGGCTATAGCCCACCCGTTTTTATGGCCTTTTTCCGCTGGACGAACTTGGCGCCCCGGCCGTCGGGCGGTTATTTTTCGACGCGGCTGTGTCCGGGGCCTATTTTTGACACACGGAGGCCGCTCGCAAAGTCTCGCGCCATTCCGAGTCCGGCGGACGAAGTTGGCCAGCCCCACCCCCCAAGGCTATAGCCCACCCGTTTTTGTGGCCTTTTTCCGCTGGACGAACTTGGCGCCCCGGCCTTCGGGCGGTTATTTTTGGGCGCGGCTGTGTCCGGGGCCTATTTTTGGCACACGGAGGCCGCTCGCAAAGTCTCGCGCCATTCCAAGTCCGGCGGACGAAGTTGGCCAGCCCCACCCCCCATGGCTATAGCCCACTCGTTTTTGTGGCCTTTTTCAGCTGGACGAACTTGGCGCCCCGGCCTTCGGGCGGTTATTTTTGGACGCGGCTGTGCCCGGAGCCTATTTTTGACACACGGAGGCCGCTCGCAAAGTCTCGCGCCATTCCGAGTCCGGCGGACGAAGTTGGCCAGCCCAACCCCCCATCGCCATAGCCCACCCGTTTTTGTGGCCTTTTTCCGCTGGACGAACTTGGCCCCCCGGCCTTCGGGCGGTTATTTTCGGGCGCGGCTGTGCCCCGGGCCTATTTTTGACACACGGAGGCCGCTCGCAAAGTCTCGCACCATTCCGAGTCCGGCGAACGAAGTTGGCCAGCCCCACCCCCCAAGGGTATAGCCCACCCGTTTTTGTGGCCTTTTTCAGCTGGACGAACTTAGCGCCCCGGCCTTCGGGCGGTTATTTTTGGACGCGGCTGTGCCAGGGGCCTATTTTTGGCACACGGAGGCCGCTCGCAAAGTCTCGCGCCATTCCGAGTCCGGCGGACGAAGTTGGCCAGCCCCACCCCCCAAGGCTATAGCCCACCCGTTTTTGTGGCCTTTTTCCGCTGGACGAACTTGGCGCCCCGGCCTTCGGGCGGTTATTTTTGGGCGCGGCTGTGTCCGGGGCCTATTTTTGGCACACGGAGGCCGCTCGCAAAGTCTCGCGCCATTCCAAGTCCGGCGGACGAAGTTGGCCAGCCCCACCCCCCATGGCTATAGCCCACTCGTTTTTGTGGCCTTTTTCAGCTGGACGAACTTGGCGCCCCGGCCTTCGGGCGGTTATTTTTGGATGCAGCTGTGCCAGGGGCCTATTTTTGGCACACTGAGGCCGCTCGCAAAGTCTCGCGCCATTCCGAGTCCGGCGGACGAAGTTGGCCAGCCCCACCCCCCAACGCCATAGCCCACCCGTTTTTGTGGCCTTTTTCCGCTGGACGAACTTGGTCCCCCGGCCTTCGGTCGGTTATTTTTGGGCGCGGCTGTCCCCGGGGCCTATTTTTGACACACGGAGGCCGCTCGCAAAGTCTCGCGCCATTCCGAGTCCGGCGGACGAAGTGGGCCAGCCCCACCCCCCAACGCCATAGCCCACCCGTTTTTGTGGCCTTTTTCCGCTGGACGAACTTGGCGCCCCGGCCTTCGGGCGGTTATTTTTGGACGCGGCTGTGCCCGGGGCCTATTTTTGACACACGGAGGCCGCTCGCAAAGTCTCGCGCCATTCCGAGTCCGGCGGACGAAGTTGGCCAGCCCAACCCCCCATCGCCATAGCCCACCCGTTTTTGTGGCTTTTTTCCGCTGGACGAACTTGGCCCCCCGGCCTTCGGGCGGTTATTTTTGGGCGCGGCTGTGCCCGTGGCCTATTTTTGGCACACGGAGGCCGCTCGCAAAGTCTCGCCCCATTCCGAGTCCGGCGGACGAAGTTGGCCAGCCCCTCCCCCCAAGGCTATAGCCCACCTGTTTTTTGGCCATTTTTCCACTGGACGAACTTGGCGGCCCGGCCTTCGGGCGGTTATTTTTGGGCACGGCTGTGCACGCGGCCTATTTTTGGTACATGGAGGCCGCTCGCAAAGTCTCGCCCCATTCCGAGTCCGGCGGACGAAGTTGGCCAGCCCCACCCCCCATGGCTATAGCCCACCCGTTTTTTGGCCATTTCTCCGCTGGACGAACTTGGCGCCCCGGCCTTCGGGCGGTTATTTTTGGGCGCGGCTGTGCCCGCTGCCTATTTTTGGCACGCGGAGGCCGCTCGCAAAGTCCCACCCCATTCCGATTCCGGCGGACGAAGTTGGCCAGCCCCTCCCCCCAAGGCTATAGCCCACCCGTTTTTTGGCCATTTTTCCGCTGGACGAACTTGGCGCCCCGGCCTTCGGGAGGTTAGTTTTGGTCGCGGCTGTGCCCGCGGCATATTTTTGGCACATGAGGCCGCTCGCAAAGTCTTGCCGCATTCCAAATCTGGCGGACGAAGTGGGCCAGCCCCTCCCCCCAAGCCTATAGCCCATCCGTTTTTTGGCCATTTTTCCGCAGGGGGGTTTGGACGCAACGACCTTCGGGGGGTTATTTTTGGGCGCGGCTATGCCCGCGGCCTATTTTTGGCACGGGGAGGCCACTCGTACAGTCTCGCCCCATTCCGAGTCCGGCGGACGAAGTGGGCCAGCCGCTCCCCCCAAGGCTATAGCCCACCCGTTTTTTGACCATTGTTCCGCAGGGGGGTTAGGACGCAACGACCTTCGGGGGGTTAGGACGCAACGACCTTCGGGGGGTTATTTTTGGGCGTGGCTATGCCCGCGGCCTATTTTTGGCACGCGGAGGCCGCACGCAAAGTCTCGCCCCATTCCGAGTCCGGCGGACGAAGTGGGCCAGCCCCTCTCCCCAAGGCTATAGCCCACCAGTTTTTTGGCCATTTTTCCGCTGGACGAACTTGGCGCCCCGGCATTTGGGCGGTTATTTTTGGGCGCGGCTGTGCCCGCGGCCTATTTTTGGCACACGGAGGCCGCTCGCAAAGTCTTGCCGCATTCCAAATCTGGCGGACGAAGTGGGCCAGCCCCTCCCCCCAAGCCTATAGCCCATCCGTTTTTTGGCCATTTTTCCGCGGGGGGTTTTGGACGCAACGACCTTCGGGGGTTATTTTTGGGCACGGCTATGCCCGCGGCTTATTTTTGGCACGCGGAGGCAACTCGCAAAGTCTCGCCCCATTCCGAGTCCGGCGGACGAAGTGGGCCAGCCGCTCCCCCCAAGGCTATAGCCCACCCGTTTTTTGACCATTGTTACGCAGGGGGGTTTGGACGCAACGACCTTCGGGGGGTTATTTTTGGGCGCGGCTATGCCCGCGGCCTATTTTTGGCACGCGGAGGCCGCTCGCAAAGTCTCACCCCATTCCGAGTCCGGCGGACGAAGTTGGCCAGCCCCTCCCCCCAAGGCTATAGCACACCCGTTTTTTGGCCATTTTTCCGCAGGCGGGTTTGGGCGCGCCGACCTTCGGGCGGTTATTTTTTGGCGCGGCTGTGTCCGCGGCCTATTTTTGGCACGCGGAGGCCGCTCGCAAAGTCTCACCCCATTCCGAGTCCGGCGGACGAAGTTGGCCAGCCCCTCCCCCCAAGGCTATAGCACACCCGTTTTTTGGCCATTTTTCCGCAGGCGGGTTTGGGCGCGCCGACCTTCGGGCGGTTATATTTGGACGCGGCTATGCCCGCGGCCTATTTTTGGCACGCGGAGGCCGTTCGCAAAGTCTCCCCCCATTCCGAGTCCGGCGGACGAAGTTGGCCAGCTCCTCCCCCCAAGGCTATAGCCCACCCGTTTTTTGGCCATTTTTCCGCTGGACGAACTTGGCGCCCCGGCCTTCGGGAGGTTATTTTTGGTCGCGGCTGTGCCCGCGGCCTATTTTTGGCTCACGGAGGCCACTCGCAAAGTCTCCCCCCATTCCGAGTCCGGCGGAAGAAGTTGGCCAGCCCCTCCCCCCAAGGCTATAGCCCACCCGTTTTTTGGCCATTTTTCCGCTGGATTTTAACTTGGCGCCCCGGCCCATCGGGCGGTTATATTTGGGTTCGGCTGTGCCCGCGGTCTATTTTTGGCACGCGGAGGACGCTCGCAAAGTCTTGCCCCATTCCGAGTCTGGCGGACGGCGGGCCAGCCCTCCCCCAAGGCTATAGCCCACCCGCTTTTTGCCATTTTTCCGCTGCGGGGTTTGGGCGCGCCGACCTTCGGGCTGTTATTTTTAGGCGCGGCTGTGCCCGTGGAATATTTTTGGCACGCGGAGGCCGCTCGCAAACTCTCGTCCCATTCCGAGTCCGGCGGACGAAGTTGGCCAGCCCTCCCCCCAAGGCTATAGCCCACCCGTTTTTTGGCCATTTTTCCGCTGGACGAACATGGCGCCCCGGCCTTCGGGCTGTTATTATTGGGCGCGGCTGTGCCCGTGGCCTATTTTTGGCACGCGGAGGCCGCTCGCAAAGTCTCGCGCTATTCCGAGTCCGGCGGACGAAGTTGGCCAGCCCCACCCCCCAAGTCTATAGCCCACCCGTTTTTGTGGCCTTTTTCCGCTGGACGAACTGTGCGCCGCGGCTTTCGGGCGGGTATTTATGGGCACGGCTGTGCCCGCGCCCTATTTTTGGTGCACGGAGGCGCCTCGTAAAGTCTAGCGCCATTCCGAGTCCGACGGATGAAGTTGGCCATCCCCACCACCCAAGGCTATAGGCCACCCGTTTTTGTGGCCTTTTTCCGCTGGACGAACATGGCGCCGCGGCCTTCGGGCGGGTATTTTTGGGCGCGGCTGTGCCCGCGGCCTATTTTTGGCACACGGAGGCGCATCGTAAAGTCTCGCGCCATTCCGAGTCTGGCGGACGAAGTGGGCCAGCCCCACCCCCCAAGGCTATAGGCCACCCGTTTTTGTGGCCTTTTTCCGCTGGACGAACATGGCGCCGCGGCCTTCGGGCGGGTATTTTTGGGCCGGCTGTGCCCGCGGCCTATTTTTGGCACACGGAGGCGCATCGTAAAGTCTCGCGCCATTCCGAGTCTGGCGGACGAAGTTGGCCAGCCCCACCCCCCAAGGCTATAGCCCACCCGTTTTTGTGGCCTTTTTCCGCTGGACGAACTGTGCGCCGCGGCTTTCGGGCGGGTATTTATGCGCACGGCTGTGCCCGCGGCCTATTTTTGGTGCACGGAGGCGCCTCGTAAAGTCTAGCGCCATTCCGAGTCCGGCAGACGAAGTTGGCCATCCCCACCACCCAAGGCTATAGGCCACCCGTTTTTGTGGCCTTTTTCCGCTGGACGAACTGTGCGCCGCGGCCTTCGGGCGGGTATTTTTTGGCGCGGCTGTGCCCGCAGCCTATTTTTGGCACACGGAGGCATCTCGCAAAGTCTCGCGCCATTCCGAGTCCGGCGGACGAAGTTGGCCAGCCCCACCCCCCAAGGCTATAGGCCACCCGTTTTTGTGGCCTTTTTCCGCTGGACGAACATGGCTCCGCGGCCTTCGGGCGGGTATTTTTGGGCGCGGCTGTGCCCGCGGCCTATTTTTGGCACACGGAGGCGCATCGTAAAGTCTCGCGCCATTCCGAGTCTGGCGGACGAAGTTGGCCAGCCCCTCCCCCCAAGGCTATAGCACACCCGTTTTTTGGCCATTTTTCCGCAGGCGGGTTTGGGCGCGCCGACCTTCGGGCGGTTATTTTTTGGCGCGGCTGTGTCCGCGGCCTATTTTTGGTACGCGGAGGCCACTCGCAAAGTCTCGCCCCATTCCGAGTCCGGCGGACGAAGTTGGCAGCCCCTCCCCCCAAGGCTCTAGCCCACCCGTTTTTTGGCCATTTTTCCGCTGGACGAACTTGGCGTCCCGGCCTTCGGGCGGTTATTTTTGGACGCGGCTATGCCCGCGGCCTATTTTTGGCACGCGGAGGCCGTTCGCAAAGTCTCCCCCCATTCCGAGTCCGGCGGACGAAGTTGGCCAGCCCCTCCCCCCAAGGCTATAGCCCACCCGTTTTTTGGCCATTTTTCCGCTGGACGAACTTGGCGCCCCGTCCATCGGGCGGTTATTTTTGGTAGCGGCTGTGCCCGTGGTCTATTTTTGGCACGCGGAGGACGCTCGCAAAGTCTTGCCCCATTCCGAGTCTGGCGGACGAAGTGGGCCAGCCCCTCCCCCCAAGGCTATAGCCCACCCGTTTTTTGGCCATTTTTCCGCTGGGGGGTTTGGGCGCGCCGACCTTCGGGCGGTTATTTTTAGGCGCGGCTGTGCCCGTGGAATATTTTTGGCACGCGGAGGCCACTCGCAAACTCTCGTCCCATTCCGAGTCCGGCGGACGAAGTTGGCCAGCCTTCCCCCCAAGGCTATAGCCCACCCGTTTTTTGGCCATTTTTCCGCTGGACGAACATGGCGCCCCGGCCTTCGGGCTGTTATTATTGGGCGCGGCTGTGCCCGTGGCCTATTTTTGGCACGCGGAGGCCGCTCGCAAAGTCTCGCGCTATTCCGAGTCCGGCGGACGAAGTTGGCCAGCCCCACCCCCCAAGGCTATAGCCCACCCGTTTTTGTGGCCTTTTTCCGCTGGACGAACATGGCGCCGCGGCCTTCGGGCGGGTATTTTTGGGCGCGGCTGTGCCCGCGGCCTATTTTTGGCACACGGAGGCGCATCGTAAAGTCTCGCGCCATTCCGAGTCTGGCGGACGAAGTTGGCCAGCCCCACCCCCCAAGGCTATAGCCCACCCGTTTTTGTGGCCTTTTTCCGCTGGACGAACATGGCGCCGCGGCCTTCGGGCGGGTATTTATGGGCACGGCTGTGCCCGCGGCCTATTTTTGGTGCACGGAGGCGCCTCGTAAAGTCTAGCGCCATTCCGAGTCCGGCGGACGAAGTTGGCCATCCCCACCACCCAAGGCTATAGGCCACCCGTTTTTGTGGCCTTTTTCCGCTGGACGAACATGGCGCCGCGGCCTTCGGGCGGGTATTTTTGGGCGCGGCTGTGCCCGCGGCCTATTTTTGGCACACGGAGGCGCATCGTAAAGTCTCGCGCCATTCCGAGTCTGGCGGACGAAGTTGGCCAGCCCCACCCCCCAAGGCTATAGCCCACCCGTTTTTGTGGCCTTTTTCCGCTGGACGAACATGGCGCCGCGGCCTTCGGGCGGGTATTTATGGGCACGGCTGTGCCCGCGGCCTATTTTTGGTGCACGGAGGCGCCTCGTAAAGTCTAGCGCCATTCCGAGTCCGGCGGACGAAGTTGGCCATCCCCACCACCCAAGGCTATAGGCCACCCGTTTTTGTGGCCTTTTTCCGCTGGACGAACTGTGCGCCGCGGCCTTCGGGCGGGTATTTTTTAGCGCGGCTGTGCCCGCAGCCTATTTTTAGCACACGGAGGCGTCTCGCAAAGTCTCGCGCCATTCCGAGTCCGGCGGACGAAGTTGGCCAGCCCCACCCCCCAAGGCTATAGGCCACCCGGTTTTGTGGCCTTTTTCCGCTGGACGAACGTGGCGCCCCGGCCTTCGGGCGGGTATGTTTGGCCGCGGCTGTGCCCAGGGCCTATTTTTGGCACACGGAGGCGCATCGTAAAGTCTAGCTCCATTCCGAGTCTGGCGGACGAAGTCGGCCAGCCCCACCTCCCAAGGCTATAGCCCACCCGTTTTTCTGGCCTTTTTCTGCTGGACGAACTTGGCGCCGCGGCCTTCGGGCGGGTATTTTTGGGCGCGGCTGTACCCGCGGCCTATTTTTGGCACACGGAGGCGCATCGTAAAGTCTCGCGCCATTCCGAGTCTGGCGGACGAAGTTGGCCAGCCCCACCCCCCAAGGCTATAGCCCACCCGTTTTTGTGGCCTTTTTCCGCTGGACGAACTGTGCGCCGCGGCTTTCAGGCGGGTATTTTTGGGCGCGGCTGTGCCCGCGGCCTATTTTTGGCACACGGAGGCGCATCGTAAAGTCTCGCGCCATTCCGAGTCTGGCGGACGAAGTTGGCCAGCCCCACCCCCCAAGGCTATAGCCCACCCGTTTTTGTGGCCTTTTTCCGCTGGACGAACTGTGCGCCGCGGCTTTCAGGCGGGTATTTATGGGCACGGCTGTGCCCGCGGCCTATTTTTGGTGCACGGAGGCGCCTCGTAAAGTCTAGCGCCATTCCGAGTCCGGCGGACGAAGTTGGCCATCCCCACCACCCAAGGCTATAGGCCACCCGTTTTTGTGGCCTTTTTCCGCTGGACGAACTGTGCGCCGCGGCCTTCGGGCGGGTATTTTTTAGCGCGGCTGTGCCCGCAGCCTATTTTTAGCACACGGAGGCGTCTCGCAAAGTCTCGCGCCATTCCGAGTCCGGCGGACGAAGTTGGCCAGCCCCACCCCCCAAGGCTATAGGCCACCCGTTTTTGTGGCCTTTTTCCGCTGGACGAACATGGCGCCGCGGCCTTCGGGCGGGTATTTTTGGGCGCGGCTGTGCCCGCGGCCTATTTTTGGCACACGGAGGCGCATCGTAAAGTCTCGCGCCATTCCGAGTCTGGCGGACGAAGTCGGCCAGCCCCACCTCCCAAGGCTATAGCCCACCCGTTTTTCTGGCCTTTTTCTGCTGGACGAACTTGGCGCCGCGGCCTTCGGGCGGGTATTTTTGGGCGCGGCTGTACCCGCGGCCTATTTTTGGCACACGGAGGCGCCTCGCAAAGTCTAGCGCAATTCCGAGTCCGGCGGACGAAGTTGGCCAGCCGCTCCCCCCAAGGCGATAGCCCACCCGTTTTTTGGCCATTTTTCCGCTGGGGGGTTTGGACACAACGACCTTCGGGGGTTTATTTTTGTTTGCGGCTATGCCCGCGGACTATTTATGGCACGCGGAGGCCGCTCGCAAAGTCTCGACCCATTCCGAGTCCTGCGGACGAAGTGGGCCAGCCCCTCCCCCCAAGGCTATAGCCCACCCGCTTTTTGCCATTTTTCAGCGTGACGAACTTTGCGCCCAGGCCTTCGGCAGTTATTTTTGGCGCGGCTATGGCCGCGCCTATTTTTGGCACGCGGAGGCCGCTCGCAAAATCTCGCCCCATTCCGAGTCCGGCGGACGAAGTTGGCCAGCCCCTCCCCCCAAGGCTATAGCCCACCCGTTTTTTGCCCATTTTTCCGCTGGACGAACTTGGCGTCCCGGCCTTCGGGCTGTTATTTTTGGGTGCGGCTGTGCCCGCGGCCTATTTTTGGCACGCGGAGGCCGCTCGCAAAGTCCTACCCCATTCCGAGTCTGGCGGACGAAGTGGGCCAGCCCCTCCCCCCAAGGCTATAGCCCACCCGTTTTTTGGCCATTTTTCGCTGGGGGGTTTGGACACAACGACCTTCGGGGGGTTATTTTTGTACGCGGCTATGCCCGCGGACTATTTTTGGCACGCGGAGGCCGCTCGCAAAGTCTCGACCCATTCCGAGTCCTGCGGACGAAGTGGGCCAGCCCCTCCCCCCAATGCTATAGCCCACCCATTTTTTGGCCATTTTTCCGCTGGACGAACTTGGCGCCCAGGCCTTCGGGTGGTTATTTTTGGGCGCGGCTGTGCCCGCGGCCTATTTTTGGCACACGGAGGCGCATCGCAAAGTCTCGCGCCATTCCGAGTCCTTCGGACGAAGTTGGCCAGCCCCACACCCCAAGGCTATAGCCCACCCGTTTTTGTGGCCTTTTTCCGCTGGACGAACTTGGCGCCGCGGCCTTCGGGCGGGTATTTTTGGGCGCGGTTGTACCCGCGGCCTATTTTTGGAACACGGAGGCGCCTCGCAAAGTCTCGCGCAATTCCGAGTCCGGCGGACGAAGTTCGCCAGCCACACACCCCAAGGCTATAGCCCACCCGTTTTTGTGGCCTTTTTCCGCTGGACGAACTTGGCGCCGCGGCCTTCGGGCGGGTATTTTTGGCCGCGGTTGTACCCGCGGCCTATTTTTGGCACACGGAGGCGCCTCGCAAAGTCTGGCGCAATTCCGAGTCCGGCGGACGAAGTTCGCCCGCCACACCCCCCAAGGCTATAGCCCACCCGTTTTTGTGGCCTTTTTCCGCTGGACGAACATGGCGCCGCGGCCTTCGGGCGGGTATTTTTGGGCGCGTCTGTGCCCGCGGCCTATTTTTGGCACACGGAGGCGCCTCGCAAAGTCTCGTGCCATTCCGAGTCCGGCGGACGAAGTGGGCCAGCCCCACCCCCCAAGGCTATAGCCCACCCGTTTTTGTGGCCTCTTTCCGCTGGACGAACATGGCGCCGCGGCCTTCGGGCGGGTATTTTTGGGCACGGCTGTACCCGCGGCCTATTTTTGGCACACGGAGGCGCATCGCAAGGTCTCGCGCCATTCCGAGTCCGGCGGACGAAGTCGGCCAGCCCCACCCCCCAAGGCTATAGCCCACCCGTTTTTGTGGCCTTTTTACGCAGGACGAACTTGGCGCCGCGGCCTTCGGGCGGGTATTTTTGGCCGCGGTTGTACCCGCGGCCTATTTTTGGTACACGGAGGCGCCTCGCAAAGTCTGGCGCAATTCCGAGTCCGGCGGATGAAGTTCGCCAGCCACACCCCCCAAGGCTATAGCCCACCCGTTTTTGTGGCCTTTTTCCGCTGGACGAACATGGCGCCGCGGCCTTCGGGCGGGTATTTTTGGGTGCGTCTGTGCCCGCGGCCTATTTTTGGCACACGGAGGCGCCTCGCAAAGTCTCGCGCCATTCCGAGTCCGGCGGACGAAGTTTGCCAGCCCCACCCCCCAAGGCTATAGCCCACCCGTTTTTGTGGCCTTTTTCCGCTGGACGAACTGTGCGCCGCGGCTTTCGGGCGGGTATTTTTGGGCACGGCAGTGACCGCGGCCTATTTTTGGCACACGGAGGCGCCTCATAAAGTCTAGCGCCATTCCGAGTCCGGCGGACGAAGTCGGCCAACCCCACCACCCAAGGCTATAGCCCACCCGTTTTTGTGGCCTTTTTCCGCTGGACGAACTTGGCGCCGCGGCCTTCGGGCGGGTATTTTTTGGCACGGCTGTGCCCGCGGCCTATTTTTGGCACACGGAGGTGCCTCGCAAAGTCTCGCGCCATTCCGAGTCCGGCGGACGAAGTTGCCGAGTCCCACCCCCCAAGGCTATAGCCCACCCGTTTTTGTGGCCTTTTTCCGCTGGACGAACATGGCGCCGCGGCCTTCGGGCGGGTATTTTTGGGCGAGGCTGTGCCCGCGGCCTATTTTTGGCCCACGGAGGTGCCTCGCAAAGTCTCGCGCCATTCCGAGTCCGCCGGATGAAGTTGGCCAGCCCCACCCCGCAAGGCTATAGCCCACCCGTTTTTGTGGCCTTTTTCCGCTGGACGAACTTGGCGCCGCGGCTTTCAAGCGGGTATTTATGGGTGCGGCTGTGCCCGTGGCCTATTTTTGGCACACGGAGGCACCTCGCAAAGTCTCGCGCCATTCCGAGTCCGGCGGACGAAGTTGGCCAGCCCCACCCCCCAAGGCTATAGCCCACCTATTTTTGTGGCCTTTTTCTGCTGGACGAACTTGGCGCCGCGGCGTTCGTGTGGGTATTTTTGGGCGCGGCTGTGCCCGCGGCCTATTTTTGGCACACGGAGGTGCCTCGTAAAGTCTCGCGCCATTACGAGTCCGGCGGACGAAGTTGGCCTGCCCCACCCCGCAAGGCTATAGCCCACCCGTTTTTGTGGCCTTTTTCCGCAGGACGAACATGGCGCCGCGGCCTTCAGGCGGGTATTTTTGGGGACGGCTGTGCCCGCGGCCTATTTTTGGCACACGGAGGCGCCTCGCAAAGTCTCGCGCCATTCCGAGTCCGGCGGACGAAGTTGGCCAGCCCCACCCCCCAAGGCTATAGCCCACCCGTTTTTGTGGCCTTTTTCCGTTGGACGAACATGGCGCCGCGGCCTTCGAGCGGGTATTTTTGGGGGCGGCTGTGCCCGCGGCCTATTTTAGGCACACGGAGGCGCCTCGCAAAGTCTCGCGCCATTCTGAGTCCGGCGGACGAAGTGGGCCAGCCCCACCCCGCAAGGCTATAGCCCACCCGATTTTGTGCCCTTTTTCCACTGGACGAACTTGGCGCCGCGGCCTTCGGGCGGGTATTTTTGTGTGCGGCTGCGCCAGCGGCCTACTTTAGGCACACGGAGGCGCCTCGCAAAGTCTCGCGCCATTCTGAGTCCGGCGGACGAAGTGGGCCAGCCCCACCCCGCAAGGCTATAGCCCACCCGTTTTTGTGCCCTTTTTCCACTGGACGAACTTGGCGCCGCGGCCTTCGGTCGGGTATTTTTGGGAGCGGCTGTGCCCGCGGCCTATTTTTGGCACACGGAGGTACCTAGCAAAGTCTCGCGCCATTCCGAGTCCGGCGGACGAAGTTGGCCAGCCCCACCCCCCAAGGCTATAGCCCACCCGTTTTTGTGGCCTTTTTCCTCTGGACGAACTTGGCGCCGCGGCCTTCGGGCGGGTATTTTTGTGTACGGCTGTGCCAGCGGCCTATTTTTGGCACACGGAGGCGCCTCCCAAAGTCTCGCGCCATTCCGAGTCCGGCGGACGAAGTTGGCCAGCCCAACCCCCCAAGGCTATAGCCCACCCATTTTTGTGGCCTTTTTCTGCTGGACGAACTTGGCGCCGCGGCGTTCGGGTGGGTATTTTTGGGCGCGGCTGGGCCCGCGGCCTATTTTTGGCACACGGAGGCGCCTCGCAAAGTCTCGCGCCATTCCGAGTCCGGCGGACGAAGTGGGCCAGCCCCACCCCGCAAGGCTATAGCCCACCCGTTTTTGTGCCCTTTTTCCACTGGACGAACTTGGCGCCGCGGCCTTCGGTCGGGTATTTTTGGGAGCGGCTGTGCCCGCGGCCTATTTTTGGCACACGGAGGTGCCTAGCAAAGTCTCGCGCCATTCCGAGTCCGGCGGACGAAGTTGGCCAACCCCACCCCCCAAGGCTATAGCCCACCCGTTTTTGTGGCCTTTTTCCACTGGACGAACTTGGCGCCGCGGCCTTCGGGCGGGTATTTTTGGGCGCGGCTGTGCCCGCGGCCTATTTGTCGCATACGGTGGCGCCTCGCAAAGTCGCGCGCCATTCCGAGTCCGGTGGACGAAGTTAGCCGGCCCCACCCCCCAAGGCTATAGCCCACCCGTTTTTGTGGTCTTTTTCCGCTAGACGAACATGGCGCCGCGGCCTTCGGACGGGTATTTTTGGCGCGGCTGTGCCCGCGGCCTATTTTTGCACACACGGCGGAGCCTCGCACAGGCTCGCGCCATTCCGAGTCCGTCGGACGACGTTTGCCAGCCCCACCCCCCACGGCTATAGCCCACCTATTTTTGTGGCCTTTTTCTGCTGGACGA
This sequence comes from Citrus sp. QX-2021, assembly GCA_030444885.1. Taxonomy (NCBI): domain Eukaryota; kingdom Viridiplantae; phylum Streptophyta; class Magnoliopsida; order Sapindales; family Rutaceae; genus Citrus; species Citrus sp. QX-2021. The sequence goes on from JAUJEF010000089.1 coordinate 341,884, forward strand.
AACTTGGCGCCGCGGCGTTCGTGTGGGTATTATTTTTAAGGCGCGGCTGTGCCCAAGGCCTATTTTTGGCACACGGAGGTGCCTCGTAAAGTCTCGCGCCATTCCGAGTCCGGCGGACGGTTGGCCAGCTCCACCCCCAAGGCTATAGCCCACCTGCTTTGTGGCCTTTTCCGCAGGACGAACATGGCGCCGCGGCCTTCAGGCGGGTATTTTTGGCGGCGGCTGTGCCAGCGGTCTATTTTTGGCACATGGAGGCGCCTCGCAAAGTCTCGCGCCATTCCGAGTCCGCGGACGAGTGGGCCAGCCCAACCCCCAAGGCTATAGCCCACCCGCTTTTGTGGCCATTTTCCGCTGGACGAACTTGGCGCCCGGCCTTCGGGGGTATTTTTATTAGCGGTTGTGCCCAAGGTCCTATTTTTGGCACACGGAGGTGCCTCGCAAAGTCTCGCGCCATTCCGAGTCCGGTGGACGAAGTTAGCCGGCCCCACCCCCCAAGGCTATAGCCCACCCGTTTTTGTGGTCTTTTTCCGCTGGACGAACTTGGCGCCGCGGCCTTCGGACGGGTATTTTTGGGCGCGGCTGTGCCCGCGGCCTATTTTTGGCACACGGAGGCGCCTCGCAAAGTCTCGCGCCATTCCGAGTCCGGCGGACGAAGTTGGCCAGCCCCACCCCCCAAGGCTATAGCCCACCTATTTTTGTGGCCTTTTTCTGCTGGATTTAACTTGGCGCCACGGCGTCAGGTGGGTATTTTTGCTGCGCGGCTGTGCCCGCGGCCTAAATTAGGCACACGGAGGCGCCACGCAACCTCTCGCGCCATTCGGAGTCCGGCGGTCGAAGTTTGCCAGCCCCACCCCCCAAGGCTATAGCCCACCCGTTTTTGTGCCCTTTTTCCACTGGACGAACTTGGCGCCGCGGCCTTCGGTCGGGTATTTTTGGGAGCGGCTGTGCCCGCGGCCTATTTTTGGCACACGGAGGTACCTAGCAAAGTCTCGCGCCATTCCGAGTCCGGCGGACGAAGTTGGCCAGCCCCACCCCCCAAGGCTATAGCCCACCCGTTTTTGTGGCCTTTTTCCTCTGGACGAACTTGGCGCCGCGGCCTTCGGGCGGGTATTTTTGTGTACGGCTGTGCCAGCGGCCTATTTTTGGCACACGGAGGCGCCTCCCAAAGTCTCGCGCCATTCCGAGTCCGGCGGACGAAGTTGGCCAGCCCAACCCCCCAAGGCTATAGCCCACCCATTTTTGTGGCCTTTTTCTGCTGGATTTAACTTGGCGCCGCGGGTGCTCGGGTGGGTATTTTTGGCGCGGCTGGGCCCATGGCTATTTTTGGCACACGGAGGCGCCTCCCAAAGTCTCGCGCCATTCCGAGTCCGGCGGACGAAGTTGGCCAGCCCAACCCCCCAAGGCTATAGCCCACCCGTTTTTGTGCCCTTTTTCCACTGGACGAACTTGGCGCCGCGGCCTTCGGTCGGGTATTTTTGGGAGCGGCTGTGCCCGCGGCCTATTTTTGGCACACGGAGGTGCCTAGCAAAGTCTCGCGCCATTCCGAGTCCGGCGGACGAAGTTGGCCAACCCCACCCCCCAAGGCTATAGCCCACCCGTTTTTGTGGCCTTTTTCCACTGGACGAACTTGGCGCCGCGGCCTTCGGGCGGGTATTTTTGGGCGCGGCTGTGCCCGCGGCCTATTTGTCGCATACGGTGGCGCCTCGCAAAGTCGCGCGCCATTCCGAGTCCGGTGGACGAAGTTAGCCGGCCCCACCCCCCAAGGCTATAGCCCACCCGTTTTTGTGGTCTTTTTCCGCTAGACGAACATGGCGCCGCGGCCTTCGGACGGGTATTTTTGGGCGCGGCTGTGCCCGCGGCCTATTTTTGGCACACGGAGGTGCCTCGCAAAGTCTCGCGCCATTCCGAGTCCGGCGGACGAAGTTGGCCAGCCCCACCCCCCAAGGCTATAGCCCACCTATTTTTGTGGCCTTTTTCTGCTGGACGAACTTGGCGCCGCGGCGTTCGTGTGGGTATTTTTGGGCGCGGCTGTGCCCGCGGCCTATTTTTGGCACACGGAGGTGCCTCGTAAAGTCTCGCGCCATTCCGAGTCCGGCGGACGAAGTTGGCCAGCTCCACCCCCCAAGGCTATAGCCCACCCGTTTTTGTGGCCTTTTTCCGCAGGACGAACATGGCGCCGCGGCCTTCAGGCGGGTATTTTTGGCGGCGGCTGTGCCAGCGGTCTATTTTTGGCACATGGAGGCGCCTCGCAAAGTCTCGCGCCATTCCGAGTCCGGCGGACGAAGTGGGCCAGCCCAACCCCCCAAGGCTATAGCCCACCCGTTTTTGTGGCCATTTTCCGCTGGACGAACTTGGCGCCCCGGCCTTCGGGGGGGTATTTTTTGGCGCGGTTGTGCCCGCGGCCTATTTTTGGCACACGGAGGTGCCTCGCAAAGTCTCGCGCCATTCCGAGTCCGGTGGACGAAGTTAGCCGGCCCCACCCCCCAAGGCTATAGCCCACCCGTTTTTGTGGTCTTTTTCCGCTAGACGAACATGGCGCCGCGGCCTTCGGACGGGTATTTTTGGGCGCGGCTGTGCCCGCGGCCTATTTTTGGCACACGGAGGCGCCTCGCAAAGTCTCGCGCCATTCCGAGTCCGGCGGACGAAGTTGGCCAGCCCCACCCCCCAAGGCTATAGCCCACCTATTTTTGTGGCCTTTTTCTGCTGGACGAACTTGGCGCCGCGGCGTTCGTGTGGGTATTTTTGGGCGCGGCTGTGCCCGCGGCCTATTTTAGGCACACGGAGGCGCCTCGCAAAGTCTCGCGCCATTCTGAGTCCGGCGGACGAAGTGGGCCAGCCCCACCCCGCAAGGCTATAGCCCACCCGTTTTTGTGCCCTTTTTCCACTGGACGAACTTGGCGCCGCGGCCTTCGGTCGGGTATTTTTGGGAGCGGCTGTGCCCGCGGCCTATTTTTGGCACACGGAGGTACCTAGCAAAGTCTCGCGCCATTCCGAGTCCGGCGGACGAAGTTGGCCAGCCCAACCCCCCAACGCTATAGCCCACCCGTTTTTGTGGCCTTTTTCCGCTGGACGAACTTGGCGCACCGGCCTTCGGGAGGTTATTTTTGGGCGCGGCTGTGCCCGCGGCATATTTTTGGCACACGGAGGGCCCTCGCAAAGTCTCGCGCCATTCCGAGTCCGGCGGACGAAGTTGGCCAGCCCCACCCCCCAAGGCTATAGCCCACCCGTTTTTGTGGCCTTTTTCCGCTGGACGAACTTGGCGTCCCGGCCTTCGGGTGGTTATTTTTTGGCGCGGCTGTGCCCGCGGCCTATTTTTGGCACACGTAGGGCCCTCGCAAAGTCTCCCGCCATTCCGAGTCCGGCGGACGAAGTTGGCAAGCCCCACCCCCCAAGGCTATAGCCCACCCGTTTTTGTGGCCTTTTTCCACTGGACGAACATGGCGCCCCGGTCTTCGGGTGGTTATTTTTGGGCACGGCTGCGCCCGTGGCCTATTTTTTGCACACGGAGGCCCCTCACAAAGTCTCGCGCCATTCCTAGTCCGGCGGACGAAGTTGGCCAGCCCCACTTCCCAAAGCTATAGCCCACCCGTTTTTGTGGCCTTTTAGCGCTGGACGAACTTGTCGCCCCGGCCATCGGGCGGTTATTTTTGGGCGCGGGTGTGTCCACAGCCTATTTTTGGCACACGGAGGGCCCTCGCAAAGTCTCGCGCCATTCCGAGTCCGGCGGACGAAGTTGGACAGCCCCACAACCCAAGGCGATAGCCCACCCGTTTTTGTGGCCTTTTTCCGCTGGACGAACTTGGCGCTCCGTCCTTCGGGCGGTTATTTTAGGCCGCGGCTGTGCCCGCGGCCTATTTTTGGTAGACGGAGGGCCCATACAAAGTCTCGCGCCATTCCGAGTCCGGCGGACGAAGTTGGCCAGCCCCACCCCCCAAGGCTATTGCCCACCCGTTTTTGTGGCCTTTTTACGCTGGACGAACTTGGCGCCCAGGCCTTCGGGCGGTTATTTTTGGGCCCGGCTGTGCCCACGGCCTATTTTTGGCACACGGAGGGCCCTCGTAAAGTCTCGCGCCATTCCGAGTCCGGCGGACGAAGTTGGCCAGCCCCACCTCCCAAGGCTATAGCCCACCCGTTTTTGTGGCCGTTTTCCGCTGGACGAACTTGGCGCCCCGGCCTTCGGGCGGTTATTTTTGGGCGCGGCTGTGCCCGCGGCCTATTTTTGGTACACGGAGACCCCTTCGAAAGTATCGCGCCATTCTGAGTCTGGCAGACGAAGTGGGCCAGCCCCACCTCCCAAGGCTATATAGCCCACCCGTTTTTGTGGCCTTTTTCCGCTGGACGAAGTTGGCGGCCTAGCCTTCGGGTGGTTATTTTTTAGCACGGCTGTGCCCGTGGCCTATTTTTGGCTCACGGAGGGCCCTCGCAAAGTCTCGCACCATTCCGAGTCCGGCGAACGAAGTTGGCCAGCCCCACCCCCCAAGGCTATAGCCCACCCGTTTTTGTGGACTTTTTCCGCAGGACGAACTTGGCGCCCCGGCCTTCGGGCGGTTATTTTTAGGCGCAGCTGTGCCCGCGGCCTATTTTTAGTTCACGGAAGGCCCTCGCAAAGTCTCGCACCATTCCGAGTCCGGCGGACGAAGTTGGCCAGCCCCACCCCCCAAGGCTATAGCCCACCCGTTTTTGTGGCCTTTTTACGCTGGACGAACTTGGCGCCCAGGCCTTCGGGCGGTTATTTTTGGGCCCGGCTGTGCCCACGGCCTATTTTTGGCACATGGAGGGCCCTCGTAAAGTCTCGCGCCATTCCGAGTCCGGCGGACGAAGTTGGCCAGCCCCACCTCCCAAGGCTATAGCCCACCCGTTTTTGTGGCCGTTTTCCGCTGGACGAACTTGGCGCCCCGGCCTTCGGGCGGTTATTTTTGGGCGCGGCTGTGCCCGCGGCCTATTTTTGGTACACGGAGACCCCTTCGAAAGTATCACGCCATTCTGAGTCTGGCAGACGAAGTGGGCCAGCCCCACCTCCCAAGGCTATATAGCCCACCCGTTTTTGTGGCCTTTTTCCGCTGGACGAACTTGGCGGCCTAGCCTTCGGGTGGTTATTTTTTAGCACGGCTGTGCCCGTGGCCTATTTTTAGCTCACGGAGGGCCCTCGCAAAGTCTCGCGCCATTCCGAGTCCGGCGAACGAAGTTGGCCAGCCCCACCCCCCAAGGCTATAGCCCACCCGTTTTTGTGGACTTTTTCCGCAGGACGAACTTGGCGCCCCGGCCTTCGGGCGGTTATTTTTAGGCGCAGCTGTGCCCGCGGCCTATTTTTAGTTCATGGAAGGCCCTCACAAAGTCTCGCGCCATTCATAGTCCGGCGGACGAAGATGGCCAGCCCCACTCCCCAAGGCTATAGCCCACCCGTTTTTGTGGCCTTTTTCCGCTGGACGAAGTTGGCGCCCCGGCCTTCGGGCGGTTATTTTTGGGCACGGCTGTGCCCGCGGCCTATTTTTGGCACACGGAGGCCTCTCACAAAGTCTCGCGCCATTCCGAGTCCGGCGGACGAAGTTGGCCAGCCCCACCCCCCAAGGCTATAGCCCACCCGTTTTTGTGGCCGTTTTCCGCTGGACGAACTTGGCGCCCCGACCTTCGGGCTGTTATTTTTGGGCGCGGCTGTGCCCGCGCCCTATTTTTGGAACACGGAGACCCCTCACAAAGTATCGCGCCATTCTGAGTCTGGCGGACGAAGTGGGCCGGCCTCACCTCCCAAGGCTATAGCCCACCCGTTTTTTTGGCCTTTTTCCGCTGGACGAACTTGGCTCCCCGGCCTAAGGGCTGTTATTTTTGGTCGCGGCTGTGCGTCGGCCTATTTTTAGCACATGGATGGCCCTCGCAAAGTCTCGCGCCATTCTGACTCCGGCGGACGAAGTTGGCCAGCCCCACCCCCCATAGCTATAGCCCACCCGTTTTTGTGGCCTTTTTCCGCTGGACGAACTTGGCGCCCCGGCCTTCGTGGGATTATTTTTGTTTACGGCTGTGCCCGCTGCCTATTTTTGGCAGACGGAGGCCCCTCGCAAAGTCTCGCGCCATTCCGACTCCGGCGGACGAAGTTGGCCAGCCCCACCTCCCAAGGCTATAGCCCACCCGTTTTTGTGGCCTTTTTCCGCTGGACAAACTTGGCGCCCCGGCCTTCGTCGGTTATTTTTGGGCGCGGCTGTGACCGCTGCCTATTTTTGGCACACGGAGGCCCCTTGCAAAGTCTCGCGCTGTTCCGAGTCCGGCGGACGAATTTGGCCAGCCCCACCTCCCAAGGCTATAGCCCACCCGTTTTTGTGGCCTTTTTCCGCTGGACGAAGTTGGCGCCCCGGCCTTCGGGCGGTTATTTTTCGGCGCGGCTGTGCCCGCGGCCTATTTTTGGCACACGGAGGGCCCTTGTAAAGTCTCGCGCCATTCCGAGTCCGGCGGACGAAGTTGGCCAGCCCCACCCCCCAAGGCTATAGCCCACCCGTTTTTGTGGCCTTTTTCCGCTGGACGAACTTGGCGCCCCGGCCTTCGGGCTGTTATTTTTGGGCGCGGCTGTGCCCACAGTCTATTATTGGAACACGCCGGCCCCTCACAAAGTCTCGCCCCATTCCGAGTCCGGCGGACGAAGTTCGCCAGCCCCTCCCCCCAAGGCTATAGCCCACCCGTTTTTCCGCCATTTTTCCGCTGGGGGGTTTGGGCGCGCCGACCTTCGGGCGGTTATTTTTGGGCGCGGCTGTGCCCGCGGCCTATTTTTGGCACGCGGAGGCGGCTCGCAAAGTCTCGCCCCATTCTGAGTCCGGCGGACGAAGTTCGCCAGCCCCTCCCCCCAAGGCTATAGCCCACCCGTTTTTTGGCCATTTTTCCGCTGGACGAACTTGGCGCCCCGGGCTTCGGGCGGTTTTTTTTTGGCGCGGCTCTGCCTGTGGCCTATTTTTGGCACGCGGAGGCCGCTCGCAAAGTCTCGCCCCATTCCGAGTCCGGCGGACGAAGTTCGCCAGCCCCTCCCCCCAAGGCTATAGCCCACCCGTTTTTTCGCCATTTTTCCGCTGGGGGGTTTGGGCACGTCGACCTTCGGGCGGTTATATTTGGACGCGGCTGTGCCCGCGGCCTATTTTTGGCACGCGGAGGCCGCTCGCAAAGTCTCGTCCCATTCCGAGTCCGGCGGACGAAATTGGCCAGCCCCTCCCCCCAAGCCTATAGCCCACCCGTTTTTTGGCCATTTTCCGGCTGGACGAACTTGGCGCCCCGGCCTTCGGGCGGTTATTTTTGGGTGCGGCTGTGCCCGCGGCCTATTTTTGGCACGCGGAGGCCGCCCGCAAATTCTCGCCCCATCCCGAGTCCGGCGGACGAAGTGGGCCAGCTCCTCCCCCCAAGGCTATAGCCCACCCGTTGTTTGGCCATTTTTCCGTTGGACGAACTTGGCGCCCAGGCCTTCGGGCGGTTATTTTTGGGGGCGGCTGTGCCGGCGGCCTATTTTTGGTACACGGAGGCCGCTCGCAAAGTCTCGCCCCATTCCGAGTCCGGCGGACGAAGTTGGCCAGTCCATCCCCCCAAGGCTATAGCCCACCTGTTTTTTGGCCTTTTTTCCGCTGGACGAACTTGGCGCCCCGGCCTACGGGCGGTTATTTTTGGGCGCGGCTGTGCCCGCGGCCTATTTTTGGCACGCGGAGGCGGCTCGCAAAGTCTCGCCCCATTCTGAGTCCGGCGGACGAAGTTCGCCAGCCCCTCCCCCCAAGGCTATAGCCCACCCGTTTTTTGGCCATTTTTCCGCTGGACGAACTTGGCGCCCCGGGCTTCGGGCGGTTTTTTTTGGGCGCGGCTCTGCCTGTGGCCTATTTTTGGCACGCGGAGGCCGCTCGCAAAGTCTCGCCCCATTCCGAGTCCGGCGGACGAAGTTCGCCAGCCCCTCCCCCCAAGGCTATAGCCCACCCGTTTTTTGGCCATTTTTCCGCTGGACGAACTTGGCGCCCCGGCCTTCGGGCAGTTATTTTTTGGCACGGCTTTGCCCGCGGCCTAGTTTTCGAACGCGGAGGCCGCTCGTAAAGTCTCGCCCCATTCCGAGTCCCGCGGAAGAAGTTGGCCAGCCCCTCCCCCCAAGGCTATAGCCCACCCGTTTTTTGGCCATTTTTCCGTTGGACGAACTTGGCGCCCCGGCCTTCGGGCAGTTATTTTTGGGTGCTGCTGTGCCCGCGGCCTATTTTTGGCACGCGAAGGCCGGTCGCAAAGTCTCGCCCCATTCCGAGTCCGGCGGACGAAGTCCGCCGGCCCCTCCCCCCAAGGCTATAGCCCACCCGTTTTTTGGCCATTTTTCCGCTTGGGGGTTTGGGCGCGTCGACCTTCGGGCGGTTATTTTTTGATGCGGCTGTTCCCGCGGCCTATTTTTGGCACGCGGAGGCCGCTCGCAAAGTCTCGTCCCATTCCGAGTCCGGCGGACGAAATTGGCCAGCCCCTCCCCCCAAGCCTATAGCCCACCCGTTTTTTGGCCATTTTTGCGCTGGGGGGTTTGGGCGCGCCGACCTTCGGACGGTTATTTTTGGGTGCGGCTGTTCCCACAGCCTATTTTTGGCACGCGGAGGCCGCTCGCAATGTCTCGCCCCATTCCGAGTCCGGCGGACGAAGTACGCCAGCCCCTCCCCCCAAGGCTATAGCCCACCCGTTTTTTGGCCATTTTTCCGCTTGGGGGTTTGGGCGCGTCGACCTTCGGGCGGTTATTTTTTTACGCGGCTGTGCCCGCGGCCTATTTTAGGCACGCGGAGGCCGTTCGCAAAGTCTCGTCCCATTCCGAGTCCGGCGGACGAAATTGGCCAGCCCCTCCCCCCAAGGGTATAGCCCACCCGTTTTTTGGCCATTTTTCCGCTGGGGGGTTTGGGCGCGCCGACCTTCGGACGGTTATTTTTGGATACGACTGTTCCCACGGCCTATTTTTGGAAGGCGGAGGTCGCTCGCAAAGTCTCGCCCCATTCCGAGTCCGGCGGAAGAAGTTGGCCAGCCCCTCCCCCCAAGGCTATAGCCCACCCGTTTTTTGGCCATTTTTCCGATTGGGGGTTTGGGCGCGTCGACCTTCGGGCGGTTATTTTTTGACGCGGCTGTACCCGCGGCCTATTTTTACCACGCGGAGGCCGCTCGCAAAGTCTCGTCCCATTCCGAGTCCGGCGGACGAAATTGGCCAGCCCCTCCCCCCAAGGCTATAGCCCACCCGTTTTTTGGCCATTTTTGCGCTGGGGGGTTTGGGCGCGCCGACCTTCGGACGGTTATTTTTGGGTGCGGCTGTTCCCACGGCCTATTTTTGGTACGCGGAGGCCGCTCGCAAAGTCTCGCCCCATTCCGAGTCCGGCGGACGTAGTACGCCAGCCCCTCCCCCCAAGGCTATAGCCCACCCGTTTTTTGGCCATTTTTCCGCTTGGGGGTTTGGGCGCGTCGACCTTCGGGCGGTTATTTTTTGACGCGGCTGTGCCCGCGGCCTATTTTAGGCACGCGGAGGCCGTTCGCAAAGTCTCGTCCCATTCCGAGTCCGGCGGACGAAATTGGCCAGCCCCTCCCCCCAAGCCTATAGCCCACCCGTTTTTTGGCCATTTTTCCGCTGGGGGGTTTGGGCGCGCCGACCTTCGGACGGTTATTTTTGGGTGCGGCTGTTCCCACGGCCTATTTTTGGCACGCGGAGGCCGCTCGCAAAGTCTCGCCCCATTCCGAGTCCGGCGGACGAAGTACGCCAGCCCCTCCCCCCAAGGCTATAGCCCACCCGTTTTTTGGCCATTTTTCCGCTTGGGGGTTTGGGCGCGTCGACCTTCGGGCGGTTATTTTTTGACGCGGCTGTGCCCGCGGCCTATTTTTGGTACGCGGAGGCCGCTCGCAAAGTCTCGTCCCATTCCGAGTCTGGCGGACGAAATTGGCCAGCCCCTCCCCCCAAGGCTATAGCCCACCCGTTGTTTGGCCATTTTTCCGCTGGACGAACTTGGCGCCCCGGCCTACGGGCGGTTATTTTTGGGCGCGGCTGTGCCCGCGGCCTATTTTTGGCACGCGGAGGCGGCTCGCAAAGTCTCGCCCCATTTTGAGTCCGGCGGACGAAGTTGGCCAGCCCCACCCCCCAAGGGTATAGCCCACCCGTTTTTTGGCCATTTTTCCGCTGGGGGGTTTGGGCGCGCCGACCTTCGGACGGTTATTTTTGGATGCGACTGTTCCCACGGCCTATTTTTGGCACGGGGAGGCCGCTCGCAAAGTCTCGCCCCATTCCGAGTCCGGCGGAAGAAGTTCGCCAGCCCCTCCCCCCAAGGCTATAGCCCACCCGTTTTTTGGCCATTTTTCCGCTTGGGGGTTTGGGCGCGTCAACCTTCGGGCGGTTATTTTTTGACGCGGCTGTGCCCGCGGCCTATTTTTGGCACGCGGAGGCCGCTCGCAAAGTCTCGTCCCATTCCGAGTCCGGCGGACGAAATTGGCCAGCCCCTCCCCCCAAGGCTATAGCCCACCCGTTTTTTGGCCATTTTTGCGCTGGGGGGTTTGGGCGCGCCGACCTTCGGACGGTTATTTTTGGGTGCGGCTGTTCCCACGTCCTATTTTTGGAACGCGGAGGCCGCTCGCAAAGTCTCGCCCCATTCCGAGTCCGGCGGACGAAGTACGCCAGCCCCTCCCCCCAAGGCTATAGCCCACCCGTTTTTTGGCCATTTTTCCGCTTGGGGGTTTGGGCGCGTCGACCTTCGGGCGGTTATTTTTTGACGCGGCTGTGCCCGCGGCCTATTTTAGGCACGCGGAGGCCGTTCGCAAAGTCTCGTCCCATTCCGAGTCCGGCGGACGAAATTGGCCAGCCCCTCCCCCCAAGGCTATAGCCCACCCGTTTTTTGGCCATTTTTCCGCTGGACGAACTTGGTGCCCCAGCCTTCGGGCGGTTATTTTTGGGCGCGGCTGTGCCCGCGGCCTATTTTTGGCACGCGGAGGCCGCTCGCAAAGTCTCGCCCCAATCCGAGTCCGGCGAACGAATTTGGCCTGCCCCTCCCCCCAAGGCTATAGCCCACCCGTTTTTTGGCCATTTTTCCGCAGGACGAATTGGCGCCCCGGCCTTCGGGTGGTTATTTTTGGGCGCAGCTGTGCCCACGGCCTATTTATGGCACGCGGAGGCCGCTCGCAACTTCTCGTCCCATTCCGAGTCCGGCGGACGAAGTTTGCCAGCCCCTCCCCCCAAGGCTATAGCCCACCCGTTTTTTGGCCATTTTTCGGCTGGACGCACTTGGCGCCCCGGCATTCGGGCAGTTATTTTTGGGCGCGGCTGTGACCGCAGCCAATTTTTGGCACGCGGAGGCCGCTCGCAAAGTCTCGCCCCATTCCGAGTCCGGCGGACGAAGTGGGCAAGCCCCTCCCCCCAGGGCTATAGCCCACCCATTTTTTGGCCATTTTTCCGCTGGACGAACTTGGCGCCCCGGCCTTCGGGTCGTTATTTTTGGGCGCGGAGGCCGCTCGCAAAGTCTCGCCCCAATCCGAGTCCGGCGGACGAATTTGGCCTGCCCCTCCCCCCAAGGCTATAGCCCACCCGTTTTTTGGCCATTTTTCCGCAGGACGAATTGGCGCCCCGGCCTTCGGGTGGTTATTTTTGGGCGCAGCTGTGCCCGCGGCCTATTTATGGCACGCGGAGGCCGCTCGCAACTTCTCATCCCATTCCGAGTCCGGCGGACGAAGTTTGCCAGCCCCTCCCCCCAAGGCTATAGCCCACCCGTTTTTTGGCCATTTTTCGGCTGGACGCACTTGGCGCCCCGGCATTCGGGCAGTTATTTTTGGGCGCGGCTGTGACCGCAGCCAATTTTTGGCACGCGGAGGCCGCTCGCAAAGTCTCGCCCCATTCCGAGTCCGGCGGACGAAGTGGGCAAGCCCCTCCCCCCAGGGCTATAGCCCACCCGTTTTTTGGCCATTTTTCCGCTGGACGAACTTGGCGCCCCGGCCTTCGGGCGGTTATTTTTGGGCGCGGCTGTGCCCGCGGCCTATTTTTGGCACGCGGTGGCCGCTCGCAAAGTCTCACCCCATTCCGAGTCCGGCGGACGAAGTTGGCCAGCCCCTCCTCCCAAGGCTATAGCCCACCCGTTTTTTGGCCATTTTTCCGAAAAGATGAACTTGGCGACCCGGCCTTCGGGCGGTTATTTTTGGACGCGGCTGTGCCCGCGGCTTATTTTTGGCACGCGGAGGACGCTCGCAAAGTCTTGCCCCAATCCGAGTACGGCGGACGAATTTGGCCAGCCCCTCCCCCCAAGGCTATAGCCCACTCATTTTTTGGCCATTTTTCCGCTGGGGGGTTTGGGCGCGCCGACCTTCGGACGGTTATTTTTGGGTGCGGCTGTTCCCACGGCCTATTTTTGGCACGCGGAGGCCGCTCGCAAAGTCTCGCCCCATTCCGAGTCCGGCGGACGAAGTACGCCAGCCCCTGCCCCCAAGGCTATAGCCCACCCGTTTTTTGGCCATTTTTCCGCTTGGGGGTTTGGGCGCGTCGACCTTCGGGCGGTTATTTTTTGACGCGGCTGTGCCCGCGGCCTATTTTTGGTACGTGGAGGCCGCTCGCAAAGTCTCGTCCCATTCCGAGTCTGGCGGACGAAATTGGCCAGCCCCTCCCCCCAAGGCTATAGCCCACCCGTTGTTTGGCCATTTTTCCGCTGGACGAACTTGGCGCCCCGGCCTACGGGCGGTTATTTTTGGGCGTGGCTGTGCCCGCGGCCTATTTTTGGCACGCGGAGGCGGCTCGCAAAGTCTCGCCCCATTTTGATTCCGGCGGACGAAGTTGGCCAGCCCCACCCCCCAAGGGTATAGCCCACCCGTTTTTTGGCCATTTTTCCGCTGGGGGGTTTGGGCGCGCCGACCTTCGGACGGTTATTTTTGGATGCGACTGTTCCCACGGCCTATTTTTGGCACGGGGAGGCCACTCGCAAAGTCTCGCCCCATTCCGAGTCCGGCGGAAGAAGTTCGCCAGCCCCTCCCCCCAAGGCTATAGCCCACCCGTTTTTTGGCCATTTTTCCGCTTGGGGGTTTGGGCGCGTCGACCTTCGGGCGGTTATTTTTTGACGCGGCTGTGCCCGTGGCCTATTTTTGGCACGCGGAGGCCGCTCGCAAAGTCTCGTCCCATTCCGAGTCCGGCGGACGAAATTGGGCAGCCCCTCCCCCCAAGGCTATAGCCCACCCGTTTTTTGGCCATTTTTGCGCTGGGGGGTTTGGGCGCGCCGACCTTCGGACGGTTATTTTTGGGTGCGGCTGTTCCCACGGCCTATTTTTGGCACGCGGAGGCCGCTCGCAAAGTCTCGCCCCATTCCGAGTCCGGCGGACGAAGTACGCCAGCCCCTCCCCCCAAGGCTATACTCCACCCGTTTTTTGGCCATTTTTCCGCTTGGGGGTTTGGGCGCGTCGACCTTCGGGCGGTTATTTTTTGACGCGGCTGTGCCCGCGGCCTATTTTAGGCACGCGGAGGCCGTTCACAAAGTCTCGTCCCATTCCGAGTCCGGCGGACGAAATTGGCCAGCCCCTCCCCCCAAGGCTATAGCCCACCCGTTTTTTGGCCATTTTTCCGCTGGACGAACTTGGTGCCCCAGCCTTCGGGCGGTTATTTTTGGGCGCGGCTGTGCCCGCGGCCTATTTTTGGTACGCGGAGGCCGCTCGCAAAGTCTCGCCCCAATCCGAGTCCGGCGGACGAATTTGGCCTGCCCCTCCCCCCAAGGCTATAGCCCACCCGTTTTTTGGCCATTTTTCCGCAGGACGAATTGGCGCCCCGGCCTTCGGGTGGTTATTTTTGGGCGCAGCTGTGCCCGCGGCCTATTTATGGCACGCGGAGGCCGCTCGCAACTTCTCGTCCCATTCCGAGTCCGGCGGACGAAGTTTGGCAGCCCCTCCCCCCAAGGCTATAGCCCACCCGTTTTTTGGCCATTTTTCGGCTGGACGCACTTGGCGCCCCGGCATTCGGGCAGTTATTTTTGGGTGCGGCTGTGACCGCAGCCAATTTTTGGCACGCGGAGGCCGTTCGCAAAGTCTCGCCCCATTCCGAGTCCGGCGGACGAAGTGGGCAAGCCCCTCCCCCCAGGGCTATAGCCAACCCATTTTTTGGCCATTTTTCCGCTGGACGAACTTGGCGCCCCGGCCTTCGGGTCATTATTTTTGGGCACGGAGGCCGTTCGCAAAGTCTCGCCCCATTCCTAGTCCGGCGGACGAAGTGGGCCAGCCCCTCCCCCCAAGGCTATAGCCCACCCGTTTTTTGGCCATTTTTCCGCTGGACGAAGTTGGCGCCCCCGTCTTCGGGAGGTTATTTTTGGGCGCGGCTGTGCCCGCGGCCTATTTTTGGCACGCGGAGGCCGCTCGCAAAGTCTCACCCCATTCCGAGTCCGGCGGACGAAGTTGGCCAGCCCCTCCTCCCAAGGCTATAGCCCACCCGTTTTTTGGCCATTTTTCCGAAAAGATGAACTTGGCGACCCGGCCTTCGGGCGGTTATTTTTGGACGCGGCTGTGCCCGCGGCTTATTTTTGGCACGCGGAGGACGCTCGCAAAGTCTTGCCCCAATCCGAGTACGGCGGACGAATTTGGCCAGCCCCTCCCCCCAAGGCTATAGCCCACTCATTTTTTGGCCATTTTTCCGCTGGGGGGTTTGGGCGCGACAACCTTCGGGCGGTTATTTTTGGGCGCGGCTGTTCCCGTGGCCTATTTTTTGTACACAGAGGCCGCTCGCAAAGTCTCGCCCCATTTCGAGTCCGGCAGACGAAGTGGGCCTGCCCCTCCCCCCAAGGCTATAGCCCACCCGTTTTTTGGCCATTTTTCCGCAGGACGAACTTGGTGCCCCGGCCTTCGGGTGGTTATTTTTGGGCGCGGATGTGCCCACGGCCTATTTTTGGCACGCGGAGGCCGATCGCAAAGTCTCGCCCCATTCCGAGTCCGGCGGACGAAGTTTGCCAGCCCCTCCCCCCAAGGCTATAGGCCACCCGTTTTTTGGCCATTTTTCCGCTGGACAAACTTGGCGCCCCGGCCTTCGGGCGGTTATTTTTTAGCGGGGCTGTGCCCGCAGCCTATTTTTGGCACGCGGAGGCCGCTCGCTAAGTCTCGCCCCATTCCGAGTCCGGCGGACGAAGTGGGCTCGCCCCTCCCCCCAAGGCTATAGCCCACCCGTTTTTTGGCCATTTTTCCGCTAGACGAACTTGGCGCCCCGGCCTTCGGGCGGTTATTTTTGGGCGCGGCTGTGCCCACGGCCTAGTTTTGGCATGCAGAGGCCGCTCGCAAAGTCTCGCCCCATTCCGAGTCCGGCAGACGAAGTTGGCCAGCCCCTCCCCCCAAGGCTATAGCCCACCCGTTTTTTGGCCATTTTTCGGCTAGACGAACTTGGCTCCCCGGCCTTCGGGCCGTTATTTTTGGGCGCAGCTGCGCCCGCGGCCTATTTTTGGCACGTTGAGGCGCCTCGCAATGTCTCGCGCCATTCCGATCCCGGCGGACGAAGTTGGCCAGCCCCACCCCCCAACGCTATAGCCCACCCGTTTTTGTGGCCTTTTTCCGCAGGACGAATATGGCGCCCCGGCCTTCGGGCGGATATTTTCGAGCGCGGCTGTGCCCGCGGCCTATTTTTGGGAAACGGAGGAGCCTCGCAAAGTCTCGCGCCATTCCGAGTCCGGCAGACGAAGTTGGCCGGCCCCACCCCCGAAGGCTATAGCCCACCCGTTTTTGTGGCCTTTTTCCGCTGGACGAACTTGGCGCCCCGGCCTTGGGGCTGGTACTTTTGGGCGCGGCTGTGACCGCGGCCTATTTTTGGCACACGGAGGCGCCTCGTAAAGTCTCGCGCCATTCCGAGTCTGGCGGACGAAGTCGGCCAGCCCCACCCCGCAAGGCAATAGCCCACCCATTTTTGTGGCCTTTTCCCGCTGGACGAACTTGGCGCCCCGGCCTTCGGGTGGTTATTTTTTGACGCGGCTGTGCCCGAGGCCTATTTTTGGCACATGGAGGCGCCTCGCAATGTCTCGCGCCATTCCGATCCCGGCGGACGAAGTTGGCCAGCCCCACCCCCCAACGATATAGCCCAACCGTTTTTGTGGCCTTTTTCCGCAGGACGAATATGGCGCCCCGGCCTTCGGGCGGATATTTTCGAGCGCGGTTGTGCCCGCGGCCTATTTTTGGAACACGGAGGCACCTCGTAAAGTCTCGCACCATTCCGAGTCGGACGGACGAAGTTGGCCAGCCCCACCCCCGAAGGCTATAGCCCACCCGTTTTTGTGGCCTTTTTCCGCTGGACGAACATGGCGCCCCGGCCTGCGGGCGGGTATTTTTGGGCGCGGCTGTGCCCACGGCCTATTTTTGGGAAACGGAGGAGCCTCGCAAAGTCTCGCGCCATTCCGAGTCCGGCAGACGAAGTTGGCCGGCCCCACCCCCGAAGGCTATAGCCCACCCGTTTTTGTGGCCTTTTTCCGCTGGACGAACTTGGCGCCCCGGCCTTGGGGCTGGTACTTTTGGGCGCGGCTGTGACCGCGGCCTATTTTTGGCACACGGAGGCGCCTCGTAAAGTCTCGCGCCATTCCGAGTCTGGCGGACGAAGTCGGCCAGCCCCACCCCGCAAGGCAATAGCCCACCCATTTTTGTGGCCTTTTCCCGCTGGACGAACTTGGCGCCCCGGCCTTCGGGTGGTTATTTTTTGACGCGGCTGTGCCCGAGGCCTATTTTTGGCACATGGAGGCGCCTCGCAATGTCTCGCACCATTCCGATCCCGGCGGACGAAGTTGGCCAGCCCCACCCCCCAACGATATAGCCCAACCGTTTTTGTGGCCTTTTTCCGCAGGACGAATATGGCGCCCCGGCCTTCGGGCGGATATTTTCGAGCGCGGTTGTGCCCGCGGCCTATTTTTGGAACACGGAGGCACCTCGTAAAGTCTCGCACCATTCCGAGTCGGACGGACGAAGTTGGCCAGCCCCACCCCCGAAGGCTATAGCCCACCCGTTTTTGTGGCCTTTTTCCGCTGGACGAACTTGGCGCCCCGGCCTGCGGGCGGGTATTTTTGGGCGCGGCTGTGCTCGCGGCCTATTTTTGGGAAACGGAGGAGCCTCGCAAAGTCTCGCGCCATTCCGAGTCCGGCAGATGAAGTTGGCCAGCCCCACCCCCCAAGGCTATAGCCCACCCGTTCTTGTGGCCTTTTTCCACTGGACGATCTTGGCACCCCGGCCTTCCGGCTGGTATTTTTGGGCGTGGCTGTGGGCACAGCCTATTTTTGGTAAACGGAGGCACCTTGCATAGTCTCGCGCCATTCCGAGTCCGGCGGACGACGTTGGCCAGCCCCACCCCCCAAGGCTATAGCCCACCCGTTTTTGTGGCCTTTTACCGCTGGACGAACTTGGCGCCCCAGCCTTCGGGCGGGTATTTTTGGGCGCGGCTGTGTCCGCGGCCTATTTTTGGCACACGGAGGCGCCTCGCATAGTCTCGCGCCATTCTGAGTCCGGCGGACGAAGTTGGCCAGCCCCACCCCCCAAGGCTATAGCCCACCCGTTTTTGTGGCCTTTTACCGCTGGACGAACTTGGCGCCCCAGCCTTTGGGCGGGTATTTTTGGTCGCGGCTGTGCCCGCGGCCTATTTTTGGCACACAGAGGTGCCTCGCAAAGTCTCGCGCCATTCCGAGTCCGGCGGACGAAGTTGGCCAGCCCGACTCCCCAAGGCTATAGCCCACCCGTTTTTGTGGCCTTTTTCCGCTGGACGAACATGGCGCCCCGGCCTTCGGGCTGGTATTTTTCGACGCGGCTGTACCCGCGGCCTAATTTTGGCACACGGAGGCGCGTCGCAAAGTCTCGAGCCATTCCGAGTCCGGCGGACGAAGTTGGGCAGCCCCACCCCCGAAGGCTATCGCCCACCCGTTTTTGTGGCCTTTTTCCGCTGGACGAACTTGGCGACCCGGCCTTCGGGCGGGTATTTTTGGACGCGGCTGTGCCCGCGGCCTATTTTTGGCACACGGAGGTTCCTCACAAATTCTCGCACCATTCCGAGTCCGGCGGACGAAGACGGCCATCCCCACCCCCGAAGGCTATAGCCCACCCTATTTTGTGGCCTTTTTCCGCTGGACGAACTTGGCGTCCCGGCCTGCAGGCGGATATTTTTGGACGCGGCTGTGCCCACGGCCTATTTTTCGCACACAGAAGCGCCTCACATAGTCTCGCGCCATTCCGAGTCCGGCGGACGAAGTGGGCCAGCAGCACCCCCCAAGGCTATAGCCCACCCGTTTTTGTGGCCTTTTACCGCTGGACGAACTTGGCGCCCCAGCCTTCGGGCGGGTATTTTTGGTCGCGGCTGTGCCCGCGGCATATTTTTGGCACACAGAGGTGCCTCGCAAAGTCTCGCGCCATTCCGAGTCCGGCGGACGAAGTTGGCCAGCCCCACTCCCCAAGGCTATAGCCCACCCGTTTTTGTGGCCTTTTTCCGCTGGACGAACTTGGCGCCCCGGGCTTCGGGCGGGTATTTTTGGGCGCGGCTGTGCCCATGGCCTATTTTTAGATCATGGAGGTGCCTCGCAAAGTCTCGCGCCATTCCGAGTCCGGCGGACGAGGTTGCCCAGCCCCACCCCCCAAGGCTATAGCCCACCCGTTTTTGTGGCCTTTTTCCGCTGGACGAACTTGGCGCCCCGGCCTTCGGGCGGGTATTTTTGGGCGCGGCTGTGCCCACGGCCTATTTTTGGCACACGGAGGTCCCTCGCAAAGTCTCGCGCCATTCCGAGTCCGGCGGACGAAGTTGGCCAGCCCCACCCCCCAAGGCTATAGCCCACCCGTTTTTGTGGCCTTTTTCCGCTGGACGAACTTGGCGCCGCGGCCTTCGGGCGGGAATTTTTGGGCGCGGCTCTGTCCGCGGCCTATTTTTGGCACACGGAGGTGCCTCGCAAAGTCTCGCGCCATTCCGAGTCCGGCGGAAGAAGTTGGCCAGCCCCACCCCCCAAGGCTATAGCCCACCCGTTTTTGTGGCCTTTTTCCGCAAAGTCTAGCGCCATTCCGAGTCCGGCGGATGAAGTTGGCCACCCCACCCCCCAAGGCAATAGCCCACCCATTTTTTTGGCCTTTTCCCGCTGGACGAACTTGGCGCCACGGCTTTGGGGCGGGTATTTTTTTGACGCGGCTGTGTCCGCGGCCTATTTTTGGCACACGGAGGCGCCTCGCAAAGTCTCGCGCCATTCCGAGCCCGGCGGACGAAGTTGGCCAGCCCCACCCCCCAACACTATAGCCCACCCGTTTTTTTGGCCTTTCTCCGCCGGACGAACTTGGCGCCCCGGCCTTCGGGCAGATATTTTTTGGCGCGGCCTATTTTTGGCACACGGAGGTCCCTCGCAAAGTCTCGCGCCATTCCGAGTCCGGCGGACGAAGTTGGCCAGCCCCACCCCCCAAGGCTATAGCCCACCCGTTTTTGTGGCCTTTTTCCACTGGGCGAACTTGGCGCCCCGGCCTTCGGGCGGGTATTTTTGGGCGCGGCTCTGTCCGCGGCCTATTTTTGGCACACGGAGGTGCCTCGTAAATTCTCGCGCCATTCCGAGTCCGGCGGACAAAGTTGCCCAGCCCCACCCCCCAAGGCTATAGCGCACCCGTTTTTGTGGCCATTTTCCGCTGGACGAACTTGGCGCCCTGGCCTTCGGGCGGTTATTTTTTGGCGCGGCTGTGCCCGCGGCCTATTTTTGGCACACAGCGGCACCTCGCAAAGTCTCGCGCCATTCCGAGTCCGGCAGACGAAGTTGGCCAGCCTCACCCCCCAAGGCTATAGACCACCCGTTTTTGTGGCCTTTTTCCGCTGGACGAACTTGGCGCCCCGGCCTTCGAGCTGGTACTTTTGGGCGCGGCTGTGACCGCGGCCTATTTTTGGCACACGGAGACGCCTCGCAAAGTCTCGCGCCATTCCGAGTCTGGCGGACGAAGTCGGCCAGCCCCACCCCGCAAGGCAATAGCCCACCCGTTTTTGTTGCCTTTTCCCGCTGGACGAACTTGGCGCCCCGGCCTTCGGGTGGTTATTTTTTGACGCGGCTGTGCCCGAGGCCTATTTTTGGCACATGGAGGCACCTCGCAATGTCTCGCGCCATTCCGATCCCGGCGGACGAAGTTGGCCAGTCCCACCCCCCAACGCTATAGCCCACCCGTTTTTGTGGCCTTTTTCCGCAGGACGAATATGGCGCCCCGGCCTTCGGGCGGATATTTTTGAGCGCGGCTGTGCCTGCGGCCTATTTTTGGGAAACGGAGGCACCTCGCAAAGTCTCGCGCCATTTCGAGTCCCGCGAACGAAGTTGGCCAGCCCCACCCCGCAAGGCTATAGCCCACCCGTTTTTGCGGCCTTTTTCCGCTAGACGAACTTGGCGACCCGGCCTTCGGGTGGGTATTTTTGGGCGCGGCTGTGTCTGCGGCCTATTTTTGGCACACGGAGGCGCCTCGTAAAGTCTCGCCCCATTCCGAGTCCGGCGGACGAAGTTGGCCAGCCCCACCCCCCAAGGCTATAGCCCACCCGTTTTTGTGGCCTTTTTCCGCTGGACGAACTTGGCGCCCCGGCCTTCGGGTGGTTATTTTTGCGCGCGGCTGTGCCCGTAGCCTATTTTTGGCACACGAAGGACCCTCGCAAAGTATCGCGCAATTCCGCGTCCGGCGGACGAAGTTGGCCAGCCCCACCCCCCAAGGCTATAGCCCACCCGTTTTTGTGGCCTTTTTCCTCTGGACGAACTTGGCGCCCCGGCCTTCGGGCTGTTATTTTTGGGCGCGGCTGTGCCCGCGGCCTATTTTTGGTACACGGAGGGCCCTCACAAAGTCTCACGCCATTCCGAGTCCGGCGGACGAAATTGGCCAGCCCCACCCCCCAAGGCTATAGCCCACCCGTTTTTGTTGCCTTTTTCCGCTGGACGAACTTGGCGCCCCGGCCTTCGGGCTGTTATTTTTTTGCGCGGCCGTGCCGCGGCCTAATTTGGCACACGGAGGGCCCTCAAAAAGTCTCGCGCTATTCCGAGTCAGGCGGACGAAATTGGCCAGCCCGACCCCCCAAGGCTATAGCCCACCCGTTTTTGTGGCCTTTTTCCACTGGACGAACTTGGTGTCCTGGCCTTCGGGCGGTTATTTTTGGGCGCGACTATGCCTGCGGCCTATTTTTGGCACACGAAGGCCCCTCGCAAAGTCTCACGCCATTCCGAGTCCGGCGGACGAAGTGGGCCATCCCCACCCCCCAAGGCTATAGCCCACCCGTTTTTGTGGCCTTATTCCGCTGGACGAACTTGGCGCCCCAGCCTTCGGGCTGTTATTTTTTTGCGCGGCTGCGCCGCGCCCTAATTTGGCACAAGGAGGGCCCTCGCAAAGTCTCGCGCCATGACGAGTCCGGCGGACGAAGTTGGCCAGCCCCACCCCCCAAGCCTATAGCCCACCCATTTTTGTGGCCTTTTTCCGCTGAACGAACTTGGCGCTCCGGCCTTCGGGCGATTATTTTTGGGCGCGGCTGTGCCCGCGGCCTATTTTTGGAAGACGGAGTGACCTCGCAAAGTCTCGCGCCATTCCGAGTCCGGCGGACGAAGTCGGCCAGACCCACCCCCCAAGGTTATAGCCCACCCGTTTTTGTGGCCTTTTGCCGCTGGACGAACTTGGCGCCCCGGCCTTTGGGTGGTTATTTTTGGGCGCGGCTGTGCCCGCAGCCTATTTTTGGCACACGGAGGACCCTCGCAAAGTCTCACGCAATTCCGAGTCCGGCGGACGAAGTTGGCCAGCCCCACCCCCCAAGGCTATAGCCCACCCGTTTTTGTGGCCTTTTTCCTCTGGACGAACTTGGCGCCCCGGCCTTCGGGCTGTTATTTTTGGGCGCGGCTGTACCCGCGTCCTATTTTTGGCACACAGAGGGCCCTCACAAAGTCTCGCGCCATTCCGAGTCCGGCGGATGAAATTGGCCAGCCCCACCCCCCAAGGCTATGCCCACCCGCTTTTGTGGCGTTTTTCCGCTGGACGAACTTGGCGGCCCGGCCTTCGGGCGGTTGTTTTTGGGCGCGGCATTGCCCGCGGCCTATTTTTGGCACACAAAGGGCCCTCGCAAAGTCTCGCGCCATTCCGAGTCCGGCGGACGAAGTCGGCCGGCCCCACCCCCCTAGGCTTTAGCCCACCCGTTTTTGTGGCCTTTTTCCGCTGGACGAACTAGGCGCCCCGGCCTTCGGGCGGTGATTTTTGGGCGCGGCTGTGCCCACGGCCTATTTTTTGCCACGGAGGCCCCTTTCAAAGTCGGGCGCCATTCCGAGTCCGGCGGACGAAGTTGGCCAGCCCCACCCCCCAAGGCTATAGCCCACCCGTTTTTGTGACCTTTTTCCGCTGGACGAACTTGGCGCCCCGGCCTTCGGGTGGTTATTTTTGGGTGCGGCTGTGCCCCAGCCTATTTTTGGCACACGGAGGGCCCTCGCAAAGTCTCGCGCCATTCCGAGTCCGGCGGACGAAGTGGGCCAGCCCCACCTCCCAAGCCTATAGCCCACCCGTTTTTGTGGCCTTTTTCCGCAGGACGAACTTGGCGGCCCGGCCTTCGGGTGGTTATTTTTGGGCGCGGCTTTGTCCGCGGCCTATTTTTAGCACACGGAGGCCCCTCGCAAAGTCTCACGCCATTCTGAGTCCGGCGGACGAAGTTGGCCAGCCCCACCCCCCAAGGCTATAGCCCACCCGTTTTTGTGGCCTTTTTCCGCTGGACGAACTTGGCGCCCCGGCCTTCGGGCGGTTATTTTTTGGCGCGGCTGTGACCACGTCCTATTTTGGCACACGGAGACTCCTCGCAAAGTCTCGCGCCATTCCGAGTCCGGCGGACGAAGTGGGCCAGCCACACCCCGCAAGGCTATAGCCCACCCGTTTTTGTGGCCTTTTTCCGCTGGACAAACTTGGCGCCCCGGCCTTCGGGCGGTTATTTTTGGGCGCGGCTGTGCCCGCGGCCTATTTTTGGCACACAGAGGGCCCTCGAAAAGTCTCGCGCCATTCCGAGTCCGGCGGATGAAGTTGGCCAGCCCCACCCCCCAAGGCTATAGCCCACCCGTTTTTGTGGCCTTTTTCCGCTGGATGAACTTGGCGCCCCGGCCTTCGGGCGGTTATTTTTGGGTGCGGCTGTGCCCGCGGCCTATTTTTGGCATACGGAAGACCCTCGCAAAGTCTCACGCCATTCCGAGTCTGGCGGACGAAGTTAGCCAGCCCCACCTCCCAAGGCTTAGCCCACCCGTTTTTGTGGCCTTTTTCTGCTGGACGAACTTGGCGCCCCGGCCTTCGGGAGGTTATTTTTGGGTGCGGCTGTGCCCACGGCCTATTTTTTGCACACAGAGGGCCCTCGGAATGTCTCGCGCCATTCCGAGTCCGGCGGACGAAGTTGGCCGGCCCCACCCCCCAAGGCTATAGTCCACCCGTTTTTGTGGCCTTTTTCCGTTGGACGAACTTGGCGCCCCGGCCTTCGGGCGGTTATTTTTGGGTGCGGCTGTGCCCGTGGCCTATTTTTTACCACGGAGGCCCCTTTCAAAGTCGGGCGCCATTCCGAGTCCGGCGGACGAAGTTGGCCAGCCCCACCCCCCAAGGCTATAGCCCACCCGTTTTTGTGGCCTTTTTCCACTGGACGAACTTGGCGCCCCGGCCTTCGGGTGGTTATTTTTGGGCGCGGCTGTGCCCCGGCCTATTTTTGGCACACGGAGGGCCCTCGTAAAGTCTCGCGCCATTCCGAGTCCGGCGGACGATGTTGGCCAGCCCCACCTCCCAAGGCTATAGCCCACCCGTTTTTGTGGCCATTTTTCCGCTGGACGAACTTGGCTGCCCGGCCTTCGGGTGGTTATTTTTGGGCGTGGCTTTGCCCGCGGCCTAGTTTTAGCACACGGAGGCCCCTCGTAAAGTCTCACGCCATTCTGAGTCTGGCGGACGAAGTTGGCAAGCCCCACCCCCCAAGGCTATAGCCCACCCGTTTTTGTGGCCTTTTTCCGCAGGACGAACTTGGCGCCCCGGCCTTCGGGCGGTTATTTTTTGGCGCGGCTGTGCCCGCGTCCTATTTTTTGCACACGGAGGCTCCTCGTAAAGTCTCGCGCCATTCCGAGTCCGGCGGACGAAGTGGGCCAGCCCCACCCCGCAAGGCTATAGCCCACCCGTTTTTGTGGCCTTTTTCCGCTGGACAAACTTGGCGCCCCGGCCTTCGGGCGGTTATTTTTGGGCGCGGCTGTGCCCACATCCTATTTTTGGCACACGGAGACTCCTCGCAAAGTCTCGCGCCATTCCGAGTCCGGCGGACGAAGTGGGCTAGCCACACCCCGCAAGGCTATAGCCCACCCGTTTTTGTGGCCTTTTTCCGCTGGACAAACTTAGCGCCCCGGCCTTCGGGCGGTTATTTTTGGGCGCGGCTGTGCCCGCGGCCTATTTTTGGCACACAGAGGGCCCTCGGAAAGTCTCGCGCCATTCCGAGTCCGGCGGACGAAGTTGGCCAGCCCCACCCCCCAAGGCTATAGCCCACCCGTTTTTGTGGCCTTTTTCCGCTGGACGAACTTGGCGCCCCGGCCTTCGGGCGGTTATTTTTGGGTGCGGCTGTGCCCGCGGCCTATTTTTGGCATACGGAAGACCCTCGCAAAGACTCACACCATTCCGAGTCCGGCCGACGAAGTTAGCCAGCCCCACCTCCC
Source organism: Citrus sp. QX-2021 (assembly GCA_030444885.1). Classification (NCBI taxonomy): domain Eukaryota; kingdom Viridiplantae; phylum Streptophyta; class Magnoliopsida; order Sapindales; family Rutaceae; genus Citrus; species Citrus sp. QX-2021. The sequence goes on from JAUJEF010000089.1 coordinate 366,462, forward strand.
AAGGCTTAGCCCACCCGTTTTTGTGGCCTTTTTCTGCTGGACGAACTTGGCGCCCCGGCCTTCGGGAGGTTATTTTTGGGCGCGGCTGTGCCCGCGGCCTATTTTTCGCACACAGAGGGCCCTCGAAAAGTCTCGCGCCATTCCGAGTCCGGCGGACGAAGTTGGCCAGCCCCACCCCCCAAGGCTATAGCCCACCCGTTTTTGTGGCCTTTTTCCGCTGGACGAACTTGGCGCCCCGGCCTTCGGGCGGTTAATTTTGGGTGCGGCTGTGCCCGTGGCCTATTTTTTACCACGGAGGCCCCTTTCAAAGTCGGGCGCCATTCCGAGTCCGGCGGACGAAGTTGGCCAGCCCCACCCCCCAAGGCTATAGCCCACCCGTTTTTGTGGCCTTTTTCCGCTGGACGAACTTGGCGCTGCGGCCTTCGGGTGGTTATTTTTGGGCGCGGCTGTGCCCCGGCCTATTTTTGGTACACGGAGGGCCCTCGCAAAGTCTCGCGCCATTCCGAGTCCGGCGGACGAAGTTGGCCAGCCCCACCTCCCAAGGCTATAGCCCACCCGTTTTTGTGGCCATTTTTCCGCTGGACGAACTTGGCTGCCCGGCCTTCGGGTGGTTATTTTTGGGCGTGGCTTTTCCCGCGGCCTAGTTTTAGCACACGGAGGCCCCTCGCAAAGTCTCACGCCATTCTGAGTCCGGCGGACGAAGTTGGCCAGCCCCACCCCCCAAGGCTATAGCCCACCCGTTTTTGTGGCCTTTTTCCGCTGGACGAACTTGGCGCCCCGGCCTTCGGGCGGTTATTTTTGGGTGCGGCTGTGCCCGTGGCCTATTTTTGGTACACAGAGGGCCCTTGGAAAGTCTCGCGCCATTCCGAGTCCGGCAGACGAATTTGGTCAGCCCCACCCCCCAAGGCTATAGCCCACCCGTTTTTGTGGCCTTTTTCCGCTGGACGAACTTGGCGCCCCGGCCTTCGGGCAGTTATTTTTGGGTCCGGCTGTGCCCGTGGCCTATTTTTGACATACGGAAGCCCCTCGCAAAGTCTCACGCCATTCCGAGTTCGGCGGACGAAGTTAGCCAGCCCCACCTCCCAAGGCTTAGCCCACCCGTTTTTGTGGCCTTTTTCTGCTGGACGAACTTGGCGCCCCGGCCTTTGGGAGGTTATTTTTGGGCGCGGCTGTGCCCGCGGCCTATTTTTCGCACACAGAGGGCCCTCGAAAAGTCTCGCGCCATTCCGAGTCCGGCGGACGAAGTCGGCCAGCCCCACCCCCCAAGGCTATAGCCTACCCGTTTTTGTGGCCTTTTTACGCGGGATGAACTTGGCGCCCCGGCCTTCGGGCGGTTATTTTTGGGCGCGGCTGTGCCCGCGGCCTATTTTTGGCACACGGAGGTCCATCGTAAAGTCTCGCCCCATTCCGAGTCCGGACGACGAAGTTGGCCAGCCCCACCTCCCAAGGCTATAGCCCACCCGTTTTTGTGGCCTTTTTCCGCTGGACGAACTTGGCGCCCCGGCCTTCAGGCGGTTGTTTTTGGACGCGGCTGTGCGCGCGGCGTACTTTTGGCACACAGAGGCCCCTCGCAAAGTCTCGCGCCATTCCGAGTCTGGCGGACAAAGTTGGCCAGCCCCACCCCTCAAGGCTATAGCCCACCCGTTTTTGTGGCCTTTTTCCGCTGGACGAACTTGTCGCCCTGGCCTTCGGGCGATTATTTTTGGGCGCGGCTGTGCCCGCGGCCTATTTTTGGCAGACGGAGGGCCCTCGCAAAGTCTCGCGCCATTCCGAGTGCGGCGGACGAAGTCGGCCTGACCCACCCCCCAAGGCTATAGCCCACCCGTTTTTGTGGCCTTTTTCCGCTGGACGAACTTGGCGCCCCGGCCATCGGGCGGTTATTTTTGGGCGCGGCTGTGCCCGCGGCCTATTTTTGGCACACGGAGGCCCCTAGCAAAGTCTCGCCCCATTCCGAGTCCGGACGACGAAGTTGCCCATCCCCACCTCCCAAGGCTATAGCCCACCCGTTTTTGTGGCCTTTTTCCGCGGGACGAACTTGGCGCCCTGGCCTTCGGGCGGTTATTTTTGGGCGCGGCTATGCCCGCGGCCTATTTTTGGCACACAGAGGCCCCTCGCAAAGTCTCGCGCCATTCCGAGTGCGGCAGACGAAGTCGTCCAGACCCACCCCCCAAGCCTATAGCCCACCCTTTTTTGGGGCATTTTTCCACCGGAAGAACTTGGCGCCCCGGCCTTCGGGCGGTTATTTTTAGGCGTGGCTGTGCCTGCAGCCGATTTTTGGCTCACGGAGGCCCCTCGCAAAGTCTCGCGCAATTCCGAGTCCGGCGGACGAAGTTGGCCATCCCCACCTCCCAAGGCTATAGCCCACCCGTTTTTGTGGCCGTTTTCCGCTGGACGAACTTGGCGCCCCGGCCTTCGGGCGGTTATTTTTGGGCGTGGCTGTGCCCGCGTCCTATTTTTGGCACACGGAGGGCCTTCAAAAAGTCTCGCGCCATTCCGAGTCCGGCGGACGAAGTCGGCCTGACCCACCCCCCAAGGCTATAGCCCACCCGTTTTTGTGGCCTTTTTCCGCTGGACGAACTTGGCGCCCCGGCCATCGGGCGGTTATTTTTGGGTGCGGCTGTGCCCGCGGCCTATTTTTGGCACACGGAGGGCCCTAGCAAAGTCTCGCCCCATTCCGAGTCCGGACGACGAAGTTGCCCAGCACCACCTCCCAAGGCTATAGCCCACCCGTTTTTGTGGCCTTTTTCCGCGGGACGAACTTGGCGCCCCGGCCTTCGGGCGGTTATTTTTGGGCGCGGCTATGCCCGCGGCCTATTTTTGGCACACGGAGGCCCCTCGCAAAGTCTCGCGCCATTCCGAGTGCGGCGGACGAAGTCGTCCAGACCCACCCCCCAAGGCTATAGCCCACCCTTTTTTGTGGCATTTTTCCGCCGGAAGAACTTGGCGCCCCGGCCTTCGGGCGGTTATTTTTAGGCGTGGCTGTGCCTGCAGCCGATTTTTGGCTCACGGAGGCCCCTCGCAAAGTCTCGCGCAATTCCGAGTCCGGCGGACGAAGTTGGCCATCCCCACCTCCCAAGGCTATAGCCCACCCGTTTTTGTGGCCGTTTTCCGCTGGACGAACTTGGCGCCCCGGCCTTCGGGCGGTTATTTTTGGGCGTGGCTGTGCCCGCGTCCTATTTTTGGCACACGGAGGGCGCTCGCAAAGTCTCGCCCCATTCCGAGTCCGCCGACCATCGGGCGGTTATTTTTAGGCGTGGCTGTGCCTGCAGCCGATTTTTGGCTCACGGAGGCCCCTCGCAAAGTCTCGCGCAATTCCGAGTCCGGCGGACGAAGTTTTTGGGCACTGCTGTGCCCGCGGCCTATTTTTGGCACGCGGAGGCCGCTCGCAAAGTCTCGCCCCATTCCGAGTCCGCCGACCATCGGGGGGTTATTTTTGGGCGTTGTTGTGCCCGCGGCCTATTTTCGGCACCCGGATGCCGCTCGCAAAGTGTCGTCCCATTCCAAGTCCGGCGGACGAAGTTGGCAAGCCCCTCCCCCCAAGGCTATAGCCCACCCGTTTTTTGGCCATTTTTCCGCGGGGGGGTCTGGGCGCGCCGGCCTTCGGAGGGTTATTTTTGGGCGCAGCTGTGTACGTGGCCTATTTTTGGCACGCGGAGGCCGCTCTCAAATATCGCCCCATTCCGATTCCGGCGGACGAACTTCGCCCGCGCCCCCCACCATGGCTATAGCCCACCCGTTTTTTGGCCATTTTTCCGCTGGGGGGTTTGGGCACCACGACCTTCGGAGGCTTATTTTTGGTCGCGTCTTTGCCCACGGCTTATTTTTGGCACCCCGAGGCCCCTCGCAAAATCTCGCCCCATTCCGAGTCCGGCGGACGAACTTCGCCCGCGCCCCCCACCAAGGCTATAGCCCACCCGTTTTTCGGCCATTTTTCCGCTGGGGGGTTTTGGCACCACGACCTTCGGGGGCTTATTTTTTGGGCGCAGCTTTGCCCGCAGCTTATTTTTGGCACCCCGAGGCCCCTCGCAAAATCTCCTCCAATTCCGAGTCCGGCGGACGAACTTCGCCCGCGCCCCCCACCAAGGCTATAGCCCACCCGTTTTTTGGCCATTTTTCCGCTGGGGGTTTTTTGTACCACGACCTTCGGGGGCTTATTTTTGGCCGCAGCTTTGCCCGCGGCTTATTTTTGGTACCCCGAGGCCCCTCACAAAGTCTCGCCCCATTCCGAGTCCGGCGGACGAACTTCGCCCGCACCCCCCACTAAGGCTATAGCCCACCCATTTTTTGGCCATTTTTCCGCCGGGGGGTTTTGGCACCACGACCTTCGGGGGCTTATTTTTTGGGCGCGGCTTTGTCCGCGGCTTATTTTTGGCACCCCGAGGCCCCTCGCAAAATCTCGCCCCATTCTGAGTCCGGCGGACGAACTTCGCCCGCCCCCCCCACCAAGGCTATAGCACACCCGTTTTTCGGCCATTTTTCCGCTGGGGGGTTTTGGCACCACGACCTTCGGGCCTTATTTTTTGGGCGCGGCTTATTTTTGGCACCCCGAGGCCCCTCGCAAAATCTCGCCCAATTCCGAGTCCGGCGGACGAACTTCGCCCGCGCCCCCCACCAAGGCTATAGCCCACCCGTTTTTTGGCCATTTTTCCGCTGGGGGGTTTTAGCTCCACGACTTTCGGGGGCTTATTTTTGGGTGCGGCTTTGCCCGCTGCTTATTTTTGGCACCCCGAGGCCCCTCGCAAAATCTCACCCCATTCCGAGTCCGGCGGACGAACTTCGCCCGCGCCCCCCACCAAGGCTATAGCCCACCCGTTTTTTGGCCATTTTTCCGCTGGGGGGTTTTGGCACCCTGACGTTCGGGTGCTTATTTTTAGGTGAAGCTTTGCCCGCGGCTTATTTTTGGCACCCCGAGGCCCCTCACAAAGTCTCGCCCCATTCCGAGTCCGGCGGACGATCTTCGCCCGCGCCCCCCACCAAGGCTATAGCCCACCCGTTTTTTGGCCATTTTTCCGCTGGGGGGTTTTGGCTCCACGACCTTCGGGCACTTATTTTTGGGTGAAGCTTTGCCCGTGGCTTAGTTTTGGCACCCCGAGGCCCCTCGCAAAGTCTCGGCCCATTCCGATTCCGGCGGACGAACTTCGCCCGCGCCCCCCACCAAGGCTATAGCCGACCCGTTTTTCGGCCATTTTTCCGCTGGGGGGTTTTGGCAGCACGACCTTCGGGCGCTTATTTTCGGGCGCGGCTTTGCCCGCGGCTTAATTTTGGCACCTCGAGTCCCCTCGCAAAGTCTCCCACCATTCCGAGTCCGACGGACGAACTTCGCCCGCGCCCCCCACCAAGGCTATAGCCCACCCGTTTTTCGGCCATTTTTCCGCTGGGGGGTTTTGGCACCATGACGTTCGGGCGCTTATTTTTAGGTGAAGCTTTGCCCGAGGCTTATTTTTGGCACCCCGAGGCCGCTCGCAAAGTCTCGTCCCATTCCGAGTCCGGCGTACGAACTTCGCCCGCGCCCCCCACCAAGGCTATAGCCCACCCGTTTTTCGGCAATTTTTACGCTGGGGGGTTTTGGCTCCACGACCTTCGGGGGCTTATTTTTGGGCGCGGCTTTGCCCGCGGCTTATTTTTGGCACCCCGAGGCCCCTCGCAAAATCTCACCCCATTCCGAGTCCGGCGGACGAACTTCGCCCGCGCCCCCCACCAAGGCTATAGCCCACCCGTTTTTTGGCCATTTTTCCGCTGGGGGGTTTTGGCACCATGACGTTCGGGCGCTTATTTTTAGGTGAAGCTTTGCCCGCGGCTTATTTTTGGCACCCCGAGGCCCCTCGCAATGTCTCGCCCCATTCCGAGTCCGGCGGACGAACTTCGCCCGCGCCCCCCACCAAGGCTATAGCCCACCCATTTTTTGGCCATCTTTCCGCTGGGGGGTTTTGGCACCACGACCTTTGGGCGCTTATTTTTGGGTGTGGCTTTGCCCGCGGCTTATTTTTGGCACCTCGAGGCCCCTCGCAAAGTCTCGCCCCATTCCGAGTCAGGGGGACGAACTTCGCCCGCGCCCCCCACCAAGGCTATAGCCCACCCGTTTTTTGGCCATTTTTCCGCCGGGGGGTTTTGGCACCACCACCTTCAGGTGCTTACTTTTCGGCGCGGCTTTGCCCGCGGCTTATTTTTGGCACCCCGATGCCCCGCGCAAAGTCTTTCCCCATTCCGAGTCCGGCGGAGGAACGTCGCCCGCGCCCCCCACCAAGGCTATAGCCCACCCGTTTTTTGGCCATTTTTCTGCTGGGGGGTTTTGGCACCACGACCTTCGGGCACTTATTTTTGGGAGCGGCTTTGCCCGAGGGTTATTTTTGGCACCCCGAGGCCCCTCGCAAAGTCTCACCCCATTCTGAGTCCGGCGGACGAACTTCACCCGCGCCCCCCACCAAGGCTATAGCCCACCCGTTTTTTGGCCATTTTTCCGCTGGGGGGTTTTGGCACCACGACCTTTGGGGGCTTATTTTTGGGCATGGCTTCGCCCGCGGCTTATTTTTGGCACCCCGAGGCACCTCGCAAAGTCTCGCCCCATTCTGAGTCCGGCGGACGAACTTCGCCCGCGGCCCCCACCAAGGCTATAGCCCACCCGTTTTTTGGCCATTTTTCCGCTGGAGAGTTTTGGCACCACGACCTTCGGGAGCTTATTTTTGGGCGTGGCTTCGCCCGCGGCTTATTTTTGGCACCCCGAGGCCCCTCGCAAAGTCTCGCCCCATTCCGAGTCCGGCGGACGAACTTTGCCCGCGCCCCCCACCAAGGCTATAGCCCACCCGTTTTTTGGCCATTTTTCCGCTGGGGGGTTTTGGCACCACGACCTTTGGGCGCTTATTTTTGGGCGTGGCTTTGCCCGCGGCTTATTTTTAGCACCCCGAGGCCCCTCGCAAAGTCTAGCCCCATTCCGAGTCCGGCGGACGAACTTCGCCCGCGCCCCCCACCAAGGCTATAGCCCACCCGTTTTTTGGCCATTTTTCCGCTGGGGAGTTTTGGTACCACGACCTTCGGGGGGTTATTTTTGGGCGTGTCTGTGCCCGTTGCCTATTTTTGGCACGCGGAGTCCGATCGCAAAGTCTCACCCCATTCCGAGTCCGGCGGACGAAGTTGGCCAGCCCCTCCCCCCAAGGCTATAGCCCACCCGTTTTTTGGCCATTTTTCCGCTGGGGGGTTTGGGCGCGCTGACCTTCGGGGGGTTATTTTTGGGCGCGGCTGTGCCCGTGGCCTATTTTTGAAACGCGGAGGCCGCTCGCAAAGTCTCGCCCCATTTTGAGTCCGGCGGACGAAGTTGGCCAGCCCCTCCCCCCAAGGCTATCGCGCACCCGTTTTTTGGATATTTTTCCGCTGGGGGGTTTGGGCGCGCCGACCGTCGGGGGGTTATTTTTGGGCGCGGCTGTGCCCGCGGCCTATTTTTGGCACGCGGAGGCCGCTCGAAAAGTCTCGCCTCATTTCGAGTCCGGCGGACGAAGTTTGCAAGCCCCTCCCCCCAAGGCTATAGCCCACTCATTTTTTGGCCATTTTTCCGCTGGGGGGTTTGGGCGCTCCGACTATCGGGGGGTTATTTTTGGGCGTGGCTGTGCCCGCGGCCTATTTTTGGCACTGGGAGGCCGCTCGCAAAGTCTCACCCCATTCCGAGTCCGGCGGACGAAGTTGGCCGGCCCATCCCCCCAAGGCTATAGCCCACCCGTTTTTTGGCCATTTTTTCGCTGGGGGGTTTGGGCGCGCCGACCTTCGGGGGGTTTTTTTTGGGCGCGGCTGTGCACGCGGCCTATTTTTGGCACGCGGAGGCCGCTTACAAAGTCTCGCCCCATTCCGAGTCCGGCGGACGAAGTGGGCCAGCCCCTCCCCCCAAGGCTATAGTGCACCTGTTTTTTGCCCATTTTTCCGCTGGGGGGTTTGGGCGCGCCGACCTTCGGGGGGTTAGTTTTGGGCGCGGCTGTGCAGGCGGCCTATTTTTGGCACGCGGAGGCCGCTCTCAAAGTCTCGTCCCATTCCGAGTCCGGCGGACGAAGTCGGGCAGCCCCTCCCCCCAAGGCTATAGCGCACCCGTTTTTTGGCCATTTTTCCGCTGGGGGGTTTGGGCGCGCCGACCTTCGGGGGGTTAGTTTTGGGCGCGGCTGTGCAGGCGGCCTATTTTTGGCACGCGGAGGCCGCTCTCAAAGTCTCGTCCCATTCCGAGTCCGGCGGACGAAGTCGGGCAGCCCCTCCCCCCAAGGCTATAGCGCACCCGTTTTTTGGCCATTTTTCCGCTGGGGGGTTTGGGCGCGCTGACCTTCGGGGGGTTATTTTTGGGCGCGGCTGTGCACGCGGCCTATTTTTGGCACGCGGAGGCCGCTCGCAAAGTCTCATCCCATTCCGAGTCCGGCGGAAGAAGTCGGGCAGCCCCTCCCCCCAAGGCTATAGCGCACCCGTTTTTTGGCCATTTTTCCGCTGGGGGGTTTGGGCGCGCCGACCTTCGGGGGGTTATTTTTGGGCGCGGCTGTGCCTGCAGCCTATTTTTGGCACGGGGAGGCCGCTCGTAAAGTCTCGCCCCATTCCGAGTCCGGCGGACGAAGTCGGCCAGCCCCTCCCCCCAAGGCTATAGCGCACCCGTTTTTTGGCCATTTTTCCGCTGGGGGGTTTGGGCGCGCCGACCTTCGGGGGGTTATTTTTGGGCGCGGCTGTGCCCGCGGCCTATTTTTGGCACGCGGAGGCCGCTCGCAAAGTCTCACCCCATTCCGAGTCCGGCGGACGAAGTTGGCCAGCCCCTCCCCCCAAGGCTATAGCGCACCCGTTTTTTGGCCATTTTTCCGCTGGGGGGTTTGGGCGCGCCGACCTTCGGGGGATTATTTTTGGGCGTGGCTGTGTCCACGGCCTATTTTTGGCACGGGGAGGCCACTCGCAAAGTCTCGTCCCATTCCGAGTCCGGCGGACGAAGTCGGGCAGCCCCTCCCCCCAAGGCTATAGCGCACCCGTTTTTTGGCAATTTTTCCGCTGGGGGGTTTGGGTGCGCCGACCTTCGGGGGGTTATTTTTGGACGCGGCTGTGCCCGCAGCCTATTTTTGGCACGGGGAGGCCGCTCGCAAAGTCTCGCCCCATTCCGAGTCCGGCGGACAAAGTCGGGCAGCCCCTCCCCCCAATGCTATAGCGCACCCGTTTTTTGGCTTTTTTTCCGCTGGGGGGTTTGGGCGCGCCGACCTTCGGGGGGTTATTTTTGGGCGCGGCTGTGCCCGCGGCCTATTTTTGGCACGCGGAGGCCGCTCGCAAAGTCTCGAACCATTCCGAGTCCGGCGGACGAAGTTGGCCAGCCCCTCCCCCCAAGACTATAGCGCACCCGTTTTTTGGCCATTTTTCCGCTGGGGGGTTTGGACGCGCCGACCTTCGGGGGATTATTTTTGGGCGTGGCTGTGCCCGCGGCCTATTTTTGGCACGCGGAGGCCGCTCGCAAAGTCTCGCCCCATTCCGAGTCCGGCGGACGAAGTTGGCCAGCCCCTCCCCCCAAGGCTATAGCCCACCCGTTTTTTGGCCATTTTTCCGATGGGGGGTTTGGGCGCGCCGACCTTCGGTGGGTTATTTTTGGGCGCGGCTATGCCCGTATCCTATTTTTGGCACGGGGAGGCCGCTCGCAAAGTCTCGCCCCATTCCGAGTACGGCGGACGAAGTTGGCCAGCCCCTCCCCCCAAGGCTATAGCCCACCCGTTTTTTGGCCATTTTTCCGCTGGGGGGTTTGGGCGCGCCGACCTTCGGGGGTCATTTTTGCGCGCGGCTGTGCCCGCGGCCTATTTTTGGCACGCGGAGGCCGCTCGCAAAGTCTCGCCCCATTCCGAGTCCGGCGGACGAAGTTGGCCAGCCCCTCCCCCCAAGACTATAGCGCACCCGTTTTTTGGCCATTTTTCCGCTGGGGGGTTTGGGCGCGCCGACCTTCGGGGGATTAGTTTTGGGCGTGGCTGTGCCCACGGCCTTTTTTTGGCACGGGGAGGCCGCTCGCAAAGGCTCGTCCCATTCCGAGTCCGGCGGACGAAGTCGGGCAGCCCCTCCCCCCAAGGCTATAGCGCACCCGTTTTTTGGCCATTTTTCCGCTGGGGGGTTTGGGCGCGCCGACCTTCGGGGGGTTATTTTTGGGCGCGGCTGTGCACGCAGCCTATTTTTGGAACGGGGAGGCTGCTCGCAAAGTCTTGCCCCATTCCGAATCCGGCGGACGAAGTCGGGCAGCCCCTCCCCCCAATGCTATAGCGCACCCATTTTTTGGCCATTTTTGCGCGGGGGGGTTTGGGCGCGCCGACCTTCGGAGGGTTATTTTTGGGCACGGCTGTGTCCGTAGCTTGTTTTTGGTACGCGGAGACCCCTCACAAAGTTTCGCCCCATTCCGAGTCCGGCGGACGAACTTCGCCCGCGCCCCCCACCAAGGCTATAGCCCACCCATTTTTTGGCCATTTTTCCGCTGGGGGGTTTTGGCACCACGACCTTCGGGCGCTTATTTTTGGGCGCGGCTTATTTTTAGTACCCTGAGGCCCCTCGCAAAGTCTCACCACATTCCAAGTCCGGCTGACGAACTTCGCCCGCGCCCCCCACTAAGGCTATAGCCCACCCGTTTTTTGGCCATTTTTCCGCTGGGGGGTTTTCGTACCACGACCTTCGGGGGCTTATTTTTGGGCGCGCCTTTGCCCGCGGCTTATTTTTGGCACCGCGAGGCCCCTCGCAAAGTCTTGCCACATTACGAGTCCGGAGGACGAACTTTGCCCGCGCCCCCCACCAAGGCTATAGCCCACCCGTTTTTTGGCCATTTTTCCGCTGGGGGGTTTTGGCACCATGACGTTCGGGCGGTTATTTTTGGGCGCGCCTGTGACCGCGGCCTATTTTTGTCACGCGGTTGCCGCTCGCAAAGTCTCACCCCATTCCGAGTCCGGCGGACGAAGTTGGCCAGCCCCTCCCCCCAAGGCTATAGCCCACCCATTTTTTGGCCATTTTTCCACTGGGGTGTTTTGGCACCACGACCTTCGGGCGCTTATTTTTGGGCGCGGCTTTGCCCGCGGCTGATTTTTGGCACCCCGAGGCGCCTTGCAAAGTCTCGACCCATTCCGAGTCCGGCGGACGAACTTCGCCCACGCCCCCCACCAAGGCTATAGCCCACCCGTTTTTTGGCCATTTTTCCGCTGGGGGGTTTTGGCACCACGACCTTCGGGCGCTTATTTTTGGGTGCGGCTTTGCCCGCGGCTTATTTTTGGCACCCCGAGGCCCCTCGCAAAGTCTCGCCCCATTTCGAGTCCGGCGGAAGAACTTCGCCCGTGCCCCCCACCAAGGCTATAGCCCACCCGTTTTTTGGCCATTTTTCCGCTGGACGAACTTGGCGCCCCGGCCTTCGGGCGGTTATTTTTGGTCACGGCTGTGCGCCCAGCCTATTTTTGGCACGCGGAGGCCGCTCGCAAAGTCTCGCCCCATCCCGAGTCCGGCGGATGAAGTTGGCCAGCCCCTCCCCCCAAGGCTATAGCCCACCCGTTTTTTGGCCATTTTTCCGCGGGGGGGTTTGGGCGCGCCGACCTTCGGAGGGTTATTTTTGGGCGCGGCTGTGTCCGAAGCCTATTTTTGGCACGCGGAGGCCGCTCGCAAAGTCTCACCCCATTCTGAGTCTAGCAGATGAAGTTGGCCAGCCCCTCCCCCCAAGACTATAGCCCACCCGTTTTTTGGCCATTTTTCCGCTGGACGAACTTGGCGCCCCGGCCTTCGGGCGGTTATTTTTGGGCGCGCCTGTGCCTGTGGACTATTTTTGTCACGCGGTGGCCGCTCGCAAAGTCTTGCCCCATTCCGAGTCCGGCGGACGAAGTTGGCCAGCCCCTCCCCCCAAGGCTATATGTCATGGCCGAAGCTTCCACATGGCCTGGCCCTTGGAGAATTCTAGAGCCATGGAGACTTGTGTAGAGCATGTAGATATTTCCATTGTAATTAATGTGTTTAGGTGGTAGTTGTGATAACTCTAGAGACTCTCTAGATACTTCTTTGTACTCTATAAATAGGAGAAGGCCTCATTTGGCCAAATCAATCAAAAGCAATATAAAATTCCAGTACACATAGCTTTGTGAGCATTCTATCGAGCAATATCAGTTCTTTCCTCCCATACTTTGTGAGTTAGAGTGAATCCTCTTTCCGCTTCTCGAATCCAGCAACGGATTTGGGTGTAAGGCTGACTTAGGGCCAATGGAGTGCGAATTTGGCGCCTAAGGCCGCACGGCATAGCGTAGGGAACGAATCGGGCCATGACAGTTGGTATTAGAGCCATCTACACTCGTGGGTAGTTGGGTTGTTCGAAAGGAAGGATGTCGGAGAGCACTCATGATGACCAAAGGGGGAGGGAGCCTAACCCCAATGCAAAGAAGGGGAAAAACAGCAAGGAGAAGTCGGTGGACTTGCTCAACGCCATGGAGAATCGGGTTGTCCGTGGGGAGATTGCTGTCGCTGAGATTAAGGAGCACCTCGAGATCTTTGAGCAAAAGATGGAGGAGGTGGATGATCTTGGTGAGCGGATGGGTGATCTAAGCCAAGATGTGGTGGCGCAACGCCAAAGCCTTGAGGAGTTTCAAGCGGTGGTTCTGAACTCTATTGAGGCGCTAAGGGCTCAAGTGGAGGAGCTTCACACGGGCCTTGAAGAGACTAAGATGGATTGGGCGCTTTGCAAGAAGGCGGTGGCCAGCGGGGTGCTCAACACCAATGCCGCACCTCCAATGAGGGTCGAGGTTCCAAGGCCAAGGAGGTACGGGGGCAAGCGGGATGCCCAGGAGATCGAGAACTTCTTGTGGTCCATGGAGAGGTACTTCGAGGACACCAACATCCAAGGTGAGCAAGAGAAGGTGAACATTACGACCGGGTACCTTGAGGATCACGCGACCGCTTGGTGGCAGCGGAAGCATGCAGAGATTGTGCGCGGGACGTGCATCATCAACACATGGGACTTGCTGAAGTGCGAGCTCAAGAGGCAATTCTATCCGGGGAATGTGGCATATGAGGCTCGAAAAAAGATGCGGGAGCTGAAGCACACGGAGCCTATCTCGAAGTATGTCGATGAATTCTCAAAGCTCATGCTCCAAATCGACAACATGAACACGGATGATTTGTTGTTCAACTTCATGGAGGGACTCCAGCCGTGGGCACAACGGGAGTTGCAACGGCGCCAAGTGAGTGACATCTCTACAGCCCTCACCGAGGCTGACACGCTTGTGGAATTCCGGAAGGGTGAGTCTTCCAAGCCGAAGAAGGATGATAAGCCGCAACATGGAAAAGGTGGGGGAGCGAAGGGAGATAAGCCGCACCATGATGGCAAGGATAAGCCACAAAAGAAGGATGGCCCAAAGGATGGTTCGAAGGATGGCAAGAAGGAGGCTAAGCGGAAACACAATTGCTTCCTTTGCGATGGGGACCATTGGGTACGGGACTGCCCAAAGAAGAAGGCTTTCAACGCCATGTTTAGCGAGACCGGGGAGAAGCAACCGGAGGCACCACCAGCGGATGCTGCCAACATGGGCTGTCTCCAACTCTTCAATGCGCTAAATGCCAAGCCAATTCCAGCCAAGGTGCAGGACAAGTCGCTCATGCACGTTGAGGCTACGATCAATGGAAAGCGAGCTCAAACCTTGATTGACACGGGAGCATCCCACAACTTCATCAAGGTGGATGAAGCCAAGCGGCTTGGACTCAAGGTTGAGAAATCGGATGGCTGGCTCAAGACGGTGAATTCGAAGGCCAAACCACTTAGCGGGGTAGCGCGAGATGTGGAGCTACACCTAGGCCCTTGGCGAGGTAAGGCCAATTTCTCGGTTGTACCTTTGGATGATTTTACGCTGGTTTTGGGCATGGAAGTTTTGCGACAGTTCAATGCGGTGCCACTTCCGAGGTACAACTCAATGTGTATCCTAGAGGGAGCCCCATGCTTGGTCCCGGCCGCGAGTAAGGTCACACCACCAGGCCAACTTTCCGCCATGCAAATCAGCAAAGGTTGCAAGCGGCGTGAGGACACATTTCTCGCCACCATTCATGAGGTCGGTGACGGGAAGGACACTATGGCCATGGAGCCCATACCGGAGGCGGTAGGCCACGTCCTTGATGCGTATGAGGACGTGATGCCACCCGAGTTGCCAAAGCGGTTGCCGCCACGAAGGGAAGTAGACCACAAGATTGAGCTGGAGTATAAGCCCGGAAAGGCTAATTTGGTAGTGGACGCCTTGAGTCGGAAGGCCGAGCTTGCTGCCATGAGTCGGATACAAGGAGAGCTTCTTGCACTCATCAAGGAGGGAACGGAGCATGATCCCTTGGCCAAGCAGCTGGTTTCTCTCGTGCAACAGGGGAAATCGAAGAGGTTTTGGGTCGAAGATGGCCTTTTATACACCAAGGGACGGCGTGTTTATGTTCCGAAATGGGGAAACTTGCGGCGCAACTTGATCAAGGAGTGTCATGATACGAAGTGGGCTGGACACCCGGGACAAAGGCGGACACGGGCGTTGCTTGAGTCGGCATACTATTGGCCTCAGATGCGGGATGAAGTGGAGCAGTTCGTGCGGACATGCTTAGTGTGCCAACAGGACAAAACAGAGCAACAATGTCCTGCGGGGTTGCTTGAGCCACTGCCCACTCCGGATCGACCATGGGAGAGTATATCGATGGATTTCATCACTTGTCTTCCCAAATCGGAGGGGTTTGCAACTATTGTTGTAGTGGTGGACAGATTCTCAAAATATGCCACTTTCATTCCCGCCCCGAAGGAGTGCACAGCGGAGGACACAGCCAAGTTTTTCTTTAGGCACGTGGTGAAGTATTGGGGACTTCCCAAATCCATCATCAGCGACCGTGACAGCCGGTTTACGGGGAGGATTTGGACTAAGTTGTTCAAGCTTATGGGGTCGGCGCTGCACTTTTCTACGAGCTTTCATCCACAAACCGATGGGCCAACGGAGAGGGTGAATGCCTTGTTGGAGCTGTACTTGCGCCATTTTGTGAATGCCAACCAGCATGATTGGGCAAAGTTGCTGGACGTGGCCCAATTTTCCTACAACTTGCAGCGGAGCGAGGCTACATCGAGGAGCCCTTTCGAGGTGATCATGGGACAGCAGCCGCTTACGCCAAACACGCTCATCACGAGCTATACCGGGAGGTGTCCTGCAGCATATAAAGTGGCTAAGTCGTGGCATGAGCAAACGGACATAGCACGGGCGCACCTCGACAAAGCGACCAAGCGAATGAAGAAATGGGCGGACAGCAAGCATAGACACTTGGAGTTCAACGTGGGGGACATGGTGCTAGTCAAGGTCGTTCCGGCCCAGCACAAGTCTACACGTTCGCTGCACAAGGGCCTCATCCGGAAATACGAGGGGCCATTTCCCATCATCAAGAGGGTCGGCAGTGTGTCGTACAAGCTAGAGTTACCCTCTTGGCGAAAACTCCATCCGGTCTTCCACGTGAGTTCCTTGAAGCCATACCATGGGGATACGGAAGATCCGAAAAGGGGTGAATCCAAGCGCCCTCCACTCGGCAACACAAGGGTATATGACAAGGAAGTGGAGACCATTTTGGCGGACCGTGTGGTTCGGAAGAAGAGTTTTCCGCCGTGCCAAGAGTACTTAGTCAAATGGAAGGGACTACCCGAGAGCGAAACAAGTTGGGAGGCCGCAAACGATTTGTGGCAGTTCCAAGAAAAGATCAAAGCCTTCCACAGCGAGTCGACGAGGACGTCTCCGGAATAGGTGGGGGAGAATGTCATGGCCCAAGCTTCCACATGGCCTGGCCCATGGAGAATTCTAGAGCCATGGAGACTTGTGTAGAGCATGTAGATATTTCCATTGTAATTAATGTGTTTAGGTGGTAGTTGTGATAACTCTAGAGACTCTCTAGATACTTCTTTGTACTCTATAAATAGGAGAAGGCCTCATTTGGCCAAATCAATCAAAAGCAATATAAAATTCCAGCACACATAGCTTTGTGAGCATTCTATCGAGCAATATAAGTTCTTTCCTCCCATACTTTGTGAGTTAGAGTCAATCCTCCTTCCGCTTCTCGAATCCAGCAACGGATTTGGGTGAAAGGCTGACTTAGGGCCAAGAGAGTGCGAATTTGGCGCCTAAGGCCGCACGGCATAGCGTAGGGAACGAATCTGGCCGTGACATATAGCCCACCTGTTTTTTGGCCATTTTTCCATTGGGGGGTTTTGGCACCACGACCTTCGGGTGCTTATTTTTGGTCGCGGCTTTGCCCGCGGCTGATTTTTGGCACCCCGAGGCCCCTCGCAAAGTCTCGCCCCATTCTGAATCCGGCGGACGAACTTCGCCCGAGCCCCCCACCAAGGCTATAGCCCACCCGTTTTTTGGCCATTTTTCCGCTTGGGGGTTTTGGCACCACGACCTTTGGGGTCTTATTTTTGGGCGCGGCTTTGTCCGCGGCTTATTTTTGGTACCCCGAGGCCCCTCGGAAAGTCTCACCCCATTCCGAGTCCGGCGGACGAACTTCGCCCGTGCCCCCCACCAAGGCTATAGCCCACCCATTTTTTGGCCATTTTTCCGCTGGGGGGTTTGGCACCACGACCTTCGGGCGCGGCTTATTTTTGGTACCCCGAGGCCCCTCGCAAAGGCTCGTCACATTCCGAGTCCGGCGGACGAACTTCGCCCGCGCCCCCCACCAAGGCTATAGCCCACCCGTTTTTTGGCCATTTTTCCGCTGGGGGGGTTTGGTACCACGACCTTTGGGGGCTTATTTTTGGGCGCGCCTTTGCCCGCGGCTTATTTTTGGTACCGTGAGGCCCCTCGCAAAGTCTCGCCACATTCCGAGTCTGGAGGACGAACTTCGCCCGCGCCCCCCACCAAGGCTATAGCCCACCCGTTTTTTGGCCATTTTTCCGCTGGAGGGTTTTGGCACCACGACCTTCGGGCGGTTATTTTTGGGCGTGCCTGTGCCCACGGCCTATTTTTGTCACGCGGTGGCCGCTCGCAAAGTCGCGCCCCATTCCGAGTCCGGCGGACGAAGTTGGCCAGCCCCACCCCCCAAGGCTATAGCCCACCCGTTTTTGTGGCCTTTTTCCGCTGGACGAACTTGGCGCCCCGGCCTTAGGGCGGGTATTTTTGGGCGCGGCTGTGCCCGCGGCCTATTTTTGGCACACGGAGGCGCCTCGAAAAGTCTCGCGCCATTCTGAGTCCGGCGGACGAAGTTCGCCTGCCCCACCCCCCAAGGCTATAGCCCACCCGTTTTTGTGGCCTTTTTCCGCTGGACGAACTTGGCGCCCCGGACGTCGGGCGTGTATTTTTGGGCGCGGCTGTGCCCGCAGCCTATTTTTGACACACGGAGGTGCCTCGCAAAGTGTCGCGCATTTCCGAGTCCGGCGGACGAAGTTGGCCAGCCCCACCCCCCAAGGCTATAGGCCACCCGTTTTTGTGGCCTTTTTCCGCTGGACGAACTTGGCGCCCCGGCCTTCGGGCGTGTATTTTTGGGCGCGACTGTGCCCGTAGCCTATTTTTGGCACACGGAGGTGTCTCGCAAAGTCTCGCGCATTACCGAGTCCGGCGGACGAAGTTGGCCAGCCCCACCCCCCAAGCCTATAGCCCACCCGTTTTTGTGGCCTTTTTACGCTGGACGAACTTGGCGCCCCGGCCTTCGGGCGGGTATTTTCGGGAGCGGCTATGCCCGCGGACTATTTTTGGCACACGGAGGTGCCTCGCAAAGTCTCACGCCATTCCGAGTTCGGCGGACGAAGTTGGCCCGCCGCACCCTCCAAGGCTATAGCCCGCCCGTTTTTGTGGCCTTTTTCCGCTGGATGAACTTGGCGCCCCGGCCTTCGGGCGTGTATTTTTGGGCGCGGCTGTGCCCGCGGCCTATTTTTTGTCACACGGAGGCACCTCGCAAAGTCTCGCGCCATTCCGAGTCCGGCGGACGATGTTGGCCAGCCCCACCCCCCAAGGCTATAGGCCACCCGTTTTTGTGGCCTTTTTCCGCTAGACGAACTTGGCGCCCCGGCCATCGGGCGTGTATTTTTGGGCGCGGCTGTGCCCGGAGCCTATTTTTGGCACACGGAGGTGTCTCGCAAAGTCTCGCACATTTCCGAGTCCGGGGGACGAAGTTGGCCAGCCCCGCCCCCCAAGGCTATAGCCCACCCGTTTTTGTGGCATTTTTCAGCTGGACGAACTTGGCGCCCCGGCCTTCGGGCGGGTATTTTTGGGCGAGGCTGTGTCCGCGGCCTATTTCTGGGACACGGAGGCGCCTCGCAAAGTCTAGCGCCATTCCGAGTCCGGCGGACGAAGTTGGTCAGCCCCACCCCCCAAGGCTATAACCCACCCGTTTTTGTAGCCTTTTTCTCGCTGGACGAACTTGGCGCCCCGGCCTTCGGGCGGGTATTTTTGGGCGTGGCTGTGCCCGCGGCCTATTTTTGGCACACGGAGGCACCTTGCAAAGTCTCGCGCCATTCCGAGTCCGGCGGATGAAGTTGGCCAGCCCCACCCCCCAAGGCTATAGCCCACCCGTTTTTGTGGCCTTTTTCCGCAGGACGAACTTTGCGCCCCGGCCTTCGGGCGTGTATTTTTGGGTGCGGCTGTGGCCGCGGCCTATTTTTGGCACACGGAGGCGCCTTGCAAAGTCTCGCGCCATTCCGAGTCCGGCGGACGAAGTTGGCCAGCCCGACCCCCCAAGGCTATAGCCCACCCGTTTTTGTGGCCTTTTTCCGCTGGATGAAGTTGGCGTCCCGGCCTTCGGGTCGGTATTTTTTTGCACGGCTGTGCCCGCGGCCTATTTTTGGTACACGGAGACGCCTGGCAAAGTCTCGCGCCATTCCGAGTACGGCGGACGAAGTTCGCCAGCCCCACCCCCCAAGGCTATAGCCCACCCGTTTTTGTGGCTTTTTTCCGCTGGACGAACTTGGCGTCCCGGCCTTCGGGCGGTTATTTTTGGGCGCGGCTGTGCCCGCGGCCTATTTTGGGCAAACGGAGGCGACTCGCAAAGTCTCGCGCCATTCCGAGTCCGGCAGACGAAGTTGGCCAGCCCCACCCCACGACGCTATAGCCCACCCGTTTTTGTGGCCTTTTTCCGCTGGACGAACTTGGCGCCCCGGCCTTCGGGCGGGTATTTGTGGGCGCGGCTGTGCCCGCGGCCGATTTTTGGCACACGGAGGTGCCTCGCAAAGTCTCGCGCCATTCCGAGTCCGGCGGACGAAGTTGGCCAGCCCCACCCCCCAAGGCTATAGCCCACCCGTTTTTGTGGCCTTTTTCCGCTGGACGAAGTTGGCGCCCCGGCCTTCGGGCGGGTATTTTTTGGCACGGCAGTGCCCGCGGCCTATTTTTGGTACACGGAGATGCCTGGCAAAGTCTCGCGCCATTCCGAGTACGGCGGACGAAGTTGGCCAGCCCCACCCCCCAAGGCTATAACCCACCCGTTTTTGTGGCCTTTTTCCGCTAGACGAACTTGGCGCCCCGGCCTTCGGGCGGGTATTTTTGGGCACGGCTGTGCCAGCGGTCTATTTTTGGCACACGGAGGTGCCTCGCAAAGTCTCGCCCTATTCCGAGTCCGGCAGACGAAGTTGGCCAGCCCCACCCCCCAAGGCTATAGCCCACCCGTTTTTGTGGCCTTTTTCCGCTGCACGAACTTGGCGCCCCGGCCTTCGGGCGGGTATTTTTGGGCGCGGCTGTGCCCGCGGCCTATTTTTGGCACACGGAGGCGCCTCGCAAAGTCTCGCGCCATTCCGAGTCCGGCGGACGAAGTTCGGCAGCCCCACCCCCCAAGGCTATAGCCCACCCGTTTTTGTGGCCTTTTTCCGCTGGACGAACTTGGCGCCCCGGCCTTCGGGCGGGTATTTTTGGGCGCGGCTGTGCCCGCGGTCTATTTTTGGCACACGGAGGTGCCTCGCAAAGTCTCGCCCTATTCCGAGTCCGGCGGACGAAGTTGGCCCGCCGCACCCTCAAAGGCTATACCCCACCCGTTTTTGTGCCCTTTTTCCGCTGGACGAACTTGGCGCCCAGGCCTTCGGGCGGGTATTTTTGGGCGCGGCTGTGCCCGCGGCCTATTTTGGGCACACGGAGGCGCCTCGCAAAGTCTCGCGCCATTCCGAGTCCGGCAGACGAAGTTGGCCAGCCCCACCCCACGACGCTATAGCCCACCCGTTTTTGTGGCCTTTTTCCGCTGGACGAACTTGGCGCCCCGGCCTTCGGGCGGGTATTTGTGGGCGCGGCTGTGCCCGCGGCCGATTTTTGGCACACGGAGGCGCCTCGCAAAGTCTTGCGCCATTCCGAGTCCGGCGGACGAAGTTGGCCAGCCCCACCCCCCAAGGCTATAGCCCACCCGTTTTTGTGGCCTTTTTCCGCTGGACGAAGTTGGCGCCCCGGCCTTCGGGCGGGTATTTTTTGGCACGGCAGTGCCCGCGGCCTAGTTTTGGTACACGGAGATGCCTGGCAAAGTCTCGCGCCATTCCGAGTACGGCGGACGAAGTTCGCCAGCCCCACCCCCCAAGGCTATAGCCCACCCGTTTTTGTGGCCTTTTTCCACTGGACGAAGTTGGCGCCCCGGCCTTCGGGCGGGTATTTTTTGGCACGGCAGTGCCCGCGGCCTATTTTTGGTACACGGAGATGCCTGGCAAAGTCTCGCGCCATTCCGAGTACGGCGGACGAAGTTGGCCAGCCCCACCCCCCAAGGCTATAACCCACCCGTTTTTGTGGCCTTTTTCCGCTAGACGAACTTGGCGCCCCGGCCTTCGGGCGGGTATTTTTGGGCACGGCTGTGCCAGCGGTCTATTTTTGGCACACGGAGGTGCCTCGCAAAGTCTCGCCCTATTCCGAGTCCGGCGGACGAACATGGCCAGCCCCACCCCCCAAGGCTATAGCCCACCCGTTTTTGTGGCCTTTTTCCGCTGGACGAACTTGGCGCCCCGGCCTTCGGGCGGGTATTTTTGGGAGCGGCCGTGCCCGCGGCCTATTTTTGGAACACGGAGTCCGCTCGCGAAGTCTCGCCCCATTCCGAGTCCGGCGGACGAACTTGGCCAGCCCCACCCCACAAGGCTATAGCCCACCCGTTTTCGTGGCCTTTTTCCGCGGGACGAACTTGGCGCCCCGGCCTTTGGGCTGTTCTTTTTGGGTGCGGATGTGCACGCGGCCTATTTTTGGCACACGGAGGCCGCTCGCAAAGCCTCGTCCCATTCCGAGTCCGGCGGACGAACTTGGCCCGCCGCACCCTCAAAGGCTATACCCCACCCGTTTTTGTGCCCTTTTTCCGCTGGACGAACTTGGCGCCCAGGCCTTCGGGCGGGTATTTTTGGGCGCGGCTGTGCCCGCGGCCTATTTTGGGCACACGGAGGCGCCTCGCAAAGTCTCGCGCCATTCCGAGTCCGGCGGACGAAGTTCGGCAGCCCCACCCCCCAAGGCTATAGCCCACCCGTTTTTGTGGCCTTTTTCCGCTGGACGAACTTGGCGCCCCGGCCTTCGGGCGGGTATTTTTGGGCGCGGCTGTGCCCGCGGTCTATTTTTGGCACACGGAGGTGCCTCGCAAAGTCTCGCCCTATTCCGAGTCCGGCGGACGAAGTTGGCCCGCCGCACCCTCAAAGGCTATACCCCACCCGTTTTTGTGCCCTTTTTCCGCTGGACGAACTTGGCGCCCCGGCCTTCGGGCGGGTATTTTTGGGCGCGGCTGTGCCCGCGGCCTATTTTGGGCACACGGAGGCGCCTCGCAAAGTCTCGCGCCATTCCGAGTCCGGCAGACGAAGTTGGCCAGCCCCACCCCACGACGCTATAGCCCACCCGTTTTTGTGGCCTTTTTCCGCTGGACGAACTTGGCGCCCCGGCCTTCGGGCGGGTATTTGTGGGCGCGGCTGTGCCCGCGGCCGATTTTTGGCACACGGAGGCGCCTCGCAAAGTCTTGCGCCATTCCGAGTCCGGCGGACGAAGTTGGCCAGCCCCACCCCCCAAGGCTATAGCCCACCCGTTTTTGTGGCCTTTTTCCGCTGGACGAAGTTGGCGCCCCGGCCTTCGGGCGGGTATTTTTTGGCACGGCAGTGCCCGCGGCCTAGTTTTGGTACACGGAGATGCCTGGCAAAGTCTCGCGCCATTCCGAGTACGGCGGACGAAGTTCGCCAGCCCCACCCCCCAAGGCTATAGCCCACCCGTTTTTGTGGCCTTTTTCCGCTGGACGAACTTGGCGCCCCGGCCTTCGGGCGGGTATTTTTGGGCGCGGCTGTGCCCGCGGCCTAGTTTTGGCACACGGAGGCGCCTCGCAAAGTCTCGCGCCATTCCGAGTCCGGCGGACGAAGTTCGGCAGCCCCACCCCCCAAGGCTATAGCCCACCCGTTTTTGTAGCCTTTTTCCGCTGGACGAACTTGGCGCCCCGGCCTTCGGGCAGGTATTTTTGGGCGCGGCTGTGCCCGCGGTCTATTTTTGGCACACGGAGGTGCCTCGCAAAGTCTCGCCCTATTCCGAGTCCGGCGGACGAAGTTGGCCCGCCGCACCCTCAAAGGCTATACCCCACCAGTTTTTGTGTCCTTTTTCCGCTGGACGAACTTTGCGCCCAGGCCTTCAGGCGGGTATTTTTGGGCGCGGCTTTGCCCGCGGCGTATTTTTTGGCACACGGAGGCGCCTCGCAAAGTCTCGCCCCATTCCGAGTCCGGCGGACGATGTTGGCCAGCCCCACCCCCCAAGGTTATAGGCCACCCTTTTTTGTGGCCTTTTTCCGCTGGACGAACTTGGCGCCCCGGCCTTCGGGCGGGTATTTTTGGGCGCGGCTGTGCCCGCGGCCTATTTTTGGCACACGGAGGCGCCTCGCAAAGTCTCGCGCCATTCCGAGTCTGGCGGACGAAGTTCGGCAGCCCCACCCCCCAAGGCTATAGCCCACCCGTTTTTGTGGCCTTTTTCCGCTGGACGAACTTGGCGCCCCGGCCTTCGGGCGGGTATTTTTGGGCGCGGCTGTGCCCGCGGTCTATTTTTGGCACACGGAGGTGCCTCGCAAAGTCTCGCCCTATTCCGAGTCCGGCGGACGAAGTTGGCCCGCCGCACCCTCAAAGGCTATAGCCCACCCGTTTTTGTGGCCTTTTTCCGCTGGACGAACTTGGCGCCCAGGCCTTCGGGCGGGTATTTTTGGGCGCGGCTTTGCCCGCGGCCTATTTTTTGGCACACGGAGGCGCCTCGTAAAGTCTCACCCCATTCCGAGTCCGGCGGACGATGTTGGCCAGCCCCACCCCCCAAGGCTATAGGCCACCCTTTTTTGTGGCCTTTTTCCGCTGGACGAACTTTGCGCCCCGGCCTTCGGGCGTGTATTTTTGGGAGCGGCTGTGCCCGGAGCGTATTTTTGGCACACGGAGGTGTCTCGCAAAGTGTCGCGCATTTCCGAGTCCGGCGGACGAAGTTGGCCAGCCCCACCCCCGAAGGCTATAGCCCACCCGTTTTTGTGGCCTTTTTCCGCTGGACGAACTTGGCGCCCCGGCCTTCGTGCAGTTATTTTTGGGCGCGGCTGTGCCCGCGGCCTATTTTTGGCACTCGGAGGTGCCTCGCAAAGTCTCGCGCCATTCCGAGTCCGGCGGACGAAGTTGGCCAGCCGCACCCCTCAAGGCTATAGCCCACCCTTTTTTGTGGCC
The DNA here is from genome assembly GCA_030444885.1 of Citrus sp. QX-2021. Taxonomy (NCBI): domain Eukaryota; kingdom Viridiplantae; phylum Streptophyta; class Magnoliopsida; order Sapindales; family Rutaceae; genus Citrus; species Citrus sp. QX-2021. Next base: position 390,028 of record JAUJEF010000089.1, read on the forward strand.
TTTTTCCGCTGGACGAACTTGGCGCCCCGGCCTTCGTGCGGGTATTTTTGGGCGCGGCTGTGCCCGCGGCCTATTTTTGGTACACGGAGTCGCCTCGCAAAGTCTCGCGCCATTACGAGTCCGGCGGACGAAGTTGTCGAGCCCCACCCCCAAAGGCTATAGACCACCCGTTTTTGAGGCCTTTTTCCGCTGGACGAACTTGGTGGCCCGGCCTTCGGGAGTGTATTTTTGGGCGCGGCTGTGCCCGCGGCCTATTTTTGGCACTCGGAGGCGCCTCACAAAGTCTCGCGCCATTACGAGTCCGGCGGACGAAGTTGGCCAGCCCCACCCTCCAAGGCTATAGCCCACCCGTTTTTGTGGCCTTTTTCCGCTGGACGAACTTGGCGCCCCAGCCTTCGGGCGGGTATTTTTGGGCGCAGCTGTGCCCACGGCCTATTTTTAGCACGTGGAGGCGCGTCGCAAAGTCTCGCGCCATTACGAGTCCGGCGGACGAAGTGGGCCAGCCCCACCCCCCTAGGCTATAGCCCACCCGTTTTTGTGGCCTTTTTCCGCTGGACGAACTTGGCTCCCGGGCCTTCGGGCGGGTATTTTTGGGAGCGGCTGTGCCAGCGGCCTATTTTTGGCACACGGAGGCCCCTCACAATGGCTCGCGCCATTCCGAATCCGGCGGACGAATTTGGCCATCCCCACCCCCCAAGGCTATAGCCCACCCGTTTTTGTGGCCTTTTTCCGCTGGACGAACTTGGCGCCCCGGCCTTTGGGCGGTTATTTTTCGGCTCGGCTGTGGCCGCGGCCTATTTTTGGCACACGGAGGTGCCTCGCAAAGTCTCACGCCATTCCGAGTCCGGCGGACGAAGTGGGCCAGCCCCACCCCCGAAGGCTATAGCCCACCCGTTTTTGTGGCCTTTTTCCGCTGGACGAACTTGGCGCCCCGGCCTTCGTGCAGTTATTTTTGGGCGCGGCTGTGCCCGCGGCCTATTTTTGGCACTCGGAGGTGCCTCGCAAAGTCTCGCGCCATTCCGAGTCCGGCGGACGAAGTTGGCCAGCCGCACCCCTCAAGGCTATAGCCCACCCTTTTTTGTGGCCTTTTTCCGCTGGACGAACTTGGCGCCCCGGCCTTCGTGCGGGTATTTTTGGGCGCGGCTGTGCCCGCGGCCTATTTTTGGTACACGGAGTCGCCTCGCAAAGTCTCGCGCCATTACGAGTCCGGCGGACGAAGTTGTCGAGCCCCACCCCCAAAGGCTATAGACCACCCGTTTTTGAGGCCTTTTTCCGCTGGACGAACTTGGTGGCCCGGCCTTCGGGAGTGTATTTTTGGGCGCGGCTGTGCCCGCGGCCTATTTTTGGCACTCGGAGGCGCCTCACAAAGTCTCGCGCCATTACGAGTCCGGCGGACGAAGTTGGCCAGCCCCACCCTCCAAGGCTATAGCCCACCCGTTTTTGTGGCCTTTTTCCGCTGGACGAACTTGGCGCCCCAGCCTTCGGGCGGGTATTTTTGGGCGCAGCTGTGCCCACGGCCTATTTTTGGCACGTGGAGGCGCGTCGCAAAGTCTCGCGCCATTACGAGTCCGGCGGACGAAGTGGGCCAGCCCCACCCCCCTAGGCTATAGCCCACCCGTTTTTGTGGCCTTTTTCCGCTGGACGAACTTGGCTCCCGGGCCTTCGGGCGGGTATTTTTGGGAGCGGCTGTGCCAGCGGCCTATTTTTGGCACACGGAGGCCCCTCACAATGGCTCGCGCCATTCCGAATCCGGCGGACGAATTTGGCCATCCCCACCCCCCAAGGCTATAGCCCACCCGTTTTTGTGGCCTTTTTCCGCTGGACGAACTTGGCGCCCCGGCCTTTGGGCGGTTATTTTTCGGCTCGGCTGTGGCCGCGGCCTATTTTTGGCACACGGAGGTGCCTCGCAAAGTCTCACGCCATTCCGAGTCCGGCGGACGAAGTGGGCCAGCCCCACCCCCGAAGGCTATAGCCCACCCGTTTTTGTGGCCTTTTTCCGCTGGACGAACTTGGCGCCCCAGCCTTCGGGCGGGTATTTTTGGGCGCGGCTGTGCCCGTGGACTATTTTTGGCACACGGAGGCCCCTCGAAAAGTCTTGCGCCATTCCAAGTCCGGCGGACGAAGTTGGCCAGCCCCACCCCCCAAGGCTATAGCCCACCCGTTTTTATGGCCTTTTTCCGCTGGACGAACCTGGCGCCCCGGCCTTCGGGCGGTTATTTTTGGGTGCGGCTGTGGCCGCGGCCTATTTTTCGCACACGGAGGCCCCTCGCAAAGTCTCGCGCCATTCCGAGTCCGGCGGACGAAGTGGGCCAGCCCCACCCCCGAAGGCTATAGCCCACCCGTTTTTGTGGCCTTTTTCCGCTGGACGAACTTGGCGCCCCGGCCTTCGTGCAGTTATTTTTGGCCGCGGCTGTGCCCGCGGCCTATTTTTGGCACTCGGAGGTGCCTCGCAAAGTCTCGCGCCATTCCGAGTCCGGCGGACGAAGTTGGCCAGCCGCACCCCTCAAGGCTATAGCCCACCCGTTTTTGAGGCCTTTTTCCGCTGGACGAACTTGGCGTCCCGGCCTTCGGGCTGGTATTTTTGGGCGCGGCTGTGTCCGTGGCCTATTTTTGGCATGCGGAGGCGCGTCGCAAAGTCTCGCGCCATTCCGAGTCCGGCGGACGAAGTGGGCCAGCCCCACCCCCCTAGGCTATAGCCCACCCGTTTTTGTGGCCTTTTTCCGCTGGACGAACTTGGCGCCCGGGCCTTCGGGCGGGTATTTTTGGGAGCGGTTGTGCCCGCGGCCTAATTTTGGCACACGGAGGCCGCTCGCAAAGTCTCCCCCCATTCCGAGTCCGGCGGACGAAGTTGGCCAGCCCCTCCCCCCAAGGATGTAGCCCACCCGTTTTTTGGCCAATTTTCCGCTGGACGAACTTGGCGCCCCGGCCTTCGGGCGGTTAGTTTTGGGCGCGGCTGTGCCCGTGGACTATTTTTGGCACACGGAGGCCCCTCGAAAAGTCTTGCGCCATTCCAAGTCCGGCGGACGAAGTTGGCCAGCCCCACCCCCCAAGGCTATAGCCCACCCGTTTTTGTGGCCTTTTTCCGCTGGACGAACTTGGCGCCCCGGCCTTCGGGCGGGTATTTTTGGGAGCGGCTGTGCCCGTGGCCTATTTTTGGCACTCGGAGGCGCCTCGCAAAAGTCTCGCGCCATTCCGATTCCGGCGGACGAAGTTGGCCAGCCCCACCCCCGAAGGCTATAGCCCACCCGTTTTTGTGGCCTTTTTCCACTGGACGAACTTGGCGCCCCGGCCTTCGGGCGGGTTTTTTTGGGCGCAGCTGTGTCCGCGGCCTATTTTTGCCACACGGAGGCGTCTCGCAAAGTCTCGCGCCATTCCGAGTCCGGCGGACGAATTTGGCCATCCCCACCCCCCAAGGCTATAGCCCACCCGTTTTTGTGGCCTTTTTCCGCTGGACGAACTTGGCGCCCCGGCCTTTGGGCGGTTATTTTTCGGCTCGGCTGTGGCCGCGGCCTATTTTTGGCACACGGAGGTGCCTCGCAAAGTCTCACGCCATTCCGAGTCCGGCGGACGAAGTGGGCCAGCCCCACCCCCCAAGGCTATAGCCCACCCGTTTTTGTGGCCTTTTTCCGCTGGACGAACTTGGCGCCCCGGCCTTCGTGCGGGTATTTTTGGGTACGGCTGTGCCCGGGGCCTATTTTTGGCACATGGAGTCGCGTCGCAAAGTCTCGCACCATTCCGAGTCCGGCGGACGAAGTTAGCTAGCCCCACCCCCCAAGGCTATAGCCCACCCGTTTTTGTGGCCTTTTTCCGCTGGACGAACTTGGTGCCCCAGCCTTCGGGCGGGTATTTTTGGGCGCGGCTGTGGCCGCGGCCTATTTTTACCAAACGGAGGCGTCTCGCAAAGTCTCGCGCCATTCCGAGTCCGGCGGACGAAGTTGGCAAGCCCCACCCCCCAAGGCTATAGCCCACCCGTGTTTGTGGCCTTTTTCCGCTGGACGAACTTGGCGCCCCAGCCTTCGGGCGGGTATTTTTGGGCGCGGCTGTGCCCGCGGCCTATTTTTGGCACACGGAGTCACCTCGCAAAGTCTCGCACTATTCCGAGTCCGGCGGACGAAGTTGGCTAGCCCCACCCCCCAAGGCTATAGCCCACCCGTTTTTGTGGCCTTCTTCCGCTGGACAAACTTGGCACCCCGGCCTTCGGGAGGGTATTTTTCGGCGCGGCTGTGCCCGCGGCCTATTTTGGGCACACGGAGGGGCCTCGCGAAGTCTCGGGCCATTCCGATTCCGGCGGACGAAGTTGGCCAGCCCCACCCTCCAAGGCTATAGCCCACCCGTTTTTGTGGCCTTTTTCCGCTGGACGAACTTGGCGCCCAAGCCTTCGGGCTGGTATTTTTGGGCGCGGCTGTCCCCGCGGCCTATTTTGGTCCCACGGAGATGCCTCGCAAAGTCTCGCGCCATTCCGATTCCGGCGGACGAAGTTGGCCAGCCCCACCCCCTAAGGCTATAGCCCACCCGTTTTTGTGGCCATTTTCCGCTGGACGAACTTGGCGCCCCGGCCTTCGGGCGGGTATTTTTGGGCGCGGCTTTGCCCGCGGCCTATTTTTGGCACACAGAGGCGTCTCGTAAAGTCTCGCGCCATTCCGAGTCCGGCGTACGAAGTTGGCCAGCCCCACCCCCCAAGGCTACAGCCCACCCGTTTTTGTGGCCTTTTTCCGCTGGACGAACTTGGCGCCCCGGCCTTCGGGCGGGTATTTTTGGGCGCGGCTGTGTCCGCAGCCTATTTTTGGCACACGGAGATGTCTCGCAAAGTCTCGCGCCATTCCGAGTCCTGCGGACGAAGTTGGCCAGCCCCACCCCCAAAGGCTATAGCCCACCCGTTTTTATGGCCTTTTTCCGCTGGACGAACTTGGCGCCCCGGCGTTCGGGCCGGTATTTTTGGGCGCGGCTGTGCCCGCGGCCTATTTTTGGGACACGGAGGCGCCTCGAAAAGTCTCACGCCATTACGAGTCCGGCGGACGAAGTTGGCCAGCGCCAACCCCCAAGGCTATAGCCCACCCGTTTTTGTGGCCTTTTTCCGCTGGACGAACTTGGCGCCCCGGCCTTCGGGGGGTTATTTTTGGGCGTGGCTGTGTCCGCCACCTATTCTTGGCACATGCAGACTCCTCGCAAAGTCTCGCGCCATTCCAAATCCGGCGGACGAAGTTGGCCAGCCCCACCCCCCAAGGCTATAGCCCACCCGTTTTTGTGGCCTTTTCCGCTGGACGAACTTGGCGCCCGTGCCTTCGGGCGGGTATTTTTTGGCGCGGCTGTGTCCGCAGCCTATTTTTGGCACACGGAGGCGCCTCGCAAAGTCTCGCGGCATTCCGAGTGCGGCGGACGAAGTGGGCCAGCCCCACCCCCCAAGGCTATAGCCCATCCGTTTTTGTGGCCTTTTTCCGCTGGACGAACTTGGCGCCACGGCCTTCGGGCGGGTATTTTTGGGCGCGGCTATGGCCGCGGCCTATTTTTGGGACACGGAGGCGCCTCGCAAAGTCTCCCGCCATTCCAGTCCGGCGGACGAAGTTGGCCAGCCCCACCCCCCAAGGCTATAGCCCACCCGTTTTTGTGGCCTTTTTCCGCTGGACGAACTTGGCGCCCCGGCCTTCGGGTTGGTATTTTTGGGCGCGGCTGTGCCCGCGGCCTATTTTTCGCACACGGAGGCACCTCGCAAATTCTCGCGCCATTCCGAGTCCGGCGGACGAAGTCGGCCAGCCCCACCCCCCAAGGCTATATCCCACCCGCTTTTGTGGCCTTTTTCCGCTGGACGAACTTGGCGCCCCGGCCTTCGGGCGGGTATTTTTGGGCGCGGCTGTGCCCGCGGCCTATTTTTGGGACACGGAGGCGCCTCGAAAAGTCTCGCGCCATTACGAGTCCGGCGGACGAAGTTGGCCAGCCCCACCCCCCAAGGCTATAGCCCACCCGTTTTTGTGGCCTTTTTCCGCTGGACGAACTTGGCGCCCCGGCCTTCGGGCGGGTATTTTTGGGCGTGGCTGTGTCCGCCGCCTATTTTTGGCACATGCAGACTCCTCGCAAAGTCTCGCGCCATTCCAAATCCGGCGGACGAAGTTGGCCAGCCCCACCCCCCAAGGCTATAGCCCACCCGTTTTTGTGGCCATTTTCCGCTGGACGAACTTGGCGCCCCGGCCTTCGGGCGGGTATTTTTGGGCGCGGCTTTGCCCGCGGCCTATTTTTGGCACACAGAGGCATCTCGTAAAGTCTCGCGCCATTCCGAGTCTGGCGTACGAAGTTGGCGAGCCCCACCCCCCAAGGCTACAGCCCACCCGTTTTTGTGGCCTTTTTCCGCTGGACGAATTTGGCGCCCCGGCCTTCGGGCGGGTATTTTTGGGCGCGGCTGTGTCCGCAGCCTATTTTTGGCACACGGAGGCACCTCGCAAAGTCTCGCGCCATTCCGAGTCCTGCGGACGAAGTTGGCCAGCCCCACCCCCAAAGGCTATAGCCCACCCGTTTTTATGGCCTTTTTCCGCTGGACGAACTTGGCGCCCCGGCGTTCGGGCGGGTATTTTTGGGTGCGGCCGTGCCCGCGGCCTATTTTTGGGACACGGAGGCGCCTCGAAAAGTCTCGCGCCATTACGAGTCCGGCGGACGAAGTTGGCCAGCCCCACCCCCCAAGGCTATAGCCCACCCGTTTTTGTGGCCTTTTCCGCTGGACGAACTTGGCGCCCGTGCCTTCGGGCGGGTATTTTTTGGCGCGGCTGTGTCCGCGGCCTATTTTTGGCACATGGAGGCACCTCGCAAAGTCTCGCGCCATTCCGAGTCCGGCGGACGAAGTTGGCCAGCCCCACCCCCCAAAGCTATAGCCCACCCATTTTTGTGGCCTTTTTCCGCTGGACGAACTTGGTGCCCCGGCGTTCGGACGGGTATTTTTGGGCGCGGCTGTGCCCGCGGCCTATTTTTGGGACACGGAGGCGCCTCGAAAAGTCTCGCGCCATTAAGAGTCCGGCGGACGAAGTTGGCCAGCCCCACCCCCCAAGGCTATAGCCCACCCGTATTTGTGGCCTTTTTCCGCTGGACGAACTTTGCGCCCCGGCCTTCGGGCCGGTATTTTTGGGCGTGGCTGTGTCCGCCGCCTATTTTTGGCACATGCAGACTCCTCGCAAAGTCTCGCGCCATTCCAAATCCGGCGGACGAAGTTGGCCAGCCCCACCCCCCAAGGCTATAGCCCAGCCGTTTTTGTGGCCTTTTCCGCTGGACGAACTTGGCACCCGTGCCTTCGGGCGGGTATTTTTTGGCGCGGCTGTGTCCGCGGCCTATTTTTGGCACACGGAGGCGCCTCGCAAAGTCTCGCGTCATTCCGAGTCCGGCGGACGAAGTGGGCCAGCCCCACCCCCCAAGGCTATAACCCACCCGTTTTTGTGGCCTTTTTCCGCTGGACGAACTTGGCGCCCCGGCCTTCGGGTTGGTATTTTTGGGCGCGGCTGTGCCCGCGGCCTATTTTTCGCACACGGAGGCACCTCGCAAATTCTCGCCCCATTCCGAGTCCGGCGGACGAAGTCGGCCAGCCCCACCCCCCAAGGCTATATCCCACCCGTTTTTGTGGCCTTTTTCCGCTGGACGAACTTGGCGCCCCGGCCTTCGGGAGGGTATTTTTGGGCGCGGCTGTGCCCGCGGCCTATTTTTGGGACACGGAGGCGCCTCGAAAAGTCTCGCGCCATTACGAGTCCGGCGGACGAAGTTGGCCAGCCCCACCCCCCAAGGCTATAGCCCACCCGTTTTTGTGGCCTTTTTCCGCTGGACGAACTTGGCGCCCCGGCCTTCGGGCGGGTATTTTTGGACGTGGCTGTGTCCGCCGCCTATTTTTGGCACATGCAGACTCCTCGCAAAGTCTCGCGCCATTCCAAATCCGGCGGACGAAGTTGGCCAGCCCCACCCCCCAAGGCTATAGCCCACCCGTTTTTGTGGCCTTTTCCGCTGGACGAACTTGGCGCCCGTGCCTTCGGGCGGGTATTTTTTGGCGCGGCTGTGTCCGCAGCCTATTTTTGGCACACGGAGGCGCCTCGCAAAGTCTCGCGGCATTCCGAGTGCGGCGGACGAAGTGGGCCAGCCCCACCCCCCAAGGCTATAGCCCATCCGTTTTTGTGGCCTTTTTCCGCTGGACGAACTTGGCGCCACGGCCTTCGGGCGGGTATTTTTGGGCGCGGCTATGGCCGCGGCCTATTTTTGGGACACGGAGGCGCCTCGCAAAGTCTCCCGCCATTCCAGTCCGGCGGACGAAGTTGGCCAGCCCCACCCCCCAAGGCTATAGCCCACCCGTTTTTGTGGCCTTTTTCCGCTGGACGAACTTGGCGCCCCGGCCTTCGGGTTGGTATTTTTGGGCGCGGCTGTGCCCGCGGGCCTGTTTTTGGCACACGGAGGCGCCTCGCAAAGTCTCGCGCCATTCCGAGTCCGGCGGACGAAGTCGGCCAGCCCCACCCCCAAGGCTATATCCCACCCGGTTTTGTGGCCTTTTTACGCTGGACGAACATGGCGCCCCGGCCTTCGGGCGGGTATTTTTGGGCGAGGCTGTGACCGCGGCCTATTTTTGGGACAAGGAGTCTCCTCGAAAAGTCTCGCGCCATTACAATTCCGGCGGACGAAGTTGGCCAGCCCCACCCCCCAAGGCTATAGCCCACCCGTTTTTGTGGCCTTTTTCCGCTGGACGAACTTGGCGCCCCGGCCTTCGGGCGGGTATTTTTGGGCGTGGCTGTGTCCGCCGCCTATTTTTGGCACATGCAGACTCCTCGCAAAGTCTCGCGCCATTCCAAATCCGGCGGACGAAGTTGGCCAGCCCCACCCCCCAAGGCTATAGCCCACCCGTTTTTGTGGCCATTTTCCGCTGGACGAACTTGGCGCCCCGGCCTTCGGGCGGGTATTTTTGGGCGCGGCTTTGCCCGCGGCCTATTTTTGGCACACAGAGGCATCTCGTAAAGTCTCGCGCCATTCCGAGTCTGGCGTACGAAGTTGGCGAGCCCCACCCCCCAAGGCTACAGCCCACCCGTTTTTGTGGCCTTTTTCCGCTGGACGAATTTGGCGCCCCGGCCTTCGGGCGGGTATTTTTGGGCGCGGCTGTGTCCGCAGCCTATTTTTGGCACACGGAGGCACCTCGCAAAGTCTCGCGCCATTCCGAGTCCTGCGGACGAAGTTGGCCAGCCCCACCCCCAAAGGCTATAGCCCACCCGTTTTTATGGCCTTTTTCCGCTGGACGAACTTGGCGCCCCGGCGTTCGGGCGGGTATTTTTGGGTGCGGCCGTGCCCGCGGCCTATTTTTGGGACACGGAGGCGCCTCGAAAAGTCTCGCGCCATTACGAGTCCGGCGGACGAAGTTGGCCAGCCCCACCCCCCAAGGCTATAGCCCACCCGTTTTTGTGGCCTTTTCCGCTGGACGAACTTGGCGCCCGTGCCTTCGGGCGGGTATTTTTTGGCGCGGCTGTGTCCGCGGCCTATTTTTGGCACATGGAGGCACCTCGCAAAGTCTCGCGCCATTCCGAGTCCGGCGGACGAAGTTGGCCAGCCCCACCCCCCAAGGCTATAGCCCACCCATTTTTGTGGCCTTTTTCCGCTGGACGACCGTGGTGCCCGGCGTTCGGACGGAGTATTTTGGGCGCGGCTGTGCCCGCCTATCCTATTTTTGGGACACGGAGGCGCCTCGAAAAGTCTCGCGCCATTAAGAGTCCGGCGGACGAAGTTGGCCAGCCCCACCCCCCAAGGCTATAGCCCACCCGTATTTGTGGCCTTTTTCCGCTGGACGAACTTTGCGCCCCGGCCTTCGGGCCGGTATTTTTGGGCGTGGCTGTGTCCGCCGCCTATTTTTGGCACATGCAGACTCCTCGCAAAGTCTCGCGCCATTCCAAATCCGGCGGACGAAGTTGGCCAGCCCCACCCCCCAAGGCTATAGCCCAGCCGTTTTTGTGGCCTTTTCCGCTGGACGAACTTGGCACCCGTGCCTTCGGGCGGGTATTTTTTGGCGCGGCTGTGTCCGCGGCCTATTTTTGGCACACGGAGGCGCCTCGCAAAGTCTCGCGTCATTCCGAGTCCGGCGGACGAAGTGGGCCAGCCCCACCCCCCAAGGCTATAACCCACCCGTTTTTGTGGCCTTTTTCCGCTGGACGAACTTGGCGCCCCGGCCTTCGGGTTGGTATTTTTGGGCGCGGCTGTGCCCGCGGCCTATTTTTCGCACACGGAGGCACCTCGCAAATTCTCGCCCCATTCCGAGTCCGGCGGACGAAGTCGGCCAGCCCCACCCCCCAAGGCTATATCCCACCCGTTTTTGTGGCCTTTTTCCGCTGGACGAACTTGGCGCCCCGGCCTTCGGGCGGGTATTTTTGGGCGCGGCTGTGCCCGCGGCCTATTTTTGGGACACGGAGGCGCCTCGAAAAGTCTCGCGCCATTACGAGTCCGGCGGACGAAGTTGGCCAGCCCCACCCCCCAAGGCTATAGCCCACCCGTTTTTGTGGCCTTTTTCCGCTGGACGAACTTGGCGCCCCGGCCTTCGGGCGGGTATTTTTGGACGTGGCTGTGTCCGCCGCCTATTTTTGGCACATGCAGACTCCTCGCAAAGTCTCGCGCCATTCCAAATCCGGCGGACGAAGTTGGCCAGCCCCACCCCCCAAGGCTATAGCCCACCCGTTTTTGTGGCCCTTTTCCGCTGGACGAACTTGGCGCCCCGGCCTTCGGGCGGGTATTTTTGGGCGCGGCTTTGCCCGCGGCCTATTTTTGGCACACAGAGACGTCTCGTAAAGTCTCGCGCCATTCCGAGTCTGGCGTACGAAGTTGGCGAGCCCCACCCCCCAAGGCTACAGCCCACCCGTTTTTGTGGCCTTTTTCCGTTGGACGAATTTGGCGCCCCGGCCTTCGGGCGGGTATTTTTGGGCGCGGCTGTGTCCGCAGCCTATTTTTGGCACACGGAGGCACCTCGCAAAGTCTCGCGCCATTCCGAGTCCTGCGGACGAAGTTGGCCAGCCCCACCCCCAAAGGCTATAGCCCACCCGTTTTTATGGCCTTTTTACGATGGACGAAATTGGCGCCCCGGGGTTTGGGCGGGTATTTTTGGGTTCGGCCGTGACCGCTGCCTATTTTTGGGACACGGAGGCGCCTCGAAAAGTCTCGCGCCATTACGAGTCCGGCGGATGAAGTTGGCCAGCCCCACCCCCCAAGGCTATAGCCCACCCGTTTTTGTGGCCTTTTACGCTGGACGAACATGGCGCCCGTGCCTTGGGCGGGTATTTTTGGCGCGGCTGTGTCCATGACCTATTTTTGGCACATGGAGGCACCTCGCAAAGTCTCGCGCCATTCCGAGTCCGGCGGACGAAGTTGGCCAGCCCCACCCCCCAAGGCTATAGCCCACCCATTTTTGTGGCCTTTTTCCGCTGGACGAACTTGGTGCCCCGGCGTTAGGACGGGTATTTTTGGGCGCGGCTGTGCCCGCGGCCTATTTTTGGAACACGGAGGCGCCTCGAAAAGTCTCGCGCCATTACGAGTCCGGCGGACGAAGTTGGCCAGCCCCACCCCCCAAGGCTATAGCCCACCCGTATTTGTGGCCTTTTTCCGCTGGACGAACTTGGCGCCCCGGCCTTCGGGCCGGTATTTTTGGGCGTGGCTGTGTCCGCCGCCTATTTTTGGCACATGCAGACTCCTCGTAAAGTCTCGCGCCATTCCAAATCCGGCGGACGAAGTTGGCCAGCCCCACCCCCCAAGGCTATAGCCCACCCGTTTTTGTGGCCTTTTCCGCTGGACGAACTTGGCGCCCGTGCCTTCGGGCGGGTATTTTTTGGCGTGGCTGAGTCCGCGGCCTATTTTTGGTACACGGAGGCGCCTCGCAAAGTCTCGCGTCATTCCGAGTCCGGCGGACGAAGTGGGCCAGCCCCACCCCCCAAGGCTATAGCACACCCGTTTTTCTGGCCTTTTTCCGCTGGACGAACTTGGCGCCCCGGACTTCGGGCGGGTATTTTTGAGCGCGGCTGTGCCGGCGGCCAATTTTTGGCACACGGAGGAGCCTCGTAAAGTCTCGCGCCATTCCGAGTCCGGCGGACGATGTTGGCCAGCCCCACCCCCCAAGGCTATAGCCCTCCCGTTTTTGTGGCCTTTTTCCGCTGGACGAACTTTCCGCCCCGGCCTTCGGGCGGGTATTTTTGGGCGCGGCTGTGTCGCCGGCCTATTTTTGGTACACGGAGGTGCCTCGTAAAGTCTCGCGCCATTCCGAGTCCGGCGGACGAAGTTGGCCAGCCCCACCACCCAAGGCTATAGCCCACCCATTTTTGTGGCCTTTTTCCGCTGGACGAACATGGCGCCCCGGCCTTCGGGTTGGTATTTTTGGGCGCGGCTGTGCCCGCGGCCTATTTTTTGCACACGGAGGCGCCTCGCAAATTCTCGCGCCATTCCGAGTCCGGCGGACGAAGTCGGCCAGCCCCACCCCCCAAGGCTATAGCCCTCCCGTTTTTGTGGCCTTTTTCCGCTGGACGAACTTTGCGCCCCAGCCTTCGGGCGAGTATTTTTGGGCGCGGCTGTGTCGCCGGCCTATTTTTGGTACACGGAGGTGCCTCGTAAAGTCTCGCGCCATTCCGAGTCCGGCGGACGAAGTTGGCCAGCCCCACCACCCAAGGCTATAGCCCACCCATTTTTGTGGCCTTTTTCTGCTGGACGAACATGGCGCCCCGGCCTTCGGTTTGGTATTTTTGGGCGCGGCTGTGCCCGCGGCCTATTTTTCGCACACGGAGGCGCCTCGCAAATTCTCGCGCCATTCCGAGTCCGGCGGACGAAGTCGGCCAGCCCCACCCCCCAAGGCTATAGCCCACCTGTTTTTGTGGCCTTTTTCCGCTGGACGAACTTGGCGCCCCGGCCATCGGGCGGGTATTTTTGAGCGCGGCTGTGCCCGCGGCCTATTTTTAGCACACGGAGGTGCCTCGCAAGGTCTCGCGCCATTCCGAGTCCGGCGGACGAAGTTAGCCAGCCCCACCCCCCAAGGCTATAGCCAACCCGTTTTTGTGGCTTTTTTCCGCTGGACGAACTTGGCGCCCCGGCCTTCGGGAGGGTATTTTTGGGCGCGGCTGTGCCCGGGGCTTATTTTTCGCACACGGAGGCACCTCGCAAAGTCTCGCGCCATTCCGAGTCCGGCGGACGAAGTTGGCCAGGCCCACCCCCCAAGGCTATAGCCCACCCGTTTTTGTGGCCTTTTTCCGCTGGACGAACTTGGCGCCCCGGCCTTCGGGTGGGTATTTTTGGGCGCGGCTGTGCCCGGGGCCTATTTTTCGCACACGGAGGCGCCTCGCAAAGTCTCGCGCCATTCCGAGTCCGGCGGACGAAGTTGGCCAGCCCCACCCCCCAAGGCTATAGCCCACCCGTTTTTGTGGCCTTTTTCCGCTGGACGAACTTGGCGCCCCGGCCTTTGGGCGGGTATTTTTGGGTACGGCTGTGCCCGCGGCCTATTTTTACCACACGGAGGCGCCTCGCAAAGTCTCGCGCCATTCGGAGTCCGGCGGACGAAGTTGGCCAGCCCCACCCCCCAAGGCTATAGCCCACCCGTTTTTGTGGCCTTTTTCCGCTGGACGAACTTGGCGCCCCGGCCTTCGGGCGGGTATTTTTGGGCGTGGCTGTGTCCGCCGCCTATTTTTGGCAGATGCAGACTCCTCGCAAAGTCTCGCGCCATTCCAAATCCGGCGGACGAAGTTGGCCAGCCCCACTCCCCAAGGCTATAGCCCACCCGTTTTTGTGGCCATTTTCCGCTGGACGAATTTGGCGCCCCGGCCTTCGGGCGGGTATTTTTGGGCGCGGCTGTGTCCGCAGCCTATTTTTGGCACACGGAGGTACCTCGCAAAGTCTCGCGCCATTCCGAGTCCTGCGGACGAAGTTTTCCAGCCCCACCCCCCAAGGCTATAGCCCACCCGTTTTTGTGGCCTTTTTCCGCTGGACGAACTTGACGCCCCGGCCTTCGGGCGGGTATTTTTGGGCGAGGCTGTGCCCGCGGCCTATTTTTGGAACTCAGAGGCGCCTCGAAAAGTCTCGCGCCATTCCGAGTCCGGCGGACGAAGTTGGCCAGCCCCACCCTCCAAGGCTATAGCCCACCCGTTTTTGTGGCCTTTTTCCGCTGGACGAACTTGGCGCCCCAGCCTTCGGGCGGGTATTTTAGGGCGCGGCTGTGGCCGCGGCCTATTTTTGGCACTCGGAGGCTCCTCGCAAAGTCTCGCGCCATTCCGATTCCGGAGGACGAAGTTGGCCAGCCCCACCCCCCAAGGCTATAGCCCACCCGTTTTTGTGGCCTTTTTCCGCTGGACGAACTTGGCGCCCCGGCCTTCGGGCTGGTATTTTTGGGCGCGGCTGTGCCCGCGGCCTATTTTTGGCACACGGAGGCGCCTCGCAAAGTCTCGCGCCATTCCGAGTCCGGCGGACGAAGTTGGCCAGCCCCACCCTCCAAGGCTATAGCCCACCCGTTTTTGTGGCCTTTTTCCGCTGGACGAACTTGGCGCCCCAGCCTTCGGGCGGCTATTTTTGGGCGCGTCTGTGCCCGCGGCCTATTTTAGGCACTCGGAGACGCCTCGCAAAGTCTCGCGCCATTCCGATTCCGGCGGACGAAGTTGGCCAGCCCCACCCCCCAAGGCTATAGCCCACCCGTTTTTGTGGCCTTTTTCCGCTGGACGAACTTGGCGCCCCGGCCTTCGGGCGGGTATTTTTGGGCGTAGCTGTGCCCACGGCCTATTTTTACCACACGGAGGCGTCTCGCAAAGTCTCGCACCATTCCGAGTCCGGCGGACGAAGTTGGCAAGCCCCACCCCCCAAGGCTATAGCCCACCCGTGTTTGTGGCCTTTTTCCGCTGGACGAACTTGGCGCACGGCCTTCGGGCGGGTATTTTTGGGCGCAGCTGTACCCGCGGCCTATTTTTGGCACTCGGAGGCGCCTCGCAAAGTCTCGCGCCATTCGGATTCCGGCGGACGAAGTTGGCCAGCCCCACCCCCCAAGGCTATAGCCCACCCGTTTTTGTGGCCTTTTTCTGCGGGACGAACTTGGCGCCCCGGCCTTCGGGCGGGTATTTTTGGGCGCGGCTGTGCCCGCGGCCTATTTTTGGGAAATGGAGGTGCCTCAAAAAGTCTCGCGCCATTCCGAGTCCGGCGGAAGAAGTTTTCTAGCCCCACCCCCCAAGCCTATAGCCCATCCGTTTTTGTGGCCTTTTTCCGCTGGACGAACTTGGCGCCCCGGCTTTCGGGCGGGTATTTTTGGGCGCGGCTGCACCCGCGGCCTATTTTTGGGGCACGGAGGTGCCTCGCAAAGTCTCACGCCATTCCGAGTCCTGCGGACGAAGTTTGCCAGCCCCACCCCCCAAGGCTATAGCCCACCCGTTTTTGTGGCCTTTTTCCGCTGGACGAACTTGGCGCCCCGGCCTTCGGGCGGGTATTTTTGGGCGCGGCTGTGTCCGCGACCTATTTTTGGGACACGGAGGCGCCTCGCAAAGTCTCACGCCATTCCAGTCCGGCGGACGAAGTTGGCCAGCCCCACCCCCCAAGGCTATAGCCCACCCGTTTTTGTGGCCTTTTTCCGCAGGATGAACTTGGCGCCCCGGCCTTCGGGCGGGTATTTTTGGGCGCGGCTGTGCCTGCGGCCTATTTTTGGCACATGGAGGCGCCTCGCAAAGTTTCGCTCCATTCTGAGTCCGGCGGACGAAGTTGGCGAGCCCCACCCCCCAAGGCTATAGCCCACCCATTTTTGTGGCCTTTTTCCGCTGGACGAACTTGGCGCCCCGGCCTTCGGGCGGGTATTTTTGGGCGCGCCTTTGCCCGCAGCCTATTTTTGGGACACGGAGGTGCCTCGCAAAGTCTCGCGCCATTCCGAGTCCGGCGGACGAAGTTGGCCAGCCCCACCCCCCAAGGCTATAGCCCACCCTTTTTTGTGGCTTTTTTCCGCTGGACGAACTTGGCGCCCCGGCCTACGGGCGGGTATTTTTGGGCGTGACCGTGCCCGCGGCCTATTTTTGGCACACGGAGGTCCCTCGCAAACTCTCGTGCCATTCCGTGTCCGGCGGACGAAGTTGGCCAGCCCCACCCCCCAAGGCTATAGCCCACCCATTTTTGTGGCCTTTTTCCGCTGGACGAACTTGGCGCCCCGGCCTTGGGGCGGGTATTTTTGTATACGGCTGTGCCGACGGCCTATTTTTGGGACACGGAGGTGCCTCGCAATGTCTCACGCCATTCCGAGTCCGGCGGACGAAGTTGGCAGCCCCACCCCCCAAGGCTATAACCCACCCGTTTTTGTGGCCTTTTTCCGCTGGACGAACTTGGCGCCCCGGCCTTTGGGCGGGTATTTTTGGGTGCGGCTGTGCCCGCGGCCTATTTTTAGCACGCGGAGGCGCCTCGCAAAGTCTCGCGCCATTCGGAGTCCGGCGGACGAAGTTGGCCAGCCCCACCCCCCAAGGCTATAGCCCATCCGTTTTTGTGGCCTTTTTCCGCTGGACGAACTTGGCGCCCCGGCCTTCGGGCGGGTATTTTTGGGCGCGGCTGTGGCCGCGACCTATTTTTGGGACACGGAGGCGCCTCGCAAAGTCTCACGCCATTCCAGTCCGGCGGACGAAGTTGGCCAGCCCCACCCCCCAAGGCTATAGCCCACCCGTTTTTGTGGCCTTTTTCCGCAGGATGAACTTGGCGCCCCGGCCTACGGGCGGGTATTTTTGGGCGTGACCGTGCCCGCGGCCTATTTTTGGCACACGGAGGTCCCTCGCAAACTCTCGCGCCATTCCGTGTCCGGCGGACGAAGTTGGCCAGCCCCACCCCCCAAGGCTATAGCCCACCCGTTTTTGTGGCCTTTTTCCGCAGGATGAACTTGGCGCCCCGGCCTTCGGGCGGGTATTTTTGGGCGCGGCTGTGCCTGCGGCCTATTTTTGGCACATGGAGGCGCCTCGCAAAGTTTCGCTCCATTCTGAGTCCGGCGGACGAAGTTGGCGAGCCCCACCCCCCAAGGCTATAGCCCACCCATTTTTGTGGCCTTTTTCCGCTGGACGAACTTGGCGCCCCGGCCTTCGGGCGGGTATTTTTGGGCGCGCCTTTGCCCGCAGCCTATTTTTGGGACACGGAGGTGCCTCGCAAAGTCTCGCGCCATTCCGAGTCCGGCGGACGAAGTTGGCCAGCCCCACCCCCCAAGGCTATAGCCCACCCTTTTTTGTGGCTTTTTTCCGCTGGACGAACTTGGCGCCCCGGCCTACGGGCGGGTATTTTTGGGCGTGACCGTGCCCGCGGCCTATTTTTGGCACACGGAGGTCCCTCGCAAACTCTCGCGCCATTCCGTGTCCGGCGGACGAAGTTGGCCAGCCCCACCCCCCAAGGCTATAGCCCACCCATTTTTGTGGCCTTTTTCCGCTGGACGAACTTGGCGCCCCGGCCTTGGGGCGGGTATTTTTGTATACGGCTGTGCCGACGGCCTATTTTTGGGACACGGAGGTGCCTCGCAATGTCTCACGCCATTCCGAGTCCGGCGGACGAAGTTGGCAGCCCCACCCCCCAAGGTTATAACCCACCCGTTTTTGTGGCCTTTTTCCGCTGGACGAACTTGGCGCCCCGGCCTTTGGGCGGGTATTTTTGGGTGCGGCTGTGCCCGCGGCCTATTTTTAGCACACGGAGGCGCCTCGCAAAGTCTCGCGCCATTCGGAGTCCGGCGGACGAAGTTGGCCAGCCCCACCCCCCAAGGCTATAGCCCATCCGTTTTTGTGGCCTTTTTCCGCTGGACGAACTTGGCGCCCCGGCCTTCGGGCGGGTATTTTTGGGCGCGGCTGTGGCCGCGACCTATTTTTGGGACACGGAGGCGCCTCGCAAAGTCTCACGCCATTCCAGTCCGGCGGACGAAGTGGGCCAGCCCCACCCCCCAAGGCTATAGCCCACCCGTTTTTGTGGCCTTTTTCCGCAGGATGAACTTGGCGCCCCGGCCTACGGGCGGGTATTTTTGGGCGTGACCGTGCCCGCGGCCTATTTTTGGCACACGGAGGTCCCTCGCAAACTCTCGCGCCATTCCGTGTCCGGCGGACGAAGTTGGCCAGCCCCACCCCCCAAGGCTATAGCCCACCCATTTTTGTGGCCTTTTTCCGCTGGACGAACTTGGCGCCCCGGCCTTGGGGCGGGTATTTTTGTATACGGCTGTGCCGACGGCCTATTTTTGGGACACGGAGGTGCCTCGCAATGTCTCACGCCATTCCGAGTCCGGCGGACGAAGTTGGCAGCCCCACCCCCCAAGGCTATAACCCACCCGTTTTTGTGGCCTTTTTCCGCTGGACGAACTTGGCGCCCCGGCCTTTGGGCGGGTATTTTTGGGTGCGGCTGTGCCCGCGGCCTATTTTTAGCACACGGAGGCGCCTCGCAAAGTCTCGCGCCATTCGGAGTCCGGCGGACGAAGTTGGCCAGCCCCACCCCCCAAGGCTATAGCCCATCCGTTTTTGTGGCCTTTTTCCGCTGGACGAACTTGGCGCCCCGGCCTTCGGGCGGGTATTTTTGGGCGCGGCTGTGGCCGCGACCTATTTTTGGGACACGGAGGCGCCTCGCAAAGTCTCACGCCATTCCAGTCCGGCGGACGAAGTTGACCAGCCCCACCCCCCAAGGCTATAGCCCACCCTTTTTTGTGGCCTTTTTCCGCTGGACGAACTTGGCGCCCCGGCCTACGGGCGGGTATTTTTGGGCGCGACCGTGCCCGCGGCCTATTTTTGGCACACGGAGGTGCCTCGCAAACTCTCGCGCTATTCCGTGTCCGGCGGACGAAGGTGGCCAGCCCCACCCCCCAAGGCTATAGCCCACCCATTTTTGTGGCCTTTTTCCGCTGGACGAACTTGGCGCCCCGGTCTTGGGGCGGGTATTTTTGTATACGGCTGTGCCGACGGCCTATTTTTGGGACACGGAGGCGCCTCGCAAAGTCTCACGCCATTCCGAGTCCGGCGGACGAAGTTGGCAGCCCCACCCCCCAAGGCTATAACCCACCCGTTTTTGTGGCCTTTTTCCGCTGGACGAACTTGGCGCCCCGGCCTTCGGGCGGGTATTTTGGGCGCGGCCGTGTCCGCGGCCTATTTTTGGCACACGGAGGCGCCTCGCAAAGTCTCGCGCCATTCTGAGTCCGGCGGACGAAGTAGGCCAGCCCCACCCCCCAAGGCTATAGCCCACCCGTTTTTGTGGCCTTTTTCCGCTGGACGAACTTGGCGCCCCGGCCTTCGGGCGGGTATTTTTGGGTGCGACTGTGCCCGCGGCCTATTTTTGGCAAACGGAGGCACCTCGCAAAGTCTCGCGCCATTCCGAGTCCGGCGGACGAAGTTGGCCAGCCCCACCCCCCAAGGCTATAGCCCACCCGTTTTTGTGGCCTTTTTCCGCTGGACGAACTTGGCGCCCCGGCCTTCGGGCGGGTATTTCTGGGCGTGGCTGTGCCCGCGGCCTATTTTTTGGACATGGATATGACCTGAAAAGTCTCGCGCCATTCCGAGTCCGGTGGACGAAGTTGGCCAGCCCCACCACCCATGGCTATAGCCCACCCGTTTTTCTGGCCTTTTTCCACTGGACGAACTTGGCGCCCCGGCCTTCGGGCGGGTATTTTTGATCGCTGCTGTGAACGCGGCCTATTTTGGCACACGGAGGCGCCTCGCAAAGTCTCGCGCTATTCCGAGTCCGGCGGACGAAGTTAGCCAGCCCCACCCCCCAAGGCTATCCCACCCGTTTTTGTGGCCTTTTTCCGCTGGACGAAATTTGCGCCCCGGCCTTCGGGCGGGTATTTTTGGGCGCGGCTTTGTCCACGGCCTATTTTTGGGACACGGAGGCGCCTTGCAAAGTCTCGCACCATTCCGAGTCCGGTGGACGAAGTTGGCCAGCCCCACCCCCCAAGGCTATAGCCCACCCGTTTTTGCGGCCTTTTTCCGCTAGACGAACTTGGCACCCCGGCCTTCGGGCGGGTATTTTTGGGCGCGGCTGTGCCCGCGGCCTATTTTTGGCACAGCGAGGTGCCTCGCAAAGTCTCACGCCATTCCGAGTCCGGCGGACGAAGTTGGTTAGCCCCACCCCCCAAGGCTATAGCCCAACCGGTTTTGTTGCCTTTTTCCGCTGGACGAACATGGCGCCCCGGCCTTCGGGTGGGTATTTTTGGGCGCGGCTGTGCACGCGGCCTATATTTGGCACACGAGGGGCCTCGCAAAGTCTCGCGCGATTCCGAGTCCGGCGGACGAAGTTGGCCAGCCCCACCCCCCAAGGCTATAGCCCACCCGTTTTTGTGGCCTTTTTACGCTGGACGAACTTGGCGCCCCGGCCTTCGGGCGGGTATTTTTGGGCGCGCCTGAGCCCGTGGTCTATTTTTGGCACACGGAGGCGCCTCGCAAAGTCTCGCGCCATTCCGAGTCCGTCGGACGAAGTTGGCCAGCCCCATCCCCCAAGGCTATAGCCCACCCGTTTTTGCGGCCTTTTTCCGCAGGACGAACTTGGCGCCCCGGCCTTCGGGCGGGTATTTTTGGGCGCGGCTGTGCCTGCTGCCTATTTTTGGCACACGGAGGCGCCTCGCAAAGTCTCGCACCATTCCAAGTCCGGCGGACGAAGTTGGTCAGCCCCAACCCCCAAGGCTATAGCCCACCCGTTTTTGTGGCCTTTTTCCGCTGGACGAACTTGGCGCCCCGGCCTTCGGGCGGGTATTTCTGGGCGTGGCTGTGCCCGCGGCCTATTTTTTGGACATGGATACGACTTGAAAAGTCTCGCGCCATTCCGAGTCCGGTGGACGAAGTTGGCCAGCCCCACCCCCCATGGCTATAGCCCACCCGTTTTTCTCGCCTTTTTCCACTGGACGAACTTGGCGCCCCGGCCTTCGGGCGGGTATTTTTGATCGCTTCTGTGAACGCGGCCTATTTTGGCACACGGAGGTGCCTCGCAAAGTCTGGCGCTATTCCGAGTCCGGCGGACGAAGTTAGCCAGCCCCACCCCCCAAGGCTAGCCCACCCGTTTTTGCGGCCTTTTTCCGCTAGACGAACTTGGCACCCCGGCCTTCGGGCGGGTATTTTTGGGCGCGGCTGTGCCCGCGGCCTATTTTTGGCACAGCGAGGCGCCTCGCAAAGTCTCACGCCATTCCGAGTCCGGCGGACGAAGTTGGTCAGCCCCACCCCCCAAGGCTATAGCCCAACCGGTTTTGTTGCCTTTTTCCGCTGGACGAACATGGCGCCCCGGCCTTCGGGTGGGTATTTTTGGGCGCGGCTGTGCACGCGGCCTATATTTGGCACACGGAGGGGTCTCGCAAAGTCTCGCACGATTCCGAGTCCGGCGGACGAAGTGGGCCAGCCCCACCCCCCAAGGCTATAGCCCACCCGTTTTTGTGGCCTTTTTACGCTGGACGAACTTGGCGCCCCGGCCTTCGGGCGGGTATTTTTGGGCGCGCCTGTGCCCGCGGTCTATTTTTGGTACACGGAGGCGCCTCGCAAAGTCTCGCGCCATTCCGAGTCCGTCGGACGAAGTTGGCCAGCCCCATCCCCGAAGGCTATAGACCACCCGTTTTTGCGGCCTTTTTCCGCTGGACGAACTTGGCGCCCCGGCCTTCGGGCTGGTATTTTTGGGCGCGCCTGTGCCCGCGGCCTTTTTTTGGCACACGGAGGCGGCTCGCAAAGTTTCGCCCCATTCCGAGTCCGGCGGACGAAGTTGGTCAGCCCCACCCCCCAAGGCTATAGCCCAACCGGTTTTGTGGCCTTTTTCCGCTGGACGAACATGGCGCCCCGGCCTTCGGGTGGGTATTTTTGGGCGCGGCTGTGCACACGGCCTATATTCGGCACACGGAGGGGCCTCGCAAAGTCTCGCGCGATTCCGAGTCCGGCGGACGAAGTGGGCCAGCCCCACCCCCCAAGGCTATAGCCCACCCGTTTTTGTGGCCTTTTTCCGCTGGACGAACTTGGCGCCCCGGCCTTCGGGCGGGTATTTTTGGGCGCGGCTGTGCCAGCGGCCTATTTTTTGGACATGGATACGACTCGCAAAGTCTCGCGCCATTCCGAGTCCGGTGGACGATGTTGGCCAGCCCCACCCCCCATGGCTATAGCCCACCCGTTTTTCTGGCGTTTGTCCGCTGGACGAACTTAGCGCCCCGGCCTTCGGGCGGGTATTTTTGGGCGCGGCTGTTCCCGCGGCCTATTTTTGGCACATGGAGGTGCCTCACAAAGTCTCGCGCCATTCCGAGTCCTGCGGACGAAGTTGGCCAGCCCCACCCCCCAAGGCTATAGCCCACCCGTTTTTGTGGCCATTTTCCGCTGGACGAACTTGGCACCCCGGCCTTCGGGCTGGTATTTCTGGGCGTGGCTGTGCCCGCGGCCTATTTTTTGGACATGGATACGACTCGCAAAGTCTCGCGCCATTCCGAGTCCGGTGGACGATGTTGGCCAGCCCCACCCCCCATGGCTATAGCCCACCCGTTTTTGTGGCCTTTTTCCGCTGGACGAACTTGGCGCCCCGGCCTACGGGCTGGTATTTTTGGGCGCGGCTGTTCCCACGGCCTATTTTTTGCACACGGAGGCACCTTGCAAAGTCTTGCGCCATTCCGATTCCGGCGGACGAAGTTGGCCAGCCCCACCCCCCAAGCCTATAGCCCACCCGTTTTTGTGGCCTTTTTCCGCTGGATGAACTTGGCGCCCCGGCCTTCGGACGGGTATTTTTGGGCGCGGCCGTGTCTGCGGCCTATTTTTGGCACACGGAGGTGCCTCGCAAAGTCTGGCGCCATTCCGAGTCCGGCGGACGAAGTTGGCCAGCCCCACCCCCCGAGCCTATAGCCCACCCGTTTTTGAGGCATTTTTCCGCTCGACGAACTTGGCGCCCCGGCCTTCAGGCGGGTATTTTTGGCCGCGGCTGTGCCCGCGGCCTATTTTTGTCACACGGAGGTGCCTCGCAAAGTCTCGCGCCATTACGAGCCCGGCGGACGAAGTTGGCCAGCCCCACCCCCCAAGGCTATAGACCACCCATTTTTGAGGCCTTTTTCCGCTGGACGAACTTGGCGCCCCGGCCTTCGGGCGTGTATTTTTGGGCGCGGCTGTGCTCGCGGCCTATTTTTGGCACACGGAGGCGCCTCGCAAAGTCTTGCGCCATTACGAGTTCGGCGGACGAAGTCGGCCAGCCCCACTCTCCAAGGCTATACCCCACCCGTTTTTGTGGCCTTTTTCCGCTGGACGAACTTGGCGCCCCAGCCTTCGGGCGGGTATTTTTGGGCGCAGCTATGCCCGCGGCCTATTTTTTGCACGCGTAGGCGCGTCGCAAAGTCTCGCACCATTCCGAGTCCGGCGGACGAAATTGGCCAGCCCCACCCCCCAAGGCTATTGCCCACCCGTTTTTGTGGCCTTTCTCCGCTGGACGAACTTGGCGCCCCGGCCTTCGGGATGGTATTTTTGGGCGCGGCTGTGCCCGCGGCCCATTTTTGGCATGCGGAGGCGCGTCGCAAAGTCTCACGCCATTCCGAGTCCGGCGGACGAAGTTGGCCAGCCCCACCCCCCTAGGCTATAGCCCACCCATTTTTGTGGCCTTTTTCCGCTGGACGAACTTGGCGCCCCGGCCTTTGGGCGGGTATTTTTGGGAGTGACTGTGCCCGCGGCCTAATTTTGGCACACGGAGGTGCCTTGCAAAGTCTCGTGCCATTACGAGTCCGGCGGACGAAGTGGCCAGCCCCGCCCCCCAAGGCTATAGCCCACCCGTTTTTGTGGCCTTTTTCCGCTGGACGAACTTGGCGCCCCGGCCTTTGGGCGGGTATTTTTGGGAGTAACTGTGCCCGCGGCCTATTTTTGGCATGCGGAGGCGCGTCGCAAAGTCTCACGCCATTCCGAGTCCGGCGGACGAAGTTGGCCAGCCCCACCCCCCTAGACTATAGCCCACCCGTTTTTGTGGCCTTTTTCCGCTGGACGAACTTGGCGCCCCGGCCTTTGGGCGGGTATTTTTGGGAGTGACTGTGCCCACGGCCTAATTTTGGCACACGGAGGTGCCTCGCAAAGTCTCGCGCCATTCCGAGTCCGGCGGACGATGTTGGCCAGCCCCACCCCTCAAGGCTATAGCCCACCCGTTTTTGTGGCCTTTTTCCGCTGGACGAACTTGGCGCCCCGGCCTTCGTTCGGGTATTTTTGGGCGCGGCTGTGTCCGCGGCCTATTTTTGGTACACGGAGTCACCTCGCAAAGTCTCGCGCCATTACGAGTCCGGCGGATGAAGTTGTCCAGCCCCACCCCCCAAGGCTATAGACCACCCGTTTTTGAGGCCTTTTTCCGCTGGACGAACTTGGTGGCCCGGCCTTCGGGCGTGTATTTTTGGGCGCGGCTGTGCCCGCGGCCTATTTTTGGCACACGGAGGCGCCTCACAAAGTCTCGCGCCATTACGAGTCCGGCGGACGAAGTTGGCCAGCCCCACCCCCCAAGGCTATAGCCCACCCGTTTTTGTGGCCTTTTTCCGCTGGACGAACTTGGCGCCCCGGCCTTCGTGCGGGTATTTTGGGGCGCGGCTGTGCCCGCGGTCGATTTTTGGCACACGGAGTCGCCTCGCAAAGTTTCGCACCATTCCGAGTCCGGCGGATGAAGTTGGCCAGCCCCACCCCCCAAGGCTATAGCCCACCCGTTTTTGAGGAATTTTTCCGCTGGACGAACTTGGCGCCCCGGCCTTCGGGCGGGTATTTTTGGGCGCGGCTGTGCCTGCTGCCTATTTTTGGCACACGGAGGCGCCTCGCAAAGTCTCGCACCATTCCGAGTCCGGCGGACGAAGTTGGTCAGCCCCAACCCCCAAGGCTATAGCCCACCCGTTTTTGTGGCCTTTTTCCGCTGGACGAACTTGGCGCCCCGGCCTTCGGGCTGGTATTTTTGGGCGCGCCTGTGCCCGCGGCCTTTTTTTGGCACACCGAGGCGGCTCGCAAAGTCTCGCGCCATTCCGAGTCCGGCGGACGAAGTTCGTCAGTCCCACCCCCCAAGGCTATAGCCCAACCGGTTTTGTGGCCTTTTTCCGCTGGACGAACATGGCGCCCCGGCCTTCGGGTGGGTATTTTTGGGCGCGGCTGTGCACGCGGCCTATATTTGGCACACGGAGGGGCCTCGCAAAGTCTCGCGCGATTCCGAGTCCGGCGGACGAAGTGGGCCAGCCCCACCCCCCAAGGCTATAGCCCACCCGTTTTTGTGGCCTTTTTCCGCTGGACGAACTTGGCGCCCCGGCCTTCGGGCTGGTATTTTTGGGCGCGGCTGTGCACGCGGCCTATATTTGGCACACGGAGGGGCCTCGCAAAGTCTCGCGCCATTCCGAGATCGGCGGACGAAGTTCGCCAGCCCCACCTCCCAAGGCTATAGCCCACCCGTTTTTGTGGCCTTTTTCCGCTGGACGAACTTGGCGCCCCGGCCTTCGGGCGGGTATTTTTGGGCGTGGCTGTGCCCACGGCCTATTTTTGGCAAACGGAGGCGCCTTGCAAAGTCTCGCGCCATTCCGAGTCCGGCGGACGAAGTTGGCCAGCCCCACCCCCCAAGGCTATAGCCCACCCGTTTTTGTGGCCTTTTGCTGCTGGATGAACTTGACGCCCCGGCCTTCGGGCGGGTATTTTTGGCCGCGACTGTGCCCGCGGTTTATTTTTGGGACACGGAGGCGCCTCGCAAAGTCTCGCGCCATTCCGAGTCCGGCGGACGAAGTTGGCCAGCCCCACCCCCCAAGTCTATAGCCCACCCGTTTTTGTGGCCTTTTTCCGCTGGACGAACTTGGCGCCCCGGCCTTCGGGCGGGTTTTTTTGGACGCCGCTGTGCCCGCGACCTATTTTTGGGACACGGAGATGCCTCGCAAAGTCTCGCGCCATTCCGAGTCCGGCGGAAGAAGTTGGCCAGCCCCACCCCCGAAGGCTATAGCCCACCCGTTTTTGTGGCCTTTTTCCGTTGGACGAACTTGGCGCCCCAGCCTTGGGGCGGGTATTTTTTGGCGCGGCTATGTCCGCGGCCTATTTTTATCAAACGGACGCGCCTCGTAAAGTCTCGCGCCATTCCGAGTCCGGCGGACGAAGTTGGCCAGCCCCACCCCCCAAGGCTATAGTCCACCCGTTTTTGTGGCCTTTTTCCGCTGGACGAACTTGGCACCCCAGCCTTCGGGCGGGTATTTTTGGGCGCGGCTATGCCCGCGGCCTATTTTTAGCAAACGGAGGCGCCTTGCAAAGTCTCGCGCCATTCCCAGTCCGGCGGACGAAGTTGGCCAGCCCCACCCCCCAAGGCCATAGCCCACCCGTTTTTGTGGCCTTTTTCCGTTGGACGAACTTGGCGCCCCGGCCTTGGGGCGGGTATTTTTGGGCGCGGCTGTGCCCGCGGTTTATTTTTGGGACACGGAGGCGCCTCGCAAAATCTCGCGCCATTCCGAGTCCGGCGGACGAAGTTGGCAGCCCCACCCCCCAAGGCTATAGCCCACCCGTTTTTGTGGCCTTTTTCCGCTGGACGAACTTGGCGCCCCGGCCTTCCGGCGGGTATTTTTGGGCGCGGCTGTGCCCGCGGCCTATTTTTTGCTCACAGAGGCGCGTCGCAAAGTCTCGCGCCATTCCGAGTCCGGCGGACGAAGTCGGGCAGCCCCACCCCCCAAGGCTATAGCCCACCCGTTTTTGTGGCCTTTTTCCGCTGGACGAACTTGGCGCCCC
The DNA here is from genome assembly GCA_030444885.1 of Citrus sp. QX-2021. Classification (NCBI taxonomy): domain Eukaryota; kingdom Viridiplantae; phylum Streptophyta; class Magnoliopsida; order Sapindales; family Rutaceae; genus Citrus; species Citrus sp. QX-2021. The sequence goes on from JAUJEF010000089.1 coordinate 416,634, forward strand.
GGCCTTCGGGCTGGTATTTTTGGGCGCGGCTGTGCACGCGGCCTATATTTGGCACACGGAGGGGCCTCGCAAAGTCTCGCGCCATTCCGAGATCGGCGGACGAAGTTCGCCAGCCCCACCCCCCAAGGCTATAGCCCACCCGTTTTTGTGGCCTTTTTCCGCTGGACGAACTTGGCGCCCCGGCCTTCGGGCGGGTATTTTTGGGCGTGGCTGTGCCCACGGCCTATTTTTGGCAAACGGAGGCGCCTTGCAAAGTCTCGCGCCATTCCGAGTCCGGCGGACGAAGTTGGCCAGCCCCACCCCCCAAGGCTATAGCCCACCCGTTTTTGTGGCCTTTTGCTGCTGGATGAACTTGACGCCCCGGCCTTCGGGCGGGTATTTTTGGCCGCGACTGTGCCCGCGGTTTATTTTTGGGACACGGAGGCGCCTCGCAAAGTCTCGCGCCATTCCGAGTCCGGCGGACGAAGTTGGCCAGCCCCACCCCCCAAGTCTATAGCCCACCCGTTTTTGTGGCCTTTTTCCGCTGGACGAACTTGGCGCCCCGGCCTTCGGGCGGATTTTTTTGGACGCCGCTGTGCCCGCGGCCTATTTTTGGGACACGGAGATGCCTCGCAAAGTCTCGCGCCATTCCGAGTCCGGCGGAAGAAGTTGGCCAGCCCCACCCCCGAAGGCTATAGCCCACCCGTTTTTGTGGCCTTTTTCCGTTGGACGAACTTGGCGCCCCAGCCTTGGGGCGGGTATTTTTTGGCGCGGCTATGCCCGCGGCCTATTTTTATCAAACGGACGCGCCTCGTAAAGTCTCGCGCCATTCCGAGTCCGGCGGACGAAGTTGGCCAGCCCCACCCCCCAAGGCTATAGTCCACCCGTTTTTGTGGCCTTTTTCCGCTGGACGAACTTGGCACCCCAGCCTTCGGGCGGGTATTTTTGGGCGCGGCTATGCCCGCGGCCTATTTTTATCAAACGGACGCGCCTAGTAAAGTCTCGCGCCATTCCGAGTCCGGCGGACGAAGTTGGCCAGCCCCACCCCCCAAGGCCATAGCCCACCCGTTTTTGTGGCCTTTTTCCGTTGGACGAACTTGGCGCCCCGGCCTTGGGGCGGGTATTTTTTTAGGCGCGGCTGTGCCCATGGTTTATTTTTTGGGACACGGAGGCGCCTCGCAAAATCTCGCGCCATTCCGAGTCCGGCGGACGAAGTTGGCAGCCCCACCCCCCAAGGCTATAGCCCACCCGTTTTTGTGGCCTTTTTCCGCTGGACGAACTTGGCGCCCCGGCCTTCCGGCGGGTATTTTTGGGCGCGGCTGTGCCCGCGGCCTATTTTTTGCTCACAGAGGCGCGTCGCAAAGTCTCGCGCCATTCCGAGTCCGGCGGACGAAGTCGGGCAGCCCCACCCCCCAAGGCTATAGCCCACCCGTTTTTGTGGCCTTTTTCCGTTGGACGAACTTGGCGCCCCGGCCTTGGGGCGGGTATTTTTGGGCGCGGATGTGTCCGCGGCCTATTTTTGGCAAACGGAGGCGCCTCGCAAAGTCTCGCGCCATTCCGAGTCCAGCGGATGAAGTTGGCCAGCCCCACCCCCCAAGGCTATAGCCCACCCATTTTTGTGGCCTTTTTCCGCTGGACGAGCTTGGTGCCCCGCCCTTCGTGCTGGTATTTTTGGGTGCGGCTGTGCCCGCAGCCTATTTTTGGCACACGGAGGTGCCTCGTAAAGTCTCGCGCCATTTTTAGTCCGGCGGACGAAGTCGGCCAGCCCCACCCCCCAAGGCTATAGCCCACCCGTTTTTGTGGCGTTTTTCCGCTGGACAAACTTGGCGCCCCGGCCTTCGGGCGGGTATTTTTGGATGCGGCTGTGCCCGCGGCCTATTTTTGGGACACGCAGGCGCCTCGCAAAGTCTCGCGCCATTCCGAGTCCGGCGGACGAAGTTGGCCAGCCCCACCCCCCAAGGCTATAGCCCACCCGTTTTTGTGGCCATTTTCCGCTGGACGAACTTGGCGCCCCGGCCTTCGGGCGGGTATTTTTGGGCGCGGCTGTGCCCGCGGCCTATTTTTGGCCCACGGAAGCCCCTCCCAAAGTCTCGTGCCATTCTGAGTCCGGCGGACGAAGTTGGCAGCCCCACCCCCCAAGGCTATAGCCCACCCGTTTTTGTGGCCTTTTTCCGCTGGACGAACTTGGCGCCCCGGCCTTCGGGCAGGTATTTTTGTGTGCGGCTGTGCCCGCGGCCTATTTTTGGGACATGGAGACGCCTCGCAAAGTCTCGCGCCATTCCGAGTCCGGCGGACGAAGTGGGCCAGCCCCACCCCCCAAGGCTATAGCCCACCCGTTTTTGTGGCCTTTTTCCGCTGGACGAAATTGGCGCCCCGGCCTTCGGGCAGGTATTTTTGTGTGCGGCTGTGCCCGCGGCCTATTTTTGGCACACGGAGGCGCCTCGCAAAGTCTCTGCCATTCTGAGTCCGGCGCACGAAGTGGGCCAGCCCCACCCACCAAGGCTATAGCCCACCCGTTTTTGTGGCCTTTTTCCGCTGGACGAACTTGGCACCCCAGCCTTCGGGCGGGTATTTTTGGGCGCGGCTATGCCCGCGGCCTATTTTTAGCAAACGGAGGCGCCTTGCAAAGTCTCGCGCCATTCCCAGTCCGGCGGACGAAGTTGGCCAGCCCCACCCCCCAAGGCCATAGCCCACCCGTTTTTGTGGCCTTTTTCCGTTGGACGAACTTGGCGCCCCGGCCTTGGGGCGGGTATTTTTGGGCGCGGCTGTGCCCGCGGTTTATTTTTGGGACACGGAGGCGCCTCGCAAAATCTCGCGCCATTCAGAGTCCGGCGGACGAAGTTGGCAGCCCCACCCCCCAAGGCTATAGCCCACCCGTTTTTGTGGCCTTTTTCCGCTGGACGAACTTGGCGCCCCGGCCTTCCGGCGGGTATTTTTGGGCGCGGCTGTGCCCGCGGCCTATTTTTTGCTCACAGAGGCGCGTCGCAAAGTCTCGCGCCATTCCGAGTCCGGCGGACGAAGTCGGGCAGCCCCACCCCCCAAGGCTATAGCCCACCCGTTTTTGTGGCCTTTTTCCGCTGGACGAACTTGGCGCCCCGGCCTTCGGGCAGGTATTTTTGGGCGCGGCTGTGCCCGCGGCCTATTTTTTACACACGGAGGCACCTCATAAAGTCTCGTGCCAATCCGAGTCCGTCGGACGAAGTTGGCCAGCCCCACCCCCCAAGGCTATCCCGCCCGTTTTTGTCGCCTTTTTCCACTGGACGAACTTGGCGCCCCGGCCTTCGGGCGGGTATTTTTGGGCGCAGCTGTGGCCGCGGCCTATTTTTGGCACACGGAGGTGCCTCGCAAAGTCTCGCGCCATTCCGAGTCCGGCGGACGAAGTTGGCCAGCCGCACCCCTCAAGGCTATAGCCCACCCATTTTTGTGGCCTTTTTCCGCTGCACGAACTTGGCGCCCCGGCCTTCGGGCAGGTATTTTTGGGCGCGGCTGTTCCCGCGGCGTATTTTTGGGACACGGAGCCGCCTCGCAAAAGGTCGCGCCATTCCGAGTCCGGCGGACGATGTTGGCCAGCCCCACCCCCCAAGGCTATAGCCCACCCGTTTTTGTGGCCTTTTTCCGCTGGACGAACTTGGCGCCCCGGCCTTCGGACGGGTATTTTCGGGTGCGGCTGTGCCCGCGGCCTATTTTTGGGACACGGAGGCGCCTCGCAAAGTCTCGCGCCATTCCGAGTCCGGCGGAGGACGTTGGCCAGCCCCACCCCCCAAGGCTATAGCCCACCCGTTTTTGTGTCCTTTTTCCGCTGGACGAACTTGGCGCCGCGGCCTTCGGGTGGGTATTTTTGGGCGCGGCTGTGCCCGCGGCCTATTTTTGGCACACGGAGGCGCCTCGCAAAGTCTCGCACCATTCCGAGTCCGGCGGACGAAGTTGGCCAGCCCCACCCCCCAAGGCTATAGCCTACCCGTTTTTGTGGCCTTTTTCCGCGGGACGAACTTGGCGCCGCGGCCTTCGGGCGGGTATTTTTTGGCGCGGCTGTGCCCGCGGCCTATTTTTGGTACACGGAGGCGCCGCGCAAAGTCTCGCACCATTCCGAGTCCGGCGGACGAAGTTGGCCAGCCCCACCCCCCAAGCCTATAGCCCACCCGTTTTTGTGGCCTTTTTCCGCTGGATAAATTTGGCGCCACGGCCTTCGGACGGGTATTTTTGCGCGCGGCTGTGCCCGCGGCCTATTTTTGGCACACGGAGGCGCCTCGCAAACTCTCGCGCCATTCCGAGTCCGGCGGACGAACTTGGCCAGCCCCACCCCCCAAGCCTATAGCCCACCCGTTTTTGTGGCCTTTTTCCGCTGCACGAACATGGCGCCGCGGCCTTCGGGCGGGTATTTTTGGGCGCGACTGTGCCCGCGGCCTATTTTTGGCACAAGGAGGCACCTCGCAAAGTCTCGCACCATTCCGAGTCCGGCGGACGAAGTTGGCCAGCCCCCCCCCCCCAGGCTATAGCCCACCCGTTTTTGTGGCCTTTTTCCGCTGCACGAACTTGGCGCCGCGGCCTTCGGGCGGGTATTTTTGGGCGCGGCTGTGCCCGCAGCCTATTTTTGGCACACGGAGGCGCCTCGCAAATTCTCGCGCCATTCCGAGTCCGGCGGACGAAGTGGGCCAGCCCCACCCACCAAGGCTATAGCCCACCCGTTTTTGTGGCCTTTTTCCGCTGGACGAACTTGGCGCCGCGGCCTTCGGGCGAGTATTTTTGGGCGCGTCTGTGCCCGGGGCCTATTTTTGGCACACGGTGGCGCCTCGCAAAGTCTCGCGCAATTCTGAGTCCGGCGGACCTAGTTGGCCAGCCCCACCCCCCAAGGCTATAGCCCACCCGTTTTTGTGGCCTTTTTCCGCTGGACGAACTTGGCGCCCTGGCCTTCGGGCGGGTATTTTTGGGCGCCGCTGTGCCCGTGGCCTATTTTTGGCACACAGAGGTGCCTCGCAAAGTCTCGCGCCATTCCGAGTCCGGCGGACGAAGTGTGCCAGCCCCACCCACCAAGGCTATCGCCCACGCGTTTTTGTGGCCTTTTTCCGCTGGACGAACTTGGCGCCGCGGCCTTTGGGCTGGTATTTTTGGGCGCGGCTGTGTCCGCGGCCGGGTTTTGGCACACGGAGGCGCTTCGCAAAGTCTCGCGCCATTCCGAGTCCGGCGGACGAAGTTGGCCAGCCCCACCCCCGAAGGCTATAGCCCACCCGTTTTTGTGGCCTTTTTCCGCTGGATGTACCTGGCGCCGCTGCCTTCGGGCGGGTATTTTTGGGCGCGGCTGTGCCCGCGGCCTATTTTTGGCACACGGAGGCGCCTCACAAAGTCTCGCGCCATTCCGAGTCCGGCGGACGAAGTGGGCCAGCCCCACCCACCAAGGCTATAGCCCACCCGGTTTACTGGCCTTTTTCCGCTGGACGAACTTGGCGCCGCGGCCTTCGGGCGGGTATTTTTGGGCGCGGTTGTGCCCGCGGCCTATTTTTGGCACACGAAGGCGCCTCGCAAAGTCTCGCACCATTCCGAGTCCGGCGGACGAAGTTGGCCAGCCCCACCCCCCAAGGCTATAGCCTACCCGTTTTTGTGGCCTTTTTCCGCGGGACGAACTTGGCGCCGCGGCCTCCAGCGGGTATTTTTGGCGCAGCTGTGCCCATGACCTATTGTTGGGACACGTAGGCGCCGCGCAAAGTCTCGCACCATTCCGAGTCCGGCGGACGAAGTTGGCCAGCCCCACCCCCCAAGCCTATAGCCCACCCGTTTTTGTGGCCTTTTTCCGCTGGATAAATTTGGCGCCACGGCCTTCGGACGGGTATTTTTGCGTGCGGCTGTGCCCGCGGCCTATTTTTGGCACACGGAGGCGCCTCGCAAACTCTCGCGCCATTCCGAGTCCGGCGGACGAACTTGGCCAGCCCCACCCCCCAAGGCTATAGCCCACCCGTTTTTGTGGCCTTTTTCCGCTGGACGAACTTGGCGGCGTGGCCTTCGGGCGGGTATTTTTGGGCGCGGCTGTGCCCGCGGTCTATTTTTGGCACACGGAGGCGCCTCGCAAAGTCTCGCGCCATTCCGAGTCCGGGGGACGAAGTTGGCCAGCCCCACCCCCCAAGGCTATAGCCCACCCGTTTTTGTGGCCTTTTTCCGCTGGACGAACTTGGCGCCCCAGCCTTCGGGCGGTTATTTTTGGGGGCAGCTGTTCCCGGGGCCTATTTTTGGGCCACGGAGGCCGCTCGCAAAGTCTCGCACCATTCCGAGTCCGGCGGACGAAGTTGACCAGCCCCACCCCCCAAGGCTATAGCCCACCCGTTTTTGTGTCCTTTTTCCGCTGGACGAACTTGGCGCCCCGGCCTTCGGGCGGTTATTTTTGGGCGCGGCTGTGCCCGGGGCCTATTTTTGGCACACGTAGGCCGTTCGCAAAGTCTGGCGCCATTCTGAGTCCGGCGGACGAAGTGGGCCGGCCCCACCCCCCAAGGCTATAGCCCACCCGTTTTTTTGGCCTTTTCCGCTGGGCGAACTTGGCGCCCGGCCTTGGGCGGTTATTTTTGGGCGCGGCTGTGCCTGGGGCCTATTTTTGGCACACGTAGGCCGTTCGCAAAGTCTGGCGCCATTCCGAGTCCGGCGGACGAAGTCGGCCAGCCCCACCCCCCAAGGCTATAGCCCACCCGTGTTTGTGGCCTTTTTCCGCTGGACGAACTTGGCGCCGCGGCCTTCGAGCGGGTATTTTTGGGTGCGGCTTTGCCCGCGGCCTGTTTTTGGCACACGGAGGAGCCTCGCAAAGTTTCTCGCCATTCCGAGTCCGGCGGACGAAATTGGCCAGCCCCACCCCCCAAGGCTATAGCCCACCCGTTTTTGTGGCCTTTTTCCGCTGGACGAACTTGGCGCCCCAACCTTCGGGCGGTTATTTTTGGGCGCGGCTGTGCCCGGGGCCTATTTTTGGCACACGGAGACCGCTCGCAAAGTCTCGCGCCATTCTGGGTCCGGCGGACGAAGTTGGCCAGCACCACCCCCCAAGGCTATAGCCCACCCGTTTTTGTGGCCTTTTTCCGTTGGACGAACTTGGCGCCCCAGCCGTCGGGCAGTTATTTTTGGGTGCGGCTGTGTCCGGGGCCTAATTTTCGTACACGGAGGCCGCTCGCAAAGTCTCGCGCCATTCCGAGTCCGGCGGACAAAGTGGGCCGGCCCCACCACCCAAGGCTATAGCCCACCCGTTTTTGTGGCCTTTTTCCGCTGGACGAACTTGGCGCCCCGGCCTTCGGGCGGTTATTTTTGGGCGCGGCTGTGCCCGGGGCCTATTTTTGGCACACGGAGGCCGCTCGCAAAGTCTCGCGCCATTCCGAGTCCGGCGGACGAAGTGGGCCGGCCCCACCCCCCAAGGCTATAGCCCACCCGTTTTTGTGGCCTTTTTCCGCTGGACGAACTTGGCGGCGTGGCCTTCGGGCGGGTATTTTTGGGCGCGGCTGTGCCCGCGGTCTATTTTTGGCACACGGAGGCGCCTCGCAAAGTCTCGCGCCATTCCGAGTCCGGGGGACGAAGTTGGCCAGCCCCACCCCCCAAGGCTATAGCCCACCCGTTTTTGTGGCCTTTTTCCGCTGGACGAACTTGGCGCCCCAGCCTTCGGGCGGTTATTTTTGGGGGCAGCTGTTCCCGGGGCCTATTTTTGGGCCACGGAGGCCGCTCGCAAAGTCTCGCACCATTCCGAGTCCGGCGGACGAAGTTGACCAGCCCCACCCCCCAAGGCTATAGCCCACCCGTTTTTGTTTCCTTTTTCCGCTGGACGAACTTGGCGCCCCGGCCTTCGGGCGGTTATTTTTGGGCGCGGCTGTGCCCGGGGCCTATTTTTGGCACACGTAGGCCGTTCGCAAAGTCTGGCGCCATTCTGAGTCCGGCGGACGAAGTGGGCCGGCCCCACCCCCCAAGGCTATAGCCCACCCGTTTTTTTGGCCTTTTTCCGCTGGACGAACTTGGCGCCCCGGCCTTCGGGCGGTTATTTTTGGGCGCGGCTGTGCCTGGGGCCTATTTTTGGCACACGTAGGCCGTTCGCAAAGTCTGGCGCCATTCCGAGTCCGGCGGACGAAGTCGGCCAGCCCCACCCCCCAAGGCTATAGCCCACCCGTGTTTGTGGCCTTTTTCCGCTGGACGAACTTGGCGCCGCGGCCTTCGAGCGGGTATTTTTGGGTGCGGCTTTGCCCGCGGCCTGTTTTTGGCACACGGAGGAGCCTCGCAAAGTTTCTCGCCATTCCGAGTCCGGCGGACGAAATTGGCCAGCCCCACCCCCCAAGGCTATAGCCCACCCGTTTTTGTGGCCTTTTTCCGCTGGACGAACTTGGCGCCCCAACCTTCGGGCGGTTATTTTTGGGCGCGGCTGTGCCCGGGGCCTATTTTTGGCACACGGAGACCGCTCGCAAAGTCTCGCGCCATTCTGGGTCCGGCGGACGAAGTTGGCCAGCACCACCCCCCAAGGCTATAGCCCACCCGTTTTTGTGGCCTTTTTCCGTTGGACGAACTTGGCGCCCCAGCCGTCGGGCAGTTATTTTTGGGTGCGGCTGTGTCCGGGGCCTAATTTTCGTACACGGAGGCCGCTCGCAAAGTCTCGCGCCATTCCGAGTCCGGCGGACGAAGTGGGCCGGCCCCACCACCCAAGGCTATAGCCCACCCGTTTTTGTGGCCTTTTTCCGCTGGACGAACTTGGCGCCCCGGCCTTCGGGCGGTTATTTTTGGGCGCGGCTGTGCCGGGGGCCTATTTTTGGCACACGGAGGCCGCTCGCAAAGTCTCGCGCCATTCCGAGTCCGGCGGACGAAGTGGGCCGGCCCCACCCCCCAAGGCTATAGCCCACCCGTTTTTGTGGCCTTTTTCCGCTAGACGAACTTGGTGCCCCGGCCTTCGGGCGGTAATTTTTGGGCGCGGCTGTGCCCGGGGCCTATTTTTCGCACACGGAGGCCGCTCGCAAAGTCTCGCGCCATTCCGAGTCTGGCGGACGAAGTGGGCCGGCCCCACCCCCCAAGGCTATAGCCCACCCGTTTTTGTGGCCTTTTTCCGCTGGACGAACTTGGCGCCCCGGCCTTCGGGCGGTTATTTTTGGGCGCGGCTGTGCCCGGGGCCTATTTTTGGCACACGGAGGCCGCTCGCAAAGTCTCGCGCCATTCCGAGTCCGGCGGACGAAGTGGGCCGGCCCCAGCCCCAAGGCTATAGCCCACCCGTTTTTGTGGCCTTTTTCCGCGGGACGAACTTGGCGCCCCGGCCTTCGGGCGGTTATTTTTGGGCGCGGCTGTGCCCGGGGCCTATTTTTGGCACACGTAGGCCGCTCGCAAGGTCTCGCGCCATTCCGAGTCCGGCGGACGAAGTTGGCCAGCCCCACCCCCCAAGGCTATAGCCCACCCGTTTTTGTGGCCTTTTTCCGCTGCATGAACTTGGCGCCCCGGCCTTCGGGCGGTTATTTTTGGGCGCGGCTGTGCCCGGGCCCTATTTTTTGCACACGGAGGCCGCTCCCAAAGTCCCGTGCCATTCCGAGTGCGGCGGACGAAGTCGGCCAGCCCCACCCCCCAAGGCTATAGCCCACCCGTTTTTGTGGCCTTTTTCCGCTGGACGAACATGGCGACCCGGCCTTCGGGCGGTTATATTTCGGTGTGGCTGTGTCCGGGGCCTATTTTTGGCACACGGAGGCCGCTCGCAAAGTCTCGCGCCATTCCGAGTCCGGCGGACGAAGTTGGCCAGCCCCACCCCCCAAGGCTATAGCCCACCCGTTTTCGTGGCCTTTTTCCGCTGCACGAACTTGGCGCCCCGGCCTTCGGGCGGTTATTTTTGGGCGCGGCAGTGCCCGGGACCTATTTTTCGCACACGGAGGCCGCTCGTAAAGTCTCGCGCCATTCCGAGTCCGGCGGATGAAGTCGGCTGGCCCCACCCCCCAAGGCTATAGCCCACCCGTTTTTGTGGCCTTTTTCCGCCGGCCGAACTTGGCACCCCGGCGCACCATTGCGAGTCCGGCGGAAGAAGTGGGCCGGCCCCACCCCCCAAAGCTATAGCCCACCCGTTTTTGTGGCCTTTTTCCGCCGGCTGAACTTGGCGCCCCGGCATTCGGGCGGTTATTTTTGGGCGCGGCTGTGCCCGGGGCCTATTTTTGGTACACGGAGGCCGCTCGCAATGTCTCGCCCCATTCCGAGTCCGGCGGACGAAGTTAGACAGCCCCACCCCCCAAGGCTATAGCCCACCCGTTTTTGTGGCCTTTTTCCGCTGGACGAACTTGGCGCCCCGGCCTTCGGGTGGTTATTTTTGGGTGCGGCTGTGTCCGGAGCCTATTTTTGGCACACGAAGGCCGTTCGCAATGTCTCGCGCCATTCCGAGTCCGGCGGACGAAGTCGGCCGGCCCCACCCCCCAAGGCTATAGCCCACCCGTTTTTGTGGCCTTTTTCCGCGGGACGAACTTGGCGCCCCGGCCTTCGGGCGGTTATTTTTGGGCGCGGCTGTGCCCGGGGCCTATTTTTGGCACACGTAGGCCGCTCGCAAGGTCTCGCGCCATTCCGAGTCCGGCGGACGAAGTTGGCCAGCCCCACCCCCCAAGGCTATAGCCCACCCGTTTTTGTGGCCTTTTTCCGCTGCATGAACTTGGCGCCCCGGCCTTCGGGCGGTTATTTTTGGGCGCGGCTGTGCCCGGGCCCTATTTTTTGCACACGGAGGCCGCTCCCAAAGTCCCGTGCCATTCCGAGTGCGGCGGACGAAGTCGGCCAGCCACACCCCCCAAGGCTATAGCCCACCCGTTTTTGTGGCCTTTTTCCGCTGGACGAACTTGGCGACCCGGCCTTCGGGCGGTTATATTTCGGTGTGGCAGTGTCCGGGGCCTATTTTTGGCACACGGAGGCCGCTCGCAAAGTCTCGCGCCATTCCGAGTCCGGCGGACGAAGTTGGCCAGCCCCACCCCCCAAGGCTATAGCCCACCCGTTTTCGTGGCCTTTTTCCGCTGCACGAACTTGGCGCCCCGGCCTTCGGGCGGTTATTTTTGGGCGCGGCAGTGCCCGGGACATATTTTTCGAACACGGAGGCCGCTCGCAAAGTCTCGCGCCATTCCGAGTCCGGCGGACGAAGTCGGCCAGCCCCACCCCCCAAGGCTATAGCCCACCCGTTTTTGTGGCCTTTTTCCGCTGGACGAACTTGGCGCCCCGACTTCGAGCAGTTATTTTTGGGCGCGGCTGTGCCCGGGGCCTATTTTTGGCACACGGAGGCCGCTCGCAAGGTCTCGCGCCATTCCGAGTCCGGCGGACGAAGTTGGCCTGCCCCCCCCCCAAGGCTATAGCCCACCCGTTTTTGTGGCCTTTTTCCGCTGGACGAACTTGGCGCCCCGGCCTTCGGGCGGTTATTTTTGGGCGCGGCTGTGCCCGGGGCCTATTTTTGGCACACTGAGGCCGCTCGTAAAGTCTCACGCCATTCCGAGTCCGGCGGACGAAGTCGGCCAGCCCCACCCCCTAAGGCTATTGCCCACCCGTTTTTGTGGCCTTTTTCCGCTGGACGAACTTGGCGCCCCGGCCTTCGGGCGGTTATTTTTGGGCACGGCTGTGCCCAGGGCCTATTTTTGGCACACGGAGGCCGCTCGTAAAGTCTCGCGCCATTCCGAGTCCGGCGGATGAAGTCGGCCAGACCCACCCCCCAAGGCTATACCCAACCGTTTTTGTCGCCTTTTTCCGCTGGACGAACTTGGCGCCCCGGCCTTCGGGCGGTTATTTTTGGGCGCGGCTGAGCCCGGGGCCTATTTTTGGCACACGGAGGCCACTCGCAAAGTCTCGCGCCATTCCGAGTCCGGCGGATGAAGTTGGCCAGCCCCACCCTCCAAGGCTATAGCCCACCTGTTTTTGTGGCCTTTTTCCGCTGGACGAACTTGGCGCCCCAGCCTTCGGGTGGTTATTTTTGGGCGCGGCTGTGCCCGGGGCCTATTTCTGGCACACAGAGGCTGCTCTCAAAGTCTCGCACCATTCCGAGTCTGGCGGACGAAGTCGGCCAGCCCCACCCCCCAAGGCTATAGCCCACCCGTTTTTGTGGCCTTTTTCCGCTGCACGAACTTGGCACCCCGGCCTTCGGGCTGTTATTTTTGGACGCGGCTGTGCCCGGGGCCTATTTTTTGCACATGGAGGCCACTCGTAAAGTCTCGCGCCATTCCGAGTGCGGCGGACGAAGTTGGCCTGCCCCACCCCCCAAGGCTATAGCCCACCCGTTTTTGTGGCCTTTTTCCGCTGAACGAACTGGGCGCCCCGACTTCGAGCAGTTATTTTTGGGCGCGGCTGTGCCCAGGGCCTATTTTTGGCACACGGAGGCCGCTCGCAAAGTCTCGCGCCATTCCGAGTCCGGCGGACGAAGTGGGCCGGCCCCAGCCCCAAGGCTATAGCCCCCCCGTTTTTGTGGCCTTTTTCCGCTGGACGAACTTGGCACCCCGGCCTTCGGGCGGTTATTTTTGGGCACGGCTGTGCCCGGGGCCTATTTTTCGCACACGGAGGCCGCTCGCAAAGTCTCGCCCCATTCCGAGTCCGGCGGACGAAGTCGGCCAGCCCCACCCCCTAAGGCTATTGCCCACCCGTTTTTGTGGCCTTTTTCCGCTGGACGAACTTGGCGCCCCAGCCTTCGGGCGGTTATTTTTGGGCACGGCTGTGCCCGGGGCCTATTTTTGGCACATGGAGGCCGCTCGCAAAGTCTCCCGCCATTCCGAGTCCGGCGGATGAAGTTGGCCAGCCCCACCCCCAAGGCTATACCCAACCGTTTTTGTCGCCTTTTTCCGCTGCACGAACTTGGCGCCCCGGCCTTCGGGCGGTTATTTTTGGGCGCGGCTGTGCCCGGGGCCTATTTTTGGCACATGGAGGCCGCTCGCAAAGTCTCGCGCCATTCCGAGTCCGGCGGACGAAGTGGGCCGGCCCCAGCCCCAAGGCTATAGCCCACCCGTTTTTGTGGCCTTTTTCCGCTGGACGAACTTGGCACCCCGGCCTTCGGGCGGTTATTTTTGGGCACGGCTGTGCCCGGGGCCTATTTTTCGCACACGGAGGCCACTCGCAAAGTCTCGCCCCATTCCGAGTCCGGCGGACGAAGTTAGACAGCCCCACCCCCCAAGTCTATAGCCCACCCGTTTTTGTGGCCTTTTTCCGCTGGACGAACTTGGCGCCCCGGCCTTCGGGCGGTTATTTTTGGGCGCGGCTGTGCCCGGGGCCTATTTTTGGCACACGGAGGCCGCTCGTAAAGTCCTGTGCCATTCCGAGTGCGGCGGACGAAGTCGGCCAGCCCCACCCCCCAAGGATATAGCCCACCCGTTTTTGTGGCCTTTTTCCGCTGGACGAACTTGGCGCCCCGGCATTCGGGCGGTTATTTTTGGGCGTGGCTGTGCCCGGGGCCTATTTTTGGCACACTGAGGCCGCTCGTAAAGTCTCACGCCATTCCGAGTCCGGCGGACGAAGTCGGCCAGCCCCACCCCCTAAGGCTATTGCCCACCCGTTTTTGTGGCCTTTTTCCGCTGGACGAACTTGGCGCCCCAGCCTTCGGGCGGTTATTTTTGGGCACGGCTGTGCCCGGGGCCTATTTTTGGCACACGGAGGCCGCTCGTAAAGTCTCGCGCCATTCCGAGTCCGGCGGATGAAGTCGGCCAGCCCCACCCCCCAAGGCTATACCCAACCGTTTTTGTCGCCTTTTTCCGCTGGACGAACTTGGCGCCCCGGCCTTCGGGCGGTTATTTTTGGGCGCGGCTGTGCCCGGGGCCTATTTTTGGCACACGGAGGCCACTCGCAAAGTCTCGCGCCATTCCGAGTCCGGCGGACGAAGTTGGCCAGCCCCACCCCCCAAGGCTATAGCCCACCCGTTTTTGTGGCCTTTTTCCGCTGGACGAACTTGGCGCACCGGCCTTCAGGTGGTTATTTTTGGGCGCGGCTGTTCCCGGGGCCTATTTATGGCACACAGAGGCTGCTCGCAAAGTCTCGCCCCATTCCGAGTCCGGCGGACGAAGTCGGCCAGCCCCACCCCCTAAGGCTATTGCCCACCCGTTTTTGTGGCCTTTTTCCGCTGGACGAACTTGGCGCCCCAGCCTTCGGGCGGTTATTTTTGGGCACGGCTGTGCCCGGGGCCTATTTTTGGCACACGGAGGCCGCTCGCAAAGTCTCCCGCCATTCCGAGTCCGGCGGATGAAGTTGGCCAGCCCCACCCCCAAGGCTATACCCAACCGTTTTTGTCGCCTTTTTCCGCTGCACGAACTTGGCGCCCCGGCCTTCGGGCGGTTATTTTTGAGCACGGCTGTGCCCGGGGCCTATTTTTCGCACACGGAGGCCGCTCGCAAAGTCTCGCCCCATTCCGAGTCCGGCGGACGAAGTTAGACAGCCCCACCCCCCAAGTCTATAGCCCACCCGTTTTTGTGGCCTTTTTCCGCTGGACGAACTTGGCGCCCCGGCCTTCGGGCGGTTATTTTTGGGCGCGGCTGTGCCCGGGGCCTATTTTTTGCACACGGAGGCCGCTCGTAAAGTCCTGTGCCATTCCGAGTGCGGCGGACGAAGTTGGCCAGCCCCACCCCCCAAGGATATAGCCCACCCGTTTTTGTGGCCTTTTTCCGCTGGACGAACTTGGCGCCCCGGCCTTCGGGCGGTTATTTTTGGGCGTGGCTGTGCCCGGGGCCTATTTTTGGCACACTGAGGCCGCTCTCGTAGTCTCACGCCATTCCGAGTCCGGCGGACGAAGTCGGCCAGCCCCACCCCCTAAGGCTATTGCCCACCCGTTTTTGTGGCCTTTTTCCGCTGGACGAACTTGGCGCCCCAGCCTTCGGGCGGTTATTTTTGGGCACGGCTGTGCCCGGGGCCTATTTTTGGCACACGGAGGCCGCTCGTAAAGTCTCGCGCCATTCCGAGTCCGGCGGATGAAGTCGGCCAGCCCCACCCCCCAAGGCTATACCCAACCGTTTTTGTCGCCTTTTTCCGCTGGACGAACTTGGCGCCCCGGCCTTCGGGCGGTTATTTTTGGGCGCGGCTGAGCACGGGGCCTATTTTTGGCACACGGAGGCCACTCGCAAAGTCTCGCACCATTCCGAGTCCGGCGGACGAAGTTGGCCAGCCCCACCCTCCAAGGCTATAGCCCACCCGTTTTTGTGGCCTTTTTCCGCTGGACGAACTTGGCGCACCGGCCTTCGGGTGGTTATTTTTGGGCGCGGCTGTGCCCGGGGCCTATTTCTGGCACACAGAGGCTGCTCTCAAAGTCTCGCACCATTCCGAGTCCGGCGGACGAAGTGGGCCAGACCCACCCCCCAAGGCTATAGCCCACCCGTTTTTGTGGCCTTTTTCCGCTGGACGAGCTTGGCGCCACGGCCTTCGGGCGGTTATTTTTGGGCGCGGCTGTGCCCGGGGCCTATTTTGGCACACGGAGGCCTATCGCAAAGTCTCGCGCCGTTCCGAGTCCGGCGGACAAAGTGGGCATGCCCCACCCCCCAAGGCTATAGCCCACCCGTTTTTGTGGCCTTTTTCCGCTGGACGAACTTGGCGCCCCGGCCTACGGGCGGTTATTTTAGGGAGCGCCTGTGCCCGGGGTCTATTTTTGGCACACGGAGGCCGCTCGCAAAGTCTCGCGCCATTCCGAGTCCGGCGGACGAAGTTGGCCTGGCCAACCCCCCAAGGCTATAGCCCACCCGTTTTTGTGGCCTTTTTCCGCTGGACGAACTTGGCGCCACGGCCTTCGGGAGGTTATTTTTGGGCGCGGCTGTGCCCGGGGCCTATTTTTAGCACACGGAGGCCGCTCGCAAAGTCTCGCGCCATTCCGAGTCCGGCGGACGAAGTTGGCCAGCCCCACCCCCCAAGGCTATAGCCCATCCATTTTTGTGGCATTTTTCCGCTGGACGAACTTGGCGCCCCGGCCTTCGGGCGGTTATTTTTGGGCGCGGCTGTGCCCGGGGCCTATTTTTGGCACACGGAGGCCGATCGCAAAGTCTCCCGCCGTTCCGAGTCCGGCGGACAAAGTTGGCCAGACCCACCCCCCAAGGCTATAGCCCACCCGTTTTTGTGGCCTTTTTCCGCTGGACGAACTTGGCGCCACGGCCTTCGGGTGGTTATTTTTGGGCGTGGCAGTTCCCGGGGCCTATTTTTGGCACACGGAGGCCACTCGCAAAGTCTCGCGCCATTCCGAGTCCGGCGGACGAAGTTGGCCAGCCCCACCCCCCAAGGCTATAGCCCACCCGTTTTTGTGGCCTTTTTCCGCTGGACGAACTTGGCGCCACGGCCTTCGGGCGTTTATTTTTGGGCGTGGCTGTGCCCGGGGTCTATTTTTGGCACACGGAGGCCGCTCGCAAAGTCTCGCGCCATTCCGAGTCCGGCGGACGAAGTTGGCCTGGCCAACCCCCCAAGGCTATAGCCCACCCGTTTTTGTGGCCTTTTTCCGCTGGACGAACTTGGCGCCACGGCCTTCGGGAGGTTATTTTTGGGCGCGGCTGTGCCCGGGGCCTATTTTTAGCACACGGAGGCCGCTCGAAAGTCTCGCGCCATTCCGAGTCCGGCGGACGAAGTTGGCCAGTCCCACCCCCCAAGGCTATAGCCCATCCATTTTTGTGGCATTTTTCCGCTGGACGAACTTGGCGCCCCGGCCTTCGGGCGGTTATTTTTGGGCGCGGCTGTGCCCGGGGCCTATTTTTGGCACACGGAGGCCGATCGCAAAGTCTCCCGCCGTTCCGAGTCCGGCGGACAAAGTTGGCCAGACCCACCCCCCAAGGCTATAGCCCACCCGTTTTTGTGGCCTTTTTCCGCTGGACGAACTTGGCGCCACGGCCTTCGGGCGGTTATTTTTGGGCGTGGCAGTTCCCGGGGCCTATTTTTGGCACACGGAGGCCACTCGCAAAGTCTCGCACCATTCCGAGTCCGGTCACAAAGTCTCGTGCCATTCCGAGTCCGGCGGACGAAGTCGGCCAGCCCCACCCCCCAAGGCTATAGCCCACCCGTTTTTGTGGCCTTTTTCCGCTGGACGAGCTTGGCGCCACGGCCTTCGGGCGGTTATTTTTGGGCGCGGCTGTGCCCGGGGCCTATTTTGGCACACGGAGGCCGATCGCAAAGTCTCGCGCCGTTCCGTGTCCGGCGGACAAAGTGGGCATGCCCCACCCCCCAAGGCTATAGCCCACCCGTTTTTGTGGCCTTTTTCCGCTGGACGAACTTGGCGCCCCGGCCTACGGGCGGTTATTTTAGGGAGCGGCTGTGCCCGGGGCCTATTTTTTGCACACGGAGGCTGCTCGCAAAGTCTCGCGCCATTCCGAGTGCGGGGGATGAAGTTGGCCAGCCCCACCCCCCAAGGCTATAGCCCACCCGTTTTTGTGGCCTTTTTCCGCTGGACGAACTTGGCGCCACGGCCTTCGGGCTTTTATTTTTGGGCGTGGCTGTGCCCGGGGTCTATTTTTGGCACACGGAGGCCGCTCGCAAAGTCTCGCGCCATTCCGAGTCCGGCGGACGAAGTTGGCCTGGCCAACCCCCCAAGGCTATAGCCCACCCGTTTTTGTGGCCTTTTTCCGCTGGACGAACTTGGCGCCACGGCCTTCGGGAGGTTATTTTTGGGCGCGGCTGTTTCCGGGGCCTATTTTTGGCACACGGAGGCCGCTCGAAAAGTCTCGCACCATTCCGAGTCCGGTCACAAAGTCTCGTGCCATTCCGAGTCCGGCGGACGAAGTTGGCCAGCCCCACCCCCCAAGGCTATAGCCCACCCGTTTTTGTGGCCTTTTTCCGCTGCACGAACTTGGCGCCCCAGCCTTTGGGCGGTTATTTTTGGGCGCGGCTGTGCCCGGGGCCTATTTTTGGCACACGGAAGTCGCTCGCAAAGTCTCGCGCCATTCCGAGTCCGGCGGACGAAGTTGGCCAGCCCCACCCCCCAAGGCTATAGCCCACCCGTTTTGCGGCCTTTTCCCGCTGGATGAACTTGGCGCCTCGGCCTTCGGGCGGTTATTTTTGGACGCGGCTGTGCCTGGGGCCTATTTTTGGCACACGGAGGCTGCTCGCAATGTCTCGCACCATTCCGAGTCCGGCGGACGAAGTTGGCCAGCCCCACCCCCCAAGGCTATAGCCCACCCGTTTTTGTGGCCTTTTTCCGCTGGACGAACTTGGCGCCCCGGCCTTCGGGCGGTTATTTTTGGGCGCGGCTGTGCCCGGGGCCTTTTTTTGGCACAAGGAGGCCGCTCGCAATGTCTCACGCCATTCCGAGTCCGGCGGACGAAGTCGGCCAGCCCCACCCCCCAAGGCTAT
The DNA here is from genome assembly GCA_030444885.1 of Citrus sp. QX-2021. Lineage (NCBI taxonomy): Eukaryota > Viridiplantae > Streptophyta > Magnoliopsida > Sapindales > Rutaceae > Citrus > Citrus sp. QX-2021. Next base: position 434,826 of record JAUJEF010000089.1, read on the forward strand.
AGCCCACCCGTTTTTGTTGCCTTTTTCCGCTGGACGAACTTGGCGCCCCGGCCTTCGGGCGGTTATTTTTGGGCGCGGTTGTGCCCGGGGCCTATTTTTGGCACACGGAGGCCGGTCGTAAAGTATCGCGCCATTCCGCGTCCGGCGGACGAAGCGGACCAGCCCCACCCCCCAGGGCTATAGCCCACCCGTTTTTGTGGCCTTTTTCCGCTGCACGAACTTGGCGCCCCGGCCTTCGGGCTGTTATTTTTGGGCTCGGCTGTGCCTTGGGCCTATTTTTGGCACACGGAGGCCGCTCGCAAAGTCTCACGCCATTCCGAGTCCGGCGGACGAAGTTGGCCAGCCCCACCCCCCAAGGCTATAGCCCATCCGTTTTTGTGGCCTTTTTCCGCTGCACGAACTTGACGCCCCGGCCTTTCGGACGGTTATTTTTGGGCGCGGCTGTGCCCGGGGCCTATTTTTCGCACACGGAGGCCACTCGCAAAGTCTCGCGCCATTCCGCGTCCGGCGGACGAAGCGGACCAGCCCCACCCCCCAGGGCTATAGCCCACCCGTTTTTGTGGCCTTTTTCCGCTGCACGAACTTGGCGCCCCGGCCTTCGGGCAGTTATTTTCGGGCACGGCGGAGCCCGGGGCCTATTTTTGGCAAAAGGAGGCCGCTCGCAAAGTCTCCCGCCATTCCGAGTCCGGCGGACGAAGTTGGACAGCCCCACCCCCCAAGGCTATAGCCCACCCGTTTTTGTGGCCTTTTTCCGCTGGACGAACTTGGCGCTCCGGCCTTCGGGCCATTATTTTTGGGTACGGCTGTGCCCGGGGCCTATTTTTGCCACACGGAGGTCGCTCGCAAAGTCTCGCACCATTCCAGGTCCGGCGGACGAAGTTGGCCAGCCCCACCCCCCAAGGCTATAGCCCGCCCGTTTTTGTGCCCTTTTTCCGCTTGACGAACTTGGCGCCCCGGCCTTCAGGCTGTTATTTTTGCGCATAGCTGTGCCCAAGGCCTAGCTTTGGCACACGGAGGCCGCTCGTAAAGTCTCGCGCCATTCCGAGTCCGGCGGACGAAGTTGGCCAGCCCCACCCCCCAAGGGTATAGCCCACCCGTTTTTGTGCCCTTTTTCCACTGGACGAACTTGGCGCCCCGGCCTTCGGGCAGTTATTTTTGGGCGCGGCTATGCCCGGGGCCTATTTTTGGCACACGGAGGCCGCTCGCAAAGTCTCGCGCCATTCCGAGTCCGGCGGACGAAGTTGGCCAGCCCCACCCCCCAAGGCTATAGCCCACCCGTTTTTGTGGCCTTTTTCCGCTGGACGAACTTGGCGCCCCGGCCTTTGGGCCATTATTTTTGGGCGCGGCTGTGCCCGGGGCCTATTTTTGGCACACGGAGGCCGCTCGAAAAGTCTCGCGCCATTCCGAGTCCAGCGGACGAAGTTGGGCAGCCCCACCCCCCAAGGCTATAGCCCACCCGTTTTTGTGGCCTTTTTCCGCTGGACGAACTTGGCGCCCCGGCCGTCGGGCGTTTTTTTTTGGGCGCTGCTGTGTCCGGGGCCTATTTTTGGCACACGGAGGCTGCTTGCAAAGTCTCGTGGCATTCCCAGTCCGGCGGACGAAGTTGGCCAGCCCCACCCCCCAAGGCTATAGCCCACCCGTTTTTGTGTCCTTTTTCCGCTGGACGAATTTGACGTCCCGGCCTTCGGGAGGTTATTTTTGGGCGCGGCTGTGCCCGTCGTCTATTTTTGGAACACGTATGCCGCTCGCCAAGTCTTGCCGCATTCCGAGTCCGGCGGACGAACTTGGCCAGCCCCACCCCCCAAGGCTATAGCCCACCCGTTTTTGTGGCCTTTTTCCGCTGGACGAACTTGGCGCCCCGGCCTTAGGGCGGTTATTTTTGGGGACAGCTGTGTCCGGGGCCTAATTTTGGCACACGGAGGCCGCTTGCAAAGTCTACTACCATTCCGAGTCCGGTCAGAAAGTCTCGCGCCATTCCGAGTCCGGCGGACGAAGTTGGCCAGCCTCACCCCCCAAGGCTATAGCCCACCCGTTTTTGTGGCCTTTTTCCGCTGGACGAACTTGGCGCCATGGCCTTCGGGCGTTTATTTTTGGGCGCGGCTGTGCCCGGGGTCTATTTTTGGCACACGGAGGCCGTTCGCAAAGTCTCGCGCCATTCCGAGTCCGGTGGACGAAGTTGGCCTGCCCCACCCCCCAAGGCTATAGCCCACCCGTTTTTGTGGCCTTTTTCCGCTGGACGAACTTGGCTCCACGGCCTTCGGGCGGTTATTTTTGGGCGTCGCTGTTCCCGGGGGCTATTTTTGGCACACGGAAGCCGCTCGCAAAGTCTCGCGCCATTCCGAGTCCGGTCACAAAGTTTCGTGCCATTCCGAGTCCGGCGGACGAAGTTGGCCAGCCCCACCCCCCAAGGCTGTAGCCCACCCGTTTTTGTGGCCCTTTTCCGCTGGACGAACTTGGCACCCCAGCCTTTGGGCGGTTATTTTTGGGCGCGGCTGTGCCCGGGGCCTATTTTTGGCACACGGAAACCGCTCGCAAAGTCTCGCGCCATTCCGAGTCCGGCGGACGAAGTTGGCCAGCCCCACCCCCCAAGGCTATAGCCCACCCGTTTTGTGGCCTTTTTCCGCTGGATGAACTTTGCGCCCCGGCCTTCGGGCGGTTATTTTTGGACGCGGCTGTGCCTGGGGCCTATTTTTGGCACACGGAGGCTGCTCGCAAAGTCTCGCACCATTCCGAGTCCGGTGGACGAAGTTGGCCAGCCCCACCCCCCAAGGCTATAGCCCACCCGTTTTTGTGGCCTTTTTCCGCTGGATGAACTTGGGGCCCCGGCCTTCGGCCGGTTATTTTTGGGCGCGGCTGTGCCCGGGGCCTATTTTTAGCACACGGAGGTCGCTCGCAATGTCTCACGCCATTCCGAGTCCGGCGGACGAAGTCGGCCAGCCCCACAACCCAAGGCTATAGCCCACCCGTTTTTGTGGCCTTTTTCCGCTGGACGAGCTTGGCGCCACGGCCTTCGGGCGGTTATTTTTGGGCGCGGCTGTGCCCGGGGCCTATTTTTGGCACACGGAGGCCGCTAGCAAAGTCTCGCGCCATTCCGAGTCCGGCGGACGAAGTTGGCCAGCCCCACCCCCCAAGGCTATAGCCCATCCGTTTTTGTGGCCTTTTTCCGCTGGACGAACTTGGCGCCCCGGCCCTCGGGCGGTTATTTTTGGGTGCGGCTGTGCCCGGGGCCTATTTTTGGCACACGGAGGCCGATCGCAAAGTCTCGCGCCGTTCCGAGTCCGGCGGAAAAAGTTGGCCAGCCCCACCTCCCAAGACTATAGCCCACCTGTTTTTGTGTCCTTTTTCCGCTGGACGAACTTGGCGCAACGGCCTTCGGGCGGTTATTTTTGGGCTCGGCTGTGCCGGGGGCCTATTTTTGGCACACGGAGGCCGCTCGCAATGTCTCGCGCAATTCCGAGTCCGGCGGACAAAGTTGGCCAGCCCCACCCCCCAAGGCTATAGCCCACCCGTTTTTGAAGCCTTTTTCCGCTGGACGAACTTGGCGCCACGGCCTTCGGGCGGTTATTTTTGGGCGCGGCTTTGCCCGGGGCCTATTTTTGGCACACGGAGGCCGCTCGCAAAGTCTCGTACCATTCCGAGTCCGGTCAGAAAGTCTCGCGCCATTACGAGTCCGGCGGACGAAGTTGGCCAGCCTCACCCCCAAGGCTATATCCCACCCGTTTTTGTGGCCTTTTTCCGCTGGACGAACTTGGCGTCCCGGCCTTCGCGCGGTTATTTTTGGGAGCGGCTGTGCCCGGGACCTATTTTTGGCAGACGGAGGCCGTTCGCAAAGTCTAGCGCCATTCCGAGTCCGGCGGACGAAGTTGGCCAGCCCCACCCCCCAAGGCTATAGCCCACCCGTTTTTGTGGCCTTTTTCCGCTGGACGAACTTGGCGCTACGGCCTTCGGGCGGTTATTTTTGGGCGCGGCTGTTCCCGGGGCCTATTTTTGGCACACAGAGGCCGCTCGCAAAGTCTCGCACCATTCCGAGTCCGATCACAAAGTCTCGCGCCATTCCGAGTCCGGCGGACGAAGTTGGCCAGCCCCACCCCCCAAGGCTATAGCCCACCCGTTTTTATGGCCTTTTTCCGCTGGACGAACTTGGCGCCCCGGCCTTCGGGCCGTTATTTTTGGGCGCGGCTGTGCCCGGGGCCTATTTTTGGCACACGGAGGCCGGTCGTAAAGTCTCACGCCATTCCGCGTCCGGCGGAGGAGCGGACCAGCCCCACCCCCCAGGGCTATAGCCCACCCGTTTTTGTGGCCTTTTTCCGCTGCACGAACTTGGTGCCCCGGCCTTCGGGCTGTTATTTTTGGGCTCGGCTGTGCCTTGGGCCTATTTTTGGCACACGGAGGCCGCTCGCAAAGTCTCACGCCATTCCGAGTCCGGCGGAGGAAGTTGGCCAGCCCCACCCCCCAAGGCTATAGCCCATCCGTTTTTGTGGCCTTTTTCCGCTGCACGAACTTGACGCCCCGGCCTTCGGACGGTTATTTTTGGGCGCGGCTGTGCCCGGGGCCTATTTTTCGCACATGGAGGCCGCTCGCAAAGTCTCGCGCCATTCCGCATCCGGCGGACGAAGCGGACCAGCCCCACCCCCCAGGGCTATAGCCCACCCGTTTTTGTGGCCTTTTTCCGCTGCACGAACTTGGCGCCCCGGCCTTCGGGCTGTTATTTTTGGTCTCGGCTTTGCCTTGGGCCTATTTTTGGCACACGGAGGCCGCTCGCAAAGTCTCGCGCCATTCCGAGTCCGGCGGACGAAGTTGGCCAGCCCCACCCCCAAGGCTATAGCCCATCCGTTTTTGTGGCCTTTTTCCGCTGCACGAACTTGACGCCCCGGCATTCGGACGGTTATTTTTGGGCGCGGCTGTGCCCGGGGCCTATTTTTCGCACACGGAGGCCGCTCGCAAAGTCTCGCGCCATTCCGAGTCCGGCGGACGAAGTTGGCCAGCCCCATCCCCCAAGGCTATAGCCCACCCGTTTTTGTGGCCTTTTTCCGCTGCACGAACTTGGTGCCCCGGCCTTCGGGCTGTTATTTTTGGGCTCGGCTGTGCCTTGGGCCTATTTTTGGCACACGGAGGCCGCTCGCAAAGTCTCACGCCATTCCGAGTCCGGCGGAGGAAGTTGGCCAGCCCCACCCCCCAAGGCTATAGCCCATCCGTTTTTGTGGCCTTTTTCCGCTGCACGAACTTGACGCCCCGGCCTTCGGACGGTTATTTTTGGGCGCGGCTGTGCCCGGGGCCTATTTTTCGCACACGGAGGCCGCTCGCAAAGTCTCGCGCCATTCCGAGTCCGGCGGACGAAGTTGGCCAGCCCCATCCCCCAAGGCTATAGCCCACCCGTTTTTGTGGCCTTTTTCCGCTGGACGAACTTGGCGCCCCAGCCTTCGGGCCGTTATTTTTGGGCGCGGCTGTGCCCGGGGCCTATTTTTGCCACACGGAGGTCACTTGCAAAGTCTCGCGCCATTCCGAGTCCGGCGGACGAAGTTGGCCAGCCCCACCCCCCAAGGCTATAGCCCACCCGTTTTTATGGCCTTTTTCCGCTGGACGAACTTGGCGCCCCGGCCTTCGGGCAGTTATTTTCGGGCACGGCAGAGCCCGGGGCCTATTTTTGGGAAAAGGAGGCCGCTCGCAAAGTCTCCCGCCATTCCGAGTCCGGCGGACGAAGTTGGCCAGCCCCACCCCCCAAGGCTATAGCCCACCCGTTTTTGTGGCCTTTTTCCGCTGGACGAACTTGGCGCCCCGGCCTTCGAGCGGTTATTTTTGGGCGCGGCTGTGCCCGGGGCCTATTTTTTGCACACGGAGGCCGATCGCAAAGTCTCGCGCCATTCCGAGTCCGGCGGACGAAGTTGGCCAGCCCCATCCCCCAAGGCTATAGCCCACCCGTTTTTGTGGCCTTTTTCCGCTGGACGAACTTGGCGCCCCAGCCTTCGGGCCGTTATTTTTGGGCGCGGCTATACCCGGGGCCTATTTTTGCCACACGGAGGTCACTCGCAAAGTCTCGCGCCATTCCGAGTCCGGCGGACAAAGTTGGCCAGCCCCACCCCCCAAGGCTATAGCCCACCCGTTTTTGAAGCTTTTTCCGCTGGACGAACTTGGCGCCACGGCCTTCGGGCGGTTATTTTTGGGCGCGGCTTTGCCCGGGGCCTATTTTTGGCACACGGAGGCCGCTCGCAAAGTCTCGTACCATTCCGAGTCATGTCAGAAAGTCTCGCGCCATTCCGAGTCCGGCGGACGAAGTTGGCCAGCCTCACCCCCAAGGCTATAGCCCACCCATTTTTGTGGCCTTTTTCCGCTGGACGAACTTGGCGTCCCGGCCTTCGCGCGGTTATTTTTGGGAGCGGCTGTGCCCGGGACCTATTTTTGGCAGACGGAGGCCGTTCGCAAAGTCTAGCGCCATTCCGAGTCCGGCGGACGAAGTTGGCCAGCCCGACCCCCCCAGGCTATAGCCCACCCGTTTTTGTGGCCTTTTTCCGCTGGACGAACTTGGCGCTACGGCCTTCGGGCGGTTATTTTTGGGCGCGGCTGTTCCCGGGGCCTATTTTTGGCACACAGAGGCCGCTCGCAAAGTCTCGCACCATTCCGAGTCCGGTCACAAAGTCTCGCGCCATTCCGAGTCCGGCGGACGAAGTTGGCCAGCCCCATCCCCCAAGGCTATAGCCCACCCGTTTTTATGGCCTTTTTCCGCTGGACGAACTTGGCGCCCCGGCCTTCGGGTGGTTATTTTTGGGCGCGGCTGTGCCCGGGGCCTATTTTTGGCACACGGAGGCCGGTCGTAAAGTCTCGCGCCATTCCGCATCCGGCGGACGACGCGGACCAGCCCCATCCCCCAGGGCTATAGCCCACCCGTTTTTGTGGCCTTTTTCCGCTGCACGAACTTGGCGCCCCGGCCTTCGGGCTGTTATTTTTGGGCTCGGCTGTGCCTTGGGCCTATTTTTGGCACACGGAGGCCGCTCGCAATGTCTCACGCCATTCCGAGTCCAGCGGACGAAGTTGGCCAGCCCCACCCCCCAAGGCTATAGCCCATCCGTTTTTGTGGCCTTTTTCCGCTGCACGAACTTGACGCCCGGGCCTTCGGACGGTTATTTTTGGGCGCGGCTGTGACCGGGGCGTATTTTTCGCACACGGAGGCCGCTCGCAAAGTCTCGCGCCATTCCGCGTCCGGCGGACGAAGCGGACCAGCCCCACCCCCCAGGGCTATAGCCCACCCGTTTTTGTGGCCTTTTTCCGCTGCACGAACTTGGCGCCCCGGCCTTCGGGCTGTTATTTTTGGGCTCGGCTGTGCCTTGGGCCTATTTTTGGAACACGGAGGCCGCTCGCAAAGTCTCACGCCATTCCGAGTCCGGCGGACGAAGTTGGCCAGCCCCACCCCCCAAGGCTATAGCCCATCCGTTTTTGTGGCCTTTTTCCGCTGCACGAACTTGACGCCCGGGCCTTCGGACGGTTATTTTTGGGCGCGGCTGTGCCCGGGGCCTATTTTTCGCACACGGAGACCACTCGCAAAGTCTCGCGCCATTCCGCGTCCGGCGGACGAAGCGGACCAGCCCCACCCCCCAGGGCTATAGCCCACCCGTTTTTGTGGCCTTTTTCCGCTGCACGAACTTGACGCCCCGGCATTCGGAAGGTTATTTTTGGGCGCGGCTGTGCCCGGGGCCTATTTTTCGCACACGGTGGCCGCTCGCAAAGTCTCACGCCATTCCGAGTCGTCCGGCGGACGAAGTTGGCCAGCCCCATCCCCCAAGGCTATAGCCCACCCGTTTTTGTGGCGTTTTTCCGCTGGACGAACTTGGCGCCCCGGCCTTAGGGAGGTTATTTTTGGGTGTGACTGTGCCCAGGGCCTATTTTTGGCACACGGAGGCCGCTCGCAATGTCTCGTGCTATTCCGAGTCCGGAGGACGAAGTTGGCATGCCCCACCCCCCAAGGCTATAGCCCACCCGTTTTTGTGGCCTTTTTCCGCTGGACGAACTTGGCGCCCCGGCCTTCGAGCGGTTATTTTTGGGCGCGGCTGTGCCCGGGGCCTATTTTTTGCACACGGAGGCCGATCGCAAAGTCTCGCGCCATTCCGAGTCCGGCGGACGAAGTTGGCCAGCCCCATCCCCCAAGGCTATAGCCCACCCGTTTTTGTGGCCTTTTTCCGCTGGACGAACTTGGCGCCCCAGCCTTCGGGCCGTTATTTTTGGGCGCGGCTGTGCCCGGGGCCTATTTTTGCCACACGGAGGTCACTCGCAAAGTCTCGCGCCATTCCGAGTCCGGCGGACGAAGTTGGCCAGCCCCACCCCCCAAGGCTATAGCCCACCCGTTTTTATGGCCTTTTTCCGCTGGACGAACTTGGCGCCCCGGCCTTCGGGCTGTTATTTTTGGGCTCGGCTGTGCCTTGGGCCTATTTTTGGCACACGGAGGCCGCTCGCAAAGTCTCACGCCATTCCGAGTCCGGCGGACGAAGTTGGCCAGCCCCACCCCCCAAGGCTATAGCCCACCCGTTTTTGTGGCCTTTTTCCGCTGGACGAACTTGGCGTTCCGGCCTTCGGGCCGTTATTTTTGGGTGCGGCTGCGCCCGGGGCCTATTTTTGCCACACGGAGGTCGCTCGCAAAGTCTCGCACCATTCCAGGTCCGGTGGACGAAGTTGGCCAGCCCCACCCCCCAAGGCTATAGCCCGCCCGATTTTGTGCCCTTTTTCCGCTTGACGAACTTGGCGCCCCGGCCTTCAGGCTGTTATTATTGCGCATGGCTGTGCCCAAGGCCTAGCTTTGGCACACGGAGGCCGCTCGCAAAGTCTCGCGCCATTCCGAGTCCGGCGGACGAAGTTGGCCAGCCCCACCCCCCAAGGCTATAGCCCACCCGTTTTTGTGCCCTTTTTCCACTGGACGAACTTGGCGCCCCGGCCTTCGGGCGGTTATTTTTGGGTGCTGCTGTGCCCGGGGCCTATTTTTGGCACACGGATGCCGCTCGCAAAGTCTCGCGCCATTCCGAGTCCGGCGGACGAAGTTGGCCAGCCCCACCCCCCAAGGCTATAGCCCACCCGTTTTTGTGGCCTTTTTCCGCTGGACGAACTTGGCGCCCCGGCCTTTGGGCCATTATTTTTGGGCGCGGCTGTCCCCGGGGCCTATTTTTGGCACACGGAGGCCGCTCGCAAAGTCTCGCGCCATTCCGAGTCCAGCGGACGAAGTTGGCCAGCCCCACCCCCCAAGGCTATAGCCCACCCGTTTTTGTGGCCTTTTTCCGCTGGACGAACTTGGCGCCCCGGCCGTCGGGCGGTTTTTTTTTGGGCGCTGCTGTGTCCGGGGCCTATTTTTGGCACACGGAGGCTGCTCGCAAAGTCTCGCGGCATTCCCAGTCCGGCGGACGAAGTTGGCCAGCCCCACCCCCCAAGGCTATAGCCCACCCGTTTTTGTGTCCTTTTTCCGCTGGACGAACTTGGCGCCCCGGCCTTCGGGCAATTATTTTTGGGCGCGGCTGTGCCTGGCGCCTATTTTTGGCACACGGAGGCCGCTCGCAAAGTCTCGTCCCATTCCGAGTCCGGCGGAGGAAGTTGGCCAGCCCCACCCCCCAAGGCTATAGCCCACCCGTTTTTGTGGCCCTTATCCGCTTGACGAACTTGGCGCCCCGGCCTTAGGGCAGTTATTTTTGGGGACAGCTGTGTCCGGGGCCTAATTTTGGCGCACGGAGGCCGCTCGCAAAGTCTCGCGCCATTCCGACTCCGGCGGACGAAGTTGGCCAGCCCCACCCCCCAAGGCTATAGCCCACCTGTTTTTGTGGCCTTTTTCCGCTGGACGAACTTGGCGCCCCGGTCTTCGGGCGGTTATTTTTGGGCGCTGTTGTGGTCGGGGCCTATTTTTGGCACACGGAGGCCGCTCGCAAAGTCTCGCACCATTCCGAGTCCGGTGGATGATGTTGGGCAGCCGCACCCCCCAAGGCTATAGTCCACCCGTTTTTGTGGCCTTTTTCCATTGGACGAACTTGGCGCTCCTGCCTTCGGGCGGTTATTTTTGGGCGCGGCTGTGCCCGGGGCCTATTTTTCGCACACGGAGGCCGCTCGCAAAGTCTCGCGCCATTCCGCGTCCGGCGGACGAAGCGGACCAGCCCCACCCCCCAGGGCTATAGCCCACCCGTTTTTGTGGCCTTTTTCCGCTGCACGAACTTGGCGCCCCGGCCTTCGGGCTGTTATTTTTGGGCTCGGCTGTGCCTTGGGCCTATTTTTGGCACACGGAGGCCGCTCGCAAAGTCTCACGCCATTCCGAGTCCGGCGGACGAAGTTGGCCAGCCCCACCCCCCAAGGCTATAGCCCATCCGTTTTTGTGGCCTTTTTCCGCTGCACGAACTTGACGCCCGGGCCTTCGGACGGTTATTTTTGGGCGCGGCTGTGCCCGGGGCCTATTTTTCGCACACGGAGGCCGCTCGCAAAGTCTAGCGCCATTCCGCGTCCGGCGGATGAAGCGGACCAGCCCCACCCCCCAGGGCTATAGCCCACCCGTTTTTGTGGCCTTTTTCCGCTGCACGAACTTGGCGCCCCGGCCTTCGGGCTGTTATTTTTGGGCGCGGCTGTGCCCGGGGCCTATTTTTCGTACATGGAGGCCGCTCGCAAAGTCTCGCGCCATTCCGAGTCCAGCGGACGAAGTTGGCCAGCCCCACCCCCCAAGGCTATAGCCCACCCGTTTTTGTGGCCTTTTTCCGCTGGACGAACTTGGCGCCCCGGCCGTCGGGCGGTTTTTTTTTGGGCGCTGCTGTGTCCGGGGCCGATTTTTGGCACATGGAGGCTGCTCGCAAAGTCTCGCGGCATTCCCAGTCCGGCGGACGAAGTTGGCCAGCCCCACCCCCCAAGGCTATAGCCCACCTGTTTTTGTGTCCTTTTTCCGCTGGACGAACTTGGCGCCCCGGCCTTCGGGCGGTTATTTTTGGGCGCGGCTGTGCCTGGCGCCTATTTTTGGCACACGGAGGCCGCTCGCAAAGTCTCGTCCCATTCCGAGTCCGGCGGAGGAAGTTGGCCAGCCCCACCCCCCAAGGCTATAGCCCACCCGTTTTTGTGGCCCTTATCCGCTTGACGAACTTGGCGCCCCGGCCTTAGGGCAGTTATTTTTGGGGACAGCTGTGTCCGGGGCCTAATTTTGGCGCACGGAGGCCGCTCGCAAAGTCTCGCGCCAATCCAACTCCGGCGGACGAAGTTGGCCAGCCCCACCCCCCAAGGCTATAGCCCACCTGTTTTTGTGGCCTTTTTCCGCTGGACGAACTTGGCGCCCCGGCCTTCGGGCGGTTATTTTTGGGCGCTGTTGTGGTCGGGGCCATTTTTTTGGCACACGGAGGCCGCTCGCAAAGTCTCGCACCATTCCGAGTCCGGCGGATGATGTTGGCCAGCCGCACCCCCCAAGGCTATAGCCCACCCGTTTTTGTGGCCTTTTTCCGTTGGACGAACTTGGCGCTCCTGCCTTCGGGCGGTTATTTTTGGGCGCGGCTGTTCCCGGGGCCTATTTTTGGCATACGGAGGCCGCTCGCAAAGTGTCGCGCCATTCCGAGTCCGGCGGACGATGTGGGCCAGCCCCACCCCCCAAGGCTATAGCCCACCCGTTTTTGTGGCCTTTTTCCGCTGGACGAACTTGGCGCCCCGGCCGTCGGGCGGTTTTTTTTTGGGCGCTGCTGTGTCCGGGGCCGATTTTTGGCACACGGAGGCTGCTCGCAAAGTCTCGCGGCATTCCCAGTCCGGCGGACGAAGTTGGCCAGCCCCACCCCCCAAGGCTATAGCCCACCTGTTTTTGTGTCCTTTTTCCGCTGGACGAACTTGGCGCCCCGGCCTTCGGGCGGTTATTTTTGGGCGCGACTGTGCCTGGCGCCTATTTTTGGCACACGGAGGCCGCTCGCAAAGTCTCGTCCCATTCCGAGTCCGGCGGAGGAAGTTGGCCAGCCCCACCCCCCAAGGCTATAGCCCACCCGTTTTTGTGGCCCTTATCCGCTTGACGAACTTGGCGCCCCGGCCTTAGGGCAGTTATTTTTGGGGACAGCTGTGTCCGGGGCCTAATTTTGGCGCACGGAGGCCGCTCGCAAAGTCTCGCGCCAATCCAACTCCGGCGGACGAAGTTGGCCAGCCCCACCCCCCAAGGCTATAGCCCACCTGTTTTTGTGGCCTTTTTCCGCTGGACGAACTTGGCGCCCCGGCCTTCGGGCGGTTATTTTTGGGCGCTGTTGTGGTCGGGGCCATTTTTTTGGCACACGGAGGCCGCTCGCAAAGTCTCGCACCATTCCGAGTCCGGCGGATGATGTTGGCCAGCCGCACCCCCCAAGGCTATAGCCCACCCGTTTTTGTGGCCTTTTTCCGTTGGACGAACTTGGCGCTCCTGCCTTCGGGCGGTTATTTTTGGGCGCGGCTGTTCCCGGGGCCTATTTTTGGCATACGGAGGCCGCTCGCAAAGTGTCGCGCCATTCCGAGTCCGGCGGACGATGTGGGCCAGCCCCACCCCCCAAGGCTATAGCCCACCCGTTTTTGTGGCCTTTTTCCGCTGGACGAACTTGGCGCCCCGGCCTTCGGGCGGTTATTTTTGGGCGCTGTTGTGCCCGGCGCCTATTTTTGGCACACAGAGGCCGCTCGCAAAGTCTCGCACTATTCCGAGTCCGGCGGACGAAGTTGGCCAGCCCCACCCCCCAAGGCTATAGCCCACCGGATTTTGTGGCCTTTTTCCGCGGGACGAACTTGGCGCTCCGGCCTTCGGGCGGTTATTTTTGGGCGCGGCTGTGGTCCCGGCCTATTTTTGGCACACGGAGGCCGCTCGCAAAGTCTCGCGCCATTCCGAGTCCGGCGGACGAAGTTGGCCAGCCCCACCCCTCAAGGCTATAGCCCACCCGTTTTTGTGGCCTTTTTCCGCTGGACGAACTTGGCGCCCCGGCCTTCGGGCGGTTATTTTTGGGCGCGGCTGTGCACGGGCCCTATTTTTGGCACACGGAGGCCGCTCGCAAAGTCTCGCGATATTCCGAATCCGGCGGACGAAGTGGGCCAGCCCCACCACACAAGGCTATAGCCTACCCGTTTTTGTGGCCTTTTTCCGCTGGACGAAATTGGCGCCCCGGCTTTCGGGCGGTTATATTTGGACGCGGCTGTGCCCGGGGCCTATTTTTGGCACACGGAGGCCGCTCGCAAAGTCTCGCGCCATTCCGAGTCCAGCGGACGAAGTTGGCCAGCCCCACCCCCCAAGGCTATAGCCCACCCGTTTTTGTGGCCTTTTTCCGCTGGACGAACTTGGCGCCCTGGCCTTCGGGCGGTTATATTTTGGGCGCAGCTGTGCCCGCGGCCTATTTTTGGCACACGGATGTCCCTCGTAAAGTCTCAGACCATTCCGAGTCCGGTGGACGAAGTTGGCCAGCCCCACCCCTCAAGGCGATAGCCCACCCGTTTTTGTGGCCTTTTTCCGCTGGACGAACTTGGCGCCCCGGCCTTCGGGCGGTTATTTTTGGGCGCAGCTGCACCCGCGGCCTATTTTTGGCACACGGAGGCCCCTCACAAAGTCTCGCGCTAGTCCGAGCCCGGCGGACGAAGTGGGCCAGCCCCACCTCCCAAGGCTATAGCCTACCCGTTTTTGTGGCCTTTTTCCACTGGACGAACTTGGCGCCCCGGCCTTCGGGCGGTTATTTTTGGGCGCGGCTGTGCCTGGGGCCTATTTTTGGCACACGGAGGCCGCTCGCAAAGTCTCGCGCCATTCCGAGTCCGGCGGACGAAGTTGGCCAGCCCCAGGCTATAGCCAACCCGTTTTTGTGGCCTCTTTCCGCTGGACGAACTTGCGCCCCGGCCTTCGGGCGGTTATTTTTGGGCGCGGCTGTACCCGGGGACTATTTTTGGCACACGGAGGCCGGACGCAAAGTCTCGCGCCATTCCAAGTCCGGCGGACGAAGTGGGCCAGCCCCACCACCCAAGGCTATAGCCCACCCGTTTTTGTGGCCTTTTTCCGCTGGACGAACTTGGCGCCCCAGCCTTCGGGCGGTTATTTTTGGGAGCGGCTGTGCCCGGGTCCTATTTTTGGCACGCGGAGGCCGCTCGCAAAGTCTCGCGCCATTCCGAGTCCGGGGACGAAGTTGGCCAGCCCCACCCCCAACGGCTATAGCCCACCCATTTTTGTGGCCTTTTTCCGCAGGACGAACTTGGCGCCCTAGCCTTCGGAAGGTTATTTTTGGGCGCGGATGTGACCGGGGCCTATTTTTGGCACACGGAGGCCGGACACAAAGTCTCGTGCCATTCCGAGTCCGGCGGACGAATTGGGCCAGCCCCACCCCCCACGGCTATAGCCCACCCGTTTTTGTGGCCTTTTTCCGCAGGACGAACTTGGCGCCCCGGCCTTCGGGGTGTTATTTTTGGGCGCGGCTGTGCCCTGGGTCTATTTTTGGCACATGGAGGCCGCTCGCAAAGTCTCGCTCCATTCCGAGTCCGACGGACGAAGTCGGCCGGCCCCACCCCCAAGGCTATAGCCCACCCGTTTTTGTGACCTTTTTCCGCTGGACGAACTTGGAGCCCCGGCCTTCGGGCGGTTATTTTTGGGCGCGGTTGTGCCCACGGCCTATTTTTGGCACGCGGAGGCCGCTCGCAAAGTGTCGACCCATTCGGAGTCCAACGGACGAAGTTGGCCAGCCCCTCCCCCCAAGGCTATAGCCCACCCATTTTTTGGCCATTTTTCCGCTGGACGAACTTGGCGCCCCGGCCTTCGGGCAGTTATTTTTGGGCGCGGCTGTGCCCACGGCCTATTTTTGGCACGCGGAGGCCGTTCGCAAAGTCTCACGCCATTCCGAGTCCGGCGGACGAAGTTGGGCAGCCCCACCCCCCAAGGCAATAGCCCACCCGTTTTTGTGGACTTTTTCCGCTGGACGAACTTGGCGCCCTAGCCTTCGGGCGGTTATTTTTGGGCTCGGCTTTGCCCGGGGCTTATTTTTGGCACACGGAGGCCGCTCGCACAGAGTCACGCCATTCCGAGTCCGGCGGACGAAGTTGGCCAGCCCCACCCCCCAAGGCTATAGCCCACCCGTTTTAGTGGCCTTTTTCCGCTGGACGAACTTGGCGCCCCGGCCTTCGGGCGGTTATTTTTGGGCGCGGCTGTGCCTGGGGCCTATTGTTGGCACACGGAGGCCGCTCGCAAAGTCTCGCGCCATTCCAAGTCCGGCGGACGAAGTTGGCCAGCCCCAGGCTATAGCCAACCCGTTTTTGTGGCCTCTTTCCGCTGGACGAACTTGCGCCCCGGCCTTCGGGCGGTTATTTTTGGGCGCGGCTGTACCCGGGGACTATTTTTGGCACACGGAGGCCGGACGCAAAGTCTCGCACCATTCCAAGTCCGGCGGACGAAGTGGGCCAGCCCCACCACCCAAGGCTATAGCCCACCCGTTTTTGTGGCCTTTTTCCGCTGGACGAACTTGGCGCCCCAGCCTTCGGGCGGTTATTTTTGGGAGCGGCTGTGCCCGGGTCCTATTTTTGGCACGCGGAGGCCGTTCGCAAAGTCTCGCGCCATTCCGAGTCCGGGGACGAAGTTGGCCAGCCCCACCCCCAACGGCTATAGCCCACCCGTTTTTGTGGCCTTTTTCCGCAGGACGAACTTGGCGCCCTAGCCTTCGGGCGGTTATTTTTGGGTGCGGCTGTGTCCGGGGCCTATTTCTGGCACACCGAGGCCGCTCGCAAAGTCTCACGTTATTCCGAGTCCGGCGGACGAAGTTGGGCAGCCCCACCCCCCAAGGCAATAGCCCACCCGTTTTTGTGGCCTTTTTCCGCTGGACGAACTTGGCGCCCCGGCCTTCGGGCGGTTATTTTTGGGCTCGGCTGTGCCCGGGGCTTATTTTTAGCACACGGAGACCGCTCGCAAAGTCTCGCGCCATTCCGAGTCCGGCGCACGAAGTTGGCCAGCCCCACCGCCCACGGCTATAGCCCACCCGTTTTTGTGTCCTTTTTCCGCAGGACGAACTTGGCGCCCTAGCCGTCGGGCGGTTATTTTTGGGCGCAGCTGTGACCGGGGCCTATTTTTGGCACACGGAGGCCGCACGCAAAGTCTCCCGCCATTCCGAGTCCGGCGGACGAAGTTGGCCAGCCCCAGCCCCCAAGGCTATAGCCCACCCGTTTTTGTGGCCTTTTTCCGCTGGACGAACTTGGCGCTCCGGCCTTCGTGCTGTTATTTTTTGGTGCGGCTGTGCCCGGGGCCTATTTTTGGCACACGGAGACCGCTCGCAAAGTCTCGTCCCATTTCGAGTCAGGCGGACGAAGTTGGCCAGCCCCTCCCCCCAAGGCTATAGCCCACCCGTTTTTGTGGCCTTTTTCCGCTGGACGAACTTGGCGCCCCGGCCTTGGGGAGGTTATTTTTGGGTGCATCTGTGCCCGGGGCCTATTTTTGGCACACGGAGGCCGCTCACAAAGTCTCGTCCCATTCCGAGTCAGGCGGACGAAGTTGGCCAGCCCCTCCCCCCAACGCTATAGCCCACCCGTTTTTATGGCCTTTTTCCGCTGGACGAACTTGGCGGCCCGGCCTTCGGGCGGTTATTTTTGGGGGCGGCTGTACCCAGGGCCTATTTTTTGCACACGGAGGCCGCTCGCAAAGTCTCGCGCCATTCCGAGTCCGGCGGACGAAATTGGCCAGCCCCACCCCCCAAGGCTATAGCCCACCCGTTTTTGTGGCCTTTTTCCGCAGGACGAACTTGGCGCCCTAGCCTTCGGGCGGTTATTTTTGGGCGGAGCTGTGACCGGGGCCTATTTTTGGCACACGGAGGCCGCACGCAAAGTCTAGCGCCATTCCGAGTCCGGCGGACGAAGTTGGCCCGCCCCACCCCCCAAGGCTATAGCCCACCCGTTTTTGTGGCCTTTTTCCGCTAGACGAAGTTGGCGCTCCGGCCTTCGTGCGGTTATTTTTGGGTGCGGCTGTGCCCGGGGCCTATTTTTGGCGCACGGAAGCCGCTCGCAAAGTCTCGTCCCATTTCGAGTCAGGCGGACGAAGTTGGCCAGCCCCTCCCCCCAACGCTATAGCCCACCCGTTTTTGTGGCCTTTTTCCGCTGGACGAACTTGGCGCCCCGGCCTTCGGGCGGTTATTTTTGGGTACGGCTGTGCCGGCGGCCTATTTTTGGCACACGGAGGCCGCTCGCAAAGTCTCGTCCCATTCCGAGTCAGGCGGACGAAGTTGGCCAGCCCCTCCCCCCAAGGCTATAGCCCACCCGTTTTTGTTGCCTTTTTCCGCTGGACGAACTTGGCGCCCCGGCCTTCGGGCGGTTATTTTTGCATGCGACTGTGCCCGGGGCCTATTTTTGACACACGGAGGCCACTCGCAAAGTCTCGAGCCATTCCGAGTCCGGCGGGCGAAGTTTTCCCAGCCCCACCCCCCAACGCTATAGCCCACCCGTTTTTGTGGCCTTTTTCCGCTGGACGAACTTGGCGCCCCGGCCTTCGGGCGGTTATTTTTGGGGGCGGCTGTACCCGGGGCCTATTTTTTGCACACGGAGGCCGCTCGCAAAGTCTCGCGCCATTCCGAGTCCGGCGGACGAAATTGGCCAGCCCCACCCCCCAAGGCTATAGCCCACCCGTTTTTGTAGCCTTTTTCCGCTGGACGAACTTGGCGCCCCGGCCTTCGGGCGGTTATTTTTGGGCGCGGCTGTGCCCGGGTTCTATTTCTGGCACACGGAGGCCGCTCGCAAAGTCTCGCGCCATCCCGAGTCCGGCGGACGAAGTTGGCCAGCCCCAACCCCCAAGGCTATAGCCCACCCGTTTTTTGGCCATTTTTCCGCTGGACGAACTTGGCGCCCCGGCCTTCGGGCGGTTATTTTTGGGCGCGGCTGTGCCCGGGGCTTATTTTTCGCACGCGGAGGCCGCTCCCAAAGTCTCGCCCCATTCCGAGTCCGGCGGACGAAGTTGGCCAGCCCCTCCCCCCAAGGCTATAGCCCAACCGTTTTTTGGCCATTTTTCCGCAGAGGGGCTTTTGGGCGCGCCGACCTTCGGGGGGTTATTTTTGGGCGCGGCTGTGTCCGCGGCCTATTTTTAGCACGCGGAGGCCACTCGCAAAGTCTCGCCCCATTCCGAGTCCGGCGGACGAAGTTGGCCAGCCCCTCCCCCCAAGGCTATAGCCCAACCGTTTTTTGGTCATTTTTCCGCTGAGGGGCTTTGGGCGTGCCGACCTTCGGGCGGTAATTTTTGGCCGCGGCTGTGCCCGCGGCCTATTTTTGGCACGCGGAGGCGGTTCGCAAAGTGTTGCCCCATTCCGAGTCCGGCGGACGAAGTCGGCCAGCCCCTCCCCCCCAAGGCTATAGCCCACCCGTTTTTTGGCCATTTTTCCGCTGGACGAACTTGGCGCCCCGGCGTTCGGGCGGTTATTTTTGGGCGCGGCTGTGCCCGGTGCTTAGTTTTGGCACGCGGAGGCCACTTGCAAAGTCTCGCCCCATTCCGAGTCCGGCGGATGAAGTTGGCAAGCCCCTCCCCCCAGGGCTATAGCCCAACCGTTTTTTGGCCATTTTTCCGCTGAGGGGCTTTTGGGCGCGCCGACCTTCGGGGGATTATTTTTGGGCGCGGCTGTGTCCGCGGCCTATTTTTGGCACGCGGAGGCCACTCGCAAAGTCTCGCCCCATTCCGAGTCCGGCGGACGAAGTGGGCCAGCCCCTCCCCCCAAGGCTATAGCCCACCCGTTTTTTGGCCATTTTTCCGCTGGGTGGTTTGGGCGCGTCGACCTTCGGGGGGTTATTTTTGGGCGCGACTGTGCCCGCCGCTTATTTTTGGCACGCGGAGGCCACTCGCAAAGTCTCGCCCCATTCCGAGTCCGGCGGAAGAAGTTCGCCAGACCCTCCCCCCTAGGCTATAATAGCCCACTCGTTTTTTGGCCATTTTTCCGCTGGGGGGTTTGGGCGCGCCGACCTTCGGGGGGTTATTTTTGGGCGCGGCTGTGCCCGCGGCCTATTTTTGGCACGCGGAGGCCGCTCGCAAAGTCTTGCGCCATTCCGAGTCCGGCGGACGAAGTTGGCCAGCCCCACCCCCCAAGGCTATAGCCCACCCGTTTTTGTGGCCTTTTTCCGTTGGACGAACTTGGCGCCCCGGCCTTCGAGCGGTTATTTTTGGGCGCGGCTTTGCCCGTGGCCTATTTTTGGCTCACGGAGGCCCCTCGGAAAGTCTCGCGCCATTCCGAGTCCGGCGGACGAAGTTGGCCAGCCCCACCCCCCAAGGCTATAGCCCACCCGTTTTTGTGGCCATTTTCCGCTGGACGAACTTAGCGCCCCGGCCTTCGGGTGGTTATTTTTGGGCGCGGCTGTGCCCGTGGCCTATTTTTACATGCGGAGGCCCCTCGCAAAGTCTCCCGCCATTCCGAGTCCGGCGGACGAAGTTGGCCAGCCGCACCCCCCACAGCTATAGCCCACCCGTTTTTGTGGCCTTTTTCCGCTGGACGAAGTTGGTGCCCCGGCCTTCGGGCGGTTATTTTTGGGCGCGGCTGTGCCCGTGGCATATTTTTGGCACACGGAGGCCCCTCGCAAAGTCTCGCGCCATTCCCAGTCCGGCGGACGTAGTTGGCCGGCCCCACCCCCCAAGGCTATAGCCCACCCGTTTCTGTGTCCTTTTTCCGCTGAACGAACATGGCGCCCCGGCCTTCGGGCGGTTATTTTTGGATGTGGCTGTGCCCGGGGCCTATTTTTGGCAGACGGAGACCGTTCGTAAAGTCTCGCGCCATTCCGAGTCCGGCGGACGAAGTGGGCCAGCCCCACCCCCAAGGCTATAGCCCAACCGTTTTTGTGGCCTTTTTCCGCGGGACGAACTTGGCGCCCCGGCCTTCGGGCGGTTATTTTTGGGCGTGGCTGTGGCCGGGGCCTATTTTTGGCACACGGAGGCCGCTCGCAAAGTCTCGCGCCATTCCGAGTCCGGCGGACGAAGTGGGCCAGCCCCACCCCCCAAGGCTATAGCCCAACCGTTTTTGTGGCCTTTTTCCGCGGGACGAACTTGGCGCCCCGGCCTTCGGGCGGTTATTTTTGGGCGCGGCTGTGGCCGGGGCCTATTTTTGGCACACGGAGGCCGCTCGCAAAGTCTCGCGCCATTCCGAGTCCGGCGGACGAAGTGGGCCAGCCCCACCCCCCAAGGCTATAGCCCACCCGTTTTTGTGGCCTTTTTCCGCGGGACGAACTTGGCGCCCCGGCCTTCGGGTGGTTATTTTTGGGCGCGGCTGTGCCCGGGGCCTATTTTTGGCACACGGAGGCCGCTCGCAAAGTCTCGCGCCATTCCGAATCCGGCGGCCGAAGTTGGCCAGCCCCACCCCCCAAGGCTATAGCCAATCCGTTTTTGTGCCCTTTTTCCGCTGGACGAACATGGCGCCCCGGCCTTCGGGTGGTTATTTTTGGATGCGGCTGTGCCCGGGGCCTATTTTTGGCACACAGAGGCCGCTCGCAAAGTCTCGCGCCCTTCCGAGTCCGGCGGACGAAGTCGGCCAGCCCCACCCCCCAAGGCTATAGCCAACCCGTTTTTGGGGCCTTTTTCCTCTGTACGAATTTGGCTCCCCGGCCTTCGGGCGGCTATTTTTGGGCGCGGCTGTGCCCGGGGCTTATTTTTGGCACACGGAGACCGCTCGCAAAGTCTCGCGCCATTCCGAGTCCGGCATACGAAGTTGGCCAGCCCCACCCCCAAGGCTATAGCCCACCCGTTTTTGTGGCCTTTTTCCGCTGGACGAACTTGTCGCCCCGGCCTTCGGGCGGTTATTTTTGGGTTCGGCTGTGCCCGGGGCCTATTTTTGGTACACGGAGGCCGCTCGCAATGTCTCGCCCCATTCCGAGTCCGGCGGACGAAGTGGGCCAGCCCCACACCCCAAGGCTATAGCCCACCCGTTTTTGTGGCCTTTTTCCGCTGGACGAACTTGGCGCCCCAGCCTTCGGGCGGTTGTTTTTGGGCGCGGCTGTGCCCGGGGCCTATTTTTGGCACACAGAGGCCGCTCGCAAAGTCTCGCACCCTTCCGAGTCCGGCGGACGAAGTCGGCCAGCCCCACCCCCCAAGGCTATAGCCAACCCGTTTTTGTGGCCTTTTTCCGCTGGACGAACTTGGCGCCCCGGCCTTTGGGCGGTTATTTTTGGGAGTGGCTGTGCCCGGGGCCTATTTTTGGCACACGGAGGCCGGTCGCAAAGTCTCGCGCCATTCCGAGTCCGGCGGACGAAGTTTGCCAGCCCCACCCCCCAAGGCTATAGCCCAACCGTTTTTGTGGCCTTTTTCCGCTGGACGAACTTGGCGCCCCGGCCTTTGGGCGGTTATTTTTGGGAGTGGCTGTGCCCGGGGCCTATTTTTGGCACACGGAGGCCGGTCGCAAAGTCTCGCGCCATTCCGAGTCCGGCGGACGAAGTTTGCCAGCCCCACCCCCCAAGGCTATAGCCCAACCGTTTTTGTGGCCGTTTTCCGCTTGACGAACTCTGCGCCCCGGCCTTCGGGCGGTTATTTTTTGGCGCGGCTGTGTCCGGGGCCTATTTCTAGCACACGGAGGCCGCTCGCAAAGTCTCGCGCCATTCCGAGTCCGGCGGACGAAGTCGGCCAGCCCCACCCCCCAAGGCTATAGCCAACCCGTTTTTGTGGCCTTTTTCCGCTGGACGAACTTGGCGCCCCGGCCTTTGGGCGGTTATTTTTGGGAGTGGCTGTGCCCGGGGCCTATTTTTGGCACACGGAGGCCGCTCGCAAAGTTTCGCGCCATTCCGAGTCCGGCGGACGAAGTCGGCCAGCCCCACCCCCCAAGGCTATAGACCACCCGTTTTTGTGGCCTTTTTCCGCTGGACGAACTTGGCGCCCCGTCCTTCGGGCAGTTATTTTTGGGTGCCACTGTGCCCGGGGCCTATTTTTGGCACACGGAGGCCGCTCGCAAAGTCTCGCGCCATTCCGAGTCCGGCGGACGAAGTTTGCCAGCCCCACCTCCCAAGGCTATAGCCCAACCATTTTTGTGGCCGTTTTCCGCTTGACGAACTCTGCGCCCCGGCCTTCGGGCGGTTATTTTTTGGTGCGGCTGTGCCCACGGCCTATTTTTGGCACGCGGAGGCTGCTCGCAAAGTCTCGCCCCATTCCGAGTCCGGCGGACGAAGTTGGCCAATCCCTACCCCCAAGGCTATAGCCCACCCGTTTTTTGGCCATTTTTCCGCTGGACGAACTTGGCGCCCCGGCCTTCGGCCGGTTATTTTTGGGCGCGGCTGTGCCCACGGCCGCGGAGGCTGCTCGCAAAGTCTCGCCCCATTCCGAGTCCGGCGGACGAAGTTGGCCAGCCCCTCCCCCCAAGTCTATAGCCCACCCGTTTTTTGGCCATTTTTCCGCTGGACGAACTTGGCGCCCCGGCCTTCGGCCGGTTATTTTTGGGCGCGGCTGTGCCCACGGCCGCGGAGGCCGCTCGCAAAGTCTCGACCCATTCCGAGTCCGGCGGACGAACTTGGCCAGCCCCACCCCCCAAGGCTATAGCCAACCCGTTTTTTGGCCATTTTTCCACTGGACGAACTTGGCGCCTCGGCGTTCGGGCGGTTATTTTTGGGCGCGCCAACCTTCGGACGGTTATTTTTGGACGCGGCTGTGCCCGTGGCCTATTTTTGGCACGCGGAGGCCGCTGGCAAAGTCTCGCCCCATTCTGAGTCCGGCGGACGAAGTTGGCCAGCCCCTCCCCCCAAGGCTATAGCCCACCCGTTTTTTGGCCATTTTTCCGCTGGACGAACTTGGCACCCCGGCCTTCGAGCGGTTATTTTTGGGCGCGGCTGTGCCCGCGGCCTATTTTTGACACGCGGAGGCCGCTCGCAAAGGCTCACCCCATTCCAAGTCCGGCGGACGAAGTTGGCCAGCCCCTCCCCCCAAGGCTATAGCCCACCCGTTTTTTGGCCATTTTTCCGCTGGACGAACTTGGCGCCCCGTCCTTCGGGCGGTTATTTTTGGGCGCGGCTGTGCCCACGGCCTATTTTTGGCACGCGGAGGCCGCTCGCAAAGTCTCGCCCCATTCCGAGTCCGGCGGACGAACTTGGCCAGCCCCTCCCCCCAAGGCTATAGCCCACCCGTTTTTTGGCCATTTTTCCGCTGGGGGGTTGTGGGCGCGCCGACCTTCGGGGTGTTATTTTTGGGCGCGGCTGTGCCCACGGCCTATTTTTGGCACGCGGAGGCTGCTCGCAAAGTCTCGCCCCATTCCGAGTCCGGCGGACGAAGTTGGCCAGCCCCTACCCCCAAGGCTATAGCCCACCCGTTTTTTGGCCATTTTTCCACTGGACGAACTTGGCGCCCCGGCCTTCGGCCGGTTATTTTTGCGCGCGGCTGTGCCTGTGGCCTATTTTTGGCACGCGGAGGCCGCTCGCAAAGTCTCGCCCCATTCCGAGTCCGGCGGACGATGTTGGCCAGCCCCTCCCCCCAAGGCTATAGCCCACCCGTTTTTTGGCCATTTTTCCACTGGGGGGTTTGGGCGCGCCGACCTTCGAGGGGTTAGTTTTGGGCGCGGCTGTGCCCGCGGCCTATTTTTGGCACGCGGAGGCCGCTCGCAAAGTCTCGCACCATTCCGAGTCCGGCGGACGAAGTTGGCCCGCCCGTCCCCCCAAGCCTATAGCCCACCCGTGTTTTGGCCATTTTTCCGCTGGACGAACTTGGCGCCCCGGCCTTCGGGCAGTTATTTTTGGGCACGGCTGTGCCAACGGCCTATTTTTGGCACGCGGAGGCCGCTCGTAAAGTCTCGCCCCATTCAAAGTCCGGCGGACGAAGTTGGTCAGCCCCTCCCCCCAAGGCTATAGCCCACCCGTTTTTTGGCCATTTTTCCGCTGGGGGGTTTGGGCGCGCCGACCTTCGGGGGGTTATTTTTGGACGCGGCTGTGCCCGCGGCCTATTTTTGGCACGCGAAGGCCGCTCGCAAAGTCTTCCCCCATTCCGAGTCTGCCGGACGAAGTTGGCCAGCCCCTCCCCCCATGGCTGTAGCCCACCCGTTTTTTGGCCATTTTTCCGCTGGACGAACTTGGCACCCCGACCTTCGGGCGGTTATTTTTGGACGCGGCTGTGCCCGCGGCCTATTTTTGACACGCAGAGGCCGCTCGCAAAGGCTCACCCCATTCCGAGTCCGGCGGACGAAGTTGGCCAGCCCCTCCCCAAAAGGCTATAGCCCAACCGGTTTTTGGCCATTTTTCCGCTGGACGAACTTGGCGCCCCGTCCTTCGGGCGGTTATTTTTGGGCGCGGCTGTGCCCGCGGCCTATTTTTGGCACGCGGAGGCCGCTGGCAAAGTCTCGCCCCATTCCGAGTCCGGCGGACGAACTTGGCCAGCCCCTCCCCCCAAGGCTATAGCCCACCCGTTTTTTGGCCATTTTTCCGCTGGGGGGTTTTGGGCGCGCCGACCTTCGGGGGGTTATTTTTGGGCGCGGCTGTGCCCACGGCCTATTTTTGGCACGCGGAGGCTGCTCGCAAATCTCGCCCCATTCCGAGTCCGGCGGACGAAGTGGGCCAGCCCCTACCCCCAAGGCTATAGCCCACCCGTTTTTTGGCCATTTTTCCGCTGGACGAACTTGGCGCCCCGGCCTTCGGCCTGTTATTTTTGCGCGCGGCTGTGCCCGTGGCCTATTTTTGGCACGCGGAGGCCGCTCGCAAAGTCTCGCCCCATTCCGAGTCCGGCGGACGATGTTGGCCAGCCCCTCCCCCCAAGGCTATAGCCCACCCGTTTTTTGGCCATTTTTCCACTGGGGGGTTTGGGCGCGCCGACCTTCGGGGGGTTATTTTTGGGCGCGGCTGTGTCCGCGGCCTATTTTTGGCACGCGGAGGCCGCTCGCAAAGTCTTGCGCCATTCCGAGTCTGGCGGACGAAGTTGGCCCGCCCGTCCCCCCAAGCCTATAGCCCACCCGTGTTTTGGCCATTTTTCCGCTGGACGAACTTGGCGCCCCGGCCTTCGGGCGGTTATTTTTGGGCGCGGCTGTGCCCGCGGCCTATTTTTGGCACGCGGAGGCCGCTCGCAAAGTCTTCCCCCATTCCGAGTCTGCCGGACGAAGTTGGCCAGCCCCTCCCCCCATGGCTCTAGCCCACCCGTTTTTTGGCCATTTTTCCGCTGGACGAACTTGGCACCCCGGCCTTCGGGCGGTTATTTTTGGGCGCGGCTGTGCCCGCGGCCTATTTTTGACACGCGGAGGCCGCTCGCAAAGGCTCACCCCATTCCGAGTCCGGCGGACGAAGTTGGCCAGCCCCTCCCCAAAAGGCTATAGCCCAACCGGTTTTTGGCCATTTTTCCGCTGGACGAACTTGGCGCCCCGTCCTTCGGGCGGTTATTTTTGGGCGCGGCTGTGCCCGCGGCCTATTTTTGACACGCGGAGGCCCCTCGCAAAGGCTCACCCCATTCCGAGTCCGGCGGACGAAGTTGGCCAGCCCCTCCCCAAAAGGCTATAGCCCAACCGGTTTTTGGCCATTTTTCCGCTGGACGAACTTGGCACCCCGTCCTTCGGGCGGTTATTTTTGGGCGCGGCTGTGCCCGCGGCCTATTTTTGGCACGCGGAGGCCGCTGGCAAAGTCTCGCCCCATTCCGAGTCCGACGGACGAACTTGGCCAGCCCCTCCCCCCAAGGCTATAGCCCACCCGTTTTTTGGCCATTTTTCCGCTGGGGGGTTTTGGGCGCGCCGACCTTCGGGGGGTTATTTTTGGGCGCGGCTGTGCCCACGGCCTATTTTTGGCACGCGGAGGCTGCTCGCAAATCTCGCCCCATTCCGAGTCCGGCGGACGAAGTTGGCCAGCCCCTACCCCCAAGGCTATAGCCCACCCTTTTTTGGCCATTTTTCCGCTGGACGAACTTGGCGCCCCGGCCTTCGGCCTGTTATTTTTGCGCGCGGCTGTGCCCGTGGCCTATTTTTGGCACGCGGAGGCCGCTCGCAAAGTCTCGCCCCATTCCGAGTCCGGCGGACGATGTTGGCCAGCCCCTCCCCCCAAGGCTATAGCCCACCCGTTTTTTGGCCATTTTTCCACTGGGGGGTTTGGGCGCGCCGACCTTCGGGGGGTTATTTTTGGGCGCGGCTGTGTCCGCGGCCTATTTTTGGCACGCGGAGGCCGCTCGCAAAGTCTTGCGCCATTCCGAGTCTGGCGGACGAAGTTGGCCAGCCCCTCCCCCCATGGCTCTAGCCCACCCGTTTTTTGGCCATTTTTCCGCTGGACGAACTTGGCACCCCGGCCTTCGGGCGGTTATTTTTGGGCGCGGCTGTGCCCGCGGCCTATTTTTGACACGCGGAGGCCGCTCGCAAAGGCTCACCCCATTCCGAGTCCGGCGGACGAAGTTGGCCAGCCCCTCCCCAAAAGGCTATAGCCCAACCGGTTTTTGGCCATTTTTCCGCTGGACGAACTTGGCGCCCCGTCCTTCGGGCGGTTATTTTTGGGCGCGGCTGTGCCCGCGGCCTATTGTTGGCACGCGGAGGCCGCTGGCAAAGTCTCGCCCCGTTCCGAGTCCGGCGGACGAACTTGGCCAGCCCCTCCCCCCAAGGCTATAGCCCACCCGTTTTTTGGCCATTTTTCCGCTGGGGGGTTTTGGGCGCGCCGACCTTCGGGGGGTTATTTTTGGGCGCGGCTGTGCCCACGGCCTATTTTTGGCACGCGGAGGCTGCTCGCAAATCTCGCCCCATTCCGAGTCCGGCGGACGAAGTTGGCCAGCCCCTACCCCCAAGGCTATAGCCCACCCGTTTTTTGGCCATTTTTCCGCTGGACGAACTTGGCGCCCCGGCCGTCGGCCGGTTATTTTTGCGCGTGGCTGTGCCCGTGGCCTATTTTTGGCACGCGGAGGCCGCTCGCAAAGTCTCGCCCCATTCCGAGTCCGGCGGACGATGTTGGCCAGCCCCTCCCCCCAAGGCTATAGCCCACCCGTTTTTTGGCCATTTTTCCACTGGGGGGTTTGGGCGCGCCGACCTTCGGGGGGTTATTTTTGGGCGCGGCTGTGCCCACGGCCTATTTTTGGCACGCGGAGGCCGCTCCAAAGTCTCGCCCCATTCCGAGTCCGGCGGACGAAGTTGGCCCGCCCGTCCCCCCAAGCCTATAGCCCACCCGTGTTTTGGCCATTTTTCCGCTGGACGAACTTGGCGCCCCGGCCTTCGGGCGTTTATTTTTGGGCACGGCTGTGCCAACAGCCTATTTTTGGCACGCGGAGGCCGCTCGCAAAGTCTCGCCCCATTCAAAGTCCGGCGGACGAAGTTGGTCAGCCCCTCCCCCCAAGGCTATAGCCCACCCGTTTTTTGGCCATTTTTCCGCTGCGGGGTTTGGGCGCGCCGACCTTCGGGGGGTTATTTTTGGGCGCGGCTGTGCCCGCGGCCTATTTTCGGCACGCGGAGGCCGCTCGCAAAGTCTTCCCCCATTCCGAGTCTGCCGGACGAAGTTGGCCAGCCCCTCCCCAATGGCTATAGCCCACACGTTTTTTGGCCATTTTTCCACTGGACGAACTTGGCGCCCCGGCCTTCGGGCGGTTATTTTTGGGCGCGCCGACCTTCGGGCGGTTATTTTTGGACGCGGCTGTGCCCGTGACCTATTTTTGGCACGCGGAGGCCGCTGGCAAAGTCTCGCCCCATTCCGAGTCCGGCGGACGAACTTGGCCAGCCCCTCCCCCCAAGGCTATAGCCCACCCGTTTTTTGGCCATTTTTCCGCTGGGGGGTTTTGGGCGCGCCGACCTTCGGGGGGTTATTTTTGGGCGCGGCTGTGCCCATGGCCTATTTTTGGCACGCGGAGGCTGCTCGCAGATCTCGCCCCATTCCGAGTCCGGCGGACGAAGTTGGCCAGCCCCTACCCCCAAGGCTATAGCCCACCCGTTTTTTGGCCATTTTTCCGCTGGACGAACTTGGCGCCCTGGCCTTCGGGCGGTTATTTTTGGGCACGGCTGTGTCCGTGGCCTATTTTTGGCACGCGGAGGCTGCTCGCAAAGTCTCGCCCCATTCCGAGTCCGGCGGACGAAGTTGGCCAGCCCCTCCCCCCAAGTCTATAGCCCACCCGTTTTTTGGCCATTTTTCCGCTGTGGGGCTTTGGGCGCGCTGACCTTCGGGGGGTTATTTTTGGGCGCGGCTGTGCCTGCGGCCTATTTTTGGTACACGGAGGCCCCTCGCAAAGTCTCGCGCCATTCCAAGTCCGGCGGACGAAGTAGGCCAGCCCCTCCCCCCAAGGCTATAGCCCACCCGTTTTTTGGCCATTTTTCCGCTGGACGAACTTGGCGCCCCGGCCTTCGGGCAGTTATTTTTGGGCGCGGCTGTGCCCGCGGCATATTTTTGGCACGCGGAGGCCGCTCGCAAAGTCTCGCCCCATTACGAGTCCGGCGGACGATGTTGGCCAGCCCCTCCCCCCAAGGCTATAGCCCACCCGTTTTTTGGCCATTTTTCCGCTGTGGGGCTTTGGGCGCGCTGACCTTCGGGGGGTTATCTTTGGTCGCGGCTGTGCCCGCGGCCTATTTTTGGCAAGCGGAGGCCGCTCGCAAAGTCTCGCCCCATTCCGAGTCCGGCGAACGAAGTGGGCCAGCCCCTCCCCCAAGGCTATAGCCCACCCGTTTTTTGGCCATTTTTCCGCTGGACGAACTTGGCGCCCCGGCCTTCGGGCGGTTATTTTTGGGTGCGGCTGTGCCAACGGCCTATTTTTGGCACGCGGAGGCCGCTCGCAAAGTCTAGCCCCATTCAGAGTCCGGCGGACGAAGTTGGTCAGCCCCTCCCCCCAAGGCTATAGCCCACCCGTTTTTGTGGCCTTTTTCCGCTCGACGAACTTGGCGCCCCGGCCTTCGGGCTGTTATTTTTGGGCGCGGCTGTGCCCGGGGCCTATTTTTGGAACACGGAGGTCGCTCGCAAAGTCTCGCACCATTCCGAGTCCGGCGGACGAAGTTGGCCATCCCCACCCCCAAGGCTATAGCCCACCCGTTTTTGTGGCCTTTTTCCGCTGGACGAACTTGGCGCCCCGGCCTTCGTGCGCGGCTGTGCCCGGGGACTATTTTTGGCACACGGAGGCCGCGCGCAAAGTCTCGCGCCGTTCCGAGTCCGGTGGGCGAAGTTGGCCAGCCCCAACCCCCAAGGCTATAGCCCACCCGTTTTTGTGGCCTTTTTCCGCTGGACGAACTTGGCGCCCCGGCCTTCGGGATGTCATTTTTGGGCGCGGCTGTGCCCCGGGCCTATTTTTGGCATACGGAGGCCACTCGCAAAGTCTCGCGCCATTCCGAGTCCGGCGGACGAAGTTGGCCAGCCCCATGCCGCAAGGATATAGCCCACCCGTTTTTGTGGCCTTTTTCCGCTGGACGAACTTGGCGCCCCGGCCTTCGGGCGCGGCTGTGCCCGGGGCCTATTTTTGGTACACGGAGGCCGTTCGCAAAGTCTCGCACCATTCCGAGTCCGGCGGACAAAGTCGGCCAGCCCACCCCCCAAGGCTATAGCCCACCCGTTTTTGTGGCCTTTTTTCGCTGGACGAAGTTGGCGCCCCGGCCATCGGGTAGTTATTTTTGGGCGCGGCTGTGCCCGGGGCCTATTTTTGGCACACGGAGGCCGCTCGCAATGTCTCGCGCCATTCCGAGTCCGGCGGACGAAGTCGGCCAGCCCCACCCCCCAAGGCGATAGCCCATCCGTTTTTGTGGCCATTTTCCGCTGGACGAACTTGGCGCCCCGGCCTTCGGGCCGGTATTTTTGGGCGCGGCTTTGCCCGCGGCCTATTTTTGGAACACGGAGGTGCCTCGCAAAGTCTCGCACCATTCCGAGTCCGGCGGACGAAGTTGGCCAGCCCCACCCCCCAAGGCTATAGCCCACCCGTTTTTGTGGCCATTTTCCGATGGACGAACTTGGCGCCCCGGCCTTCGGGCAGGTATTTTTGGGCGCGGCTGTGCCCGCGGCCTATTTTTGGCACATGGAGGTGCCTCGCAAAGTCTCGCGCCATTCCGAGTCCGGCGGACGAAGTTGGCCAGCCCCACCCCCCAAGACTATAGCCCACCCGTTTTTGTGGCCTTTTTCTGCTGGACGAACTTGGCGCCCCGGCCTTCGGGCGGTTATTTTTGGGCGTGGCTGTTCCCGGGGCCTATTTTTGGCACACGGAGGCCGCTCGCGAAGTATGGCGCAATTCCGAGTCCGGCAGACGAAGTTGGCCAGCCCCACCCCCCAAGGCTATAGCCCACCCGTTTTTGTGGCCCTTTTCCGCTGGACGAACTTGGCGCCCCGGCATTCGGGCAGGTATTTTTGGGCGCGGCTGTGCCCGCGGCCTATTTTTGGCACATGGAGCGCCTGCAAAGTCTGGCGCCATTCCGAGTCTGGCGGACGAAGTGGGCCAGCCCCACCCCCCAAGACTATAGCCCACCCGTTTTTGTGGCCATTTTCCGCTGGACGAACTTGGCGCCCCGGCCTTCGGGGCGGGTATTTTTGGGCGCGGCTCTTCCCACGGCATATTCATGGCACACGGAGGCGCCTCGCAAAGTCTCGCACCATTCCGAGTCCGGCGGACGAAGTTGGCCAGCCCCACCCCCCAAGGCTATAGCCCACCCGTTTTTGTGGCCATTTTCCGCTGGACGAACTTGGCGCCTCGGCCTTCGGGTTGGTATTTTTGGGCGCGGCTGTGCCCGGGGCCTATTTTTGGCACATGGAGGCCGCTCGCAATGTCTCGCGCTATTCCGAGTCCGGCGGACAAAGTGGGCCAGCCCCACCCCCCAAGGCTATAGCCCACCCGTTTTTGTGGCCTTTTTCCGCTGGACGAACTTGGCGCCCCGGCCTTCGGCGGGTTATTTTTGGACGTGGCTGTGCCCGGGGCCTATTTTTGGCACACGGAGGCCGCTCGCAATGTCTCGCGCCATTCCGAGTCCGGCGGACGAAGTCGGCCAGCCCCACCCCCCAAGGCTATAGCCCACCCGTTTTTGTGGCCATTTTCTGCTTGACGAACTTGGCGCCCCGGCCTTCGGGGGGTTATTTTTATACGCGGCTGTGCCCGGGGCCTATTTTTGGCACACGGAGGCTGCTCGCAAAGTCTCGCGCCATTCCAAGTCCGGCGGACAAAGTTGGCTAGCCCCACCCCCCAAGGCTATAGCCCACCCGTTTTTATGGCCTTTTTCTGCTGGACGAACTTGGCGCCCCGGCCTTCGGGCGGTTATTTTTGGGCGCGGCTGTGGCCGGGGCCTATTTTTGGCACACGGAGGTGCCTCGCAAAGTCTCGCGCAATTCCGAGTCCGGCAGACGAAGTTGGCCAGCCCCACCCCCCAAGGCTATAGCCCACCCGTTTTTGTGGCCATTTTCCGCTGGACGAACTTGGCGCCCCGGCCTTCGGGCGGTTATTTTTGGACGTGGCTGTTCCCGGGGCCTATTTTTGGCACACGGAGGCCGCTCGCGAAGTATGGCGCAATTCCGAGTCCGGCGGACGAAGTTGGCCAGCCCCACCCCCCAAGGCTAGAGCCCACCCGTTTTTGTGGCCCTTTTCCGCTGGACGAACTTGGCGCCCCGGCATTCGGGCTGTTATTTTTGGGCGCGGCTGTGCCCACGGTCTATTTTTGGCACACGGAGGCGCCTCACAAACTCTCGCGCCATTCCGACTCCGGCGGACGAAGTTCCCCAGCCCCACCCCCCAAGGCTATAGCCCACCCGTTTTTGTGGCCTTTTCCCGCTCGACGAACTTGGCGCCCCGGCCTTCGGGCTGTTATTTTTGGGCGCGGCTGTGCCCGGGGCCTATTTTTGGACCACGGAGGTCGCTCGCAAAGTCTCGCGCCATTCCGAGTCCTGCGGACGAAGTTGGCCATCCCCACCCCCCATGGCTATAGCCCACCCGTTTTTTTGGCCTCTTTCCGCTGGACGAACATGGCGCCCCGGCCTTCGGGCGGCTATTTTTGGGCGCGGCTGTGCCCGGGGCCTATTTTTGGCACACGGAGGCCGTTCGCAAAGTCTCGCGCCATTCCGAGTCCGGCGGACGAAGTTGGCCAGCCCCACCCCCCAAGGCTATAGCCCACCCGTTTTTGTGGCCATTTTCCGCTGGACGAACTTGGCGCCCCGGCCTTCGGGCGGTTATTTTTGGGCGTGGCTGTTCCCGGGGCCTATTTTTGGCACACGGAGGCCGCTCGCGATGTATGGCGCAATTCCGAGTCCGGCGGACGAAGTTGGCCAGCCCCACCCCCCAAGGCTATAGCCCACCCGTTTTTGTGGCCCTTTTCCGCTGGACGAACTTGGCGCCCCGGCATTCGGGCAGGTATTTTTGGGCGCGGCTGTGCCCGCGGCCTATTTTTGGCACATGGAGGCGCCTCGCAAAGTCTCGCGCCATTCCGAGTCTGGCGGACGAAGTTGGCCAGCCCCACCCCCCAAGACTATAGCCCACCCGTTTTTGTGGCCATTTTCCGCTGGACGAACTTGGCGCCCCGGCCTTCGGGGCGGGTATTTTTGGGCGCGGCTCTTCCCACGGCATATTCTTGGCACACGGAGGCGCCTCGCAAAGTCTCGCACCATTCCGAGTCCGGCGGACGAAGTTGGCCAGCCCCACCCCCCAAGGCTATAGCCCACCCGTTTTTGTGGCCATTTTCAGCTGGACGAACTTGGCGCCTCGGCCTTCGGGTGGGTATTTTTGGGCGCGGCTGTGCCCGGGGCCTATTTTTGGCACATGGAGGCCGCTCGCAATGTCTCGCGCTATTCCGAGTCCGGCGGACGAAGTGGGCCAGCCCCACCCCCCAAGGCTATAGCCCACCCGTTTTTGTGGCCTTTTTTCGCTGGACGAACTTGGCGCCCCGGCCATCGGGTGGTTATTTTTGGGCGCGGCAGTGCCCGGGGCCTATTTTTGGTACACGGAGGCCGCTCGCAAAGTCTCGCACCATTCCGAGTCCGGCGGACGAAGTTGGCCATCCCCACCCCCCATGGCTATAGCCCACCCGTTTTTGTGGCCTTTTTCCGCTGTACGAACATGGCGCCCCGGCCTTCGGGCGGTTATTTTTGGGCGCGGCTGTGCCCGGGGCCTATTTTTGGCACACGGAGGCCGCTCGCAAAGTCTCGCGCCATTCCGAGTCCGGCGGACGAAGTGGGCCAGCCCCACCCCCCAAGGCTATAGCCCACCCGTTTTTGTGGCCTTTTTCCGCTGGACGAACTTGGCGCCCCGGCCTTCGTGCGCGGCTGTGCCCGGGGCCTATTTTTGGCACACGGAGGCCGCTCGCAAAGTCTTGCCCCATTCCGAGTCCGGCGGGCGAAGTTGGCCAGCCCCACCCCCCAAGGCTATAGCCCACCCGTTTTTGTGGCCTTTTTCCGCTGGACGAACTTGGCGCCCCGGCCTTCGGGCGGTCACTTTTGGGCGCGGCTGTGCCCGGGGCCTATTTTTGGTATACGGAGGCCGCTCGCAAAGTCTCGCGCCATTCCGAGTCCGGCGGACGAAGTTGGCCAGCCCCACGCCCCAAGGCTATAGCCCACCCGTTTTTGTGGCCTTTTTCCGCTGGACGAACTTGGCGCCCCGGACTTCGGGCGCGGCTGTGCCCGGGGCCTATTTTTGGCACACGGAGGCCGTTCGCAAAGTCTCGCACCATTCCGAGTCCGGCGGACGAAGTCGGCCAGCCCCACCCCCCAAGGCTATAGCCCACCCGTTTTTGTGGCCTTTTACCGCTGGACGAACTTGGCGGCCCGGCCTTCAGGCGCGGCTGTGCCCGGGGCCTTTTTTTGGCACACGGAGGCCGTTCGCAAAGTCTCGCACCATGCCGAGTCCAGCGGACGAAGTTGGCCAGCCCCACCCCCCAAGGCTATAGCCCACCCGTTTTTGTGCCCTTTTTTCGCTGGACGAACTTGGCGCCCCGGCCTTCGGGCGGTTATTTTTCGGCGCGGCTGTGCCTGGGGCCTATTTTTGGCACACGGAGGCCGCTCGCAAAGTCTCGTACCATTCCGAGTCCGGCGGACGAAGTTGGCCAGCCCCACCCCCCAAGGCTATAGCCCACCCGTTTTTGTGGCCTTTTTCCGTTGGACGAACTTGGCGCTCCTGCCATCGGGCAGTTATTTTTGGGCGCGGCTGTGCGCGGGCCCTATTTTTGGCACACGGAGGCCGCTCGCAAAGTCTCGCGCCATTCCGAGTCCGGCGGACGAAGTTGGCCAGCCCCACCCCCCAAGGCTATAGCCCACCCGTTTTCGTGGCCTTTTTCCGCTGGATGAACTTGGCGCCCCGGCCTTCGGGAGGTTATTTTTGGGCGCGGCTGTGTCCGGGGCCTATTTTTGGCACACGGAGGCTGCTCACAAAGTCTCGCGCCATTCCGAGTCCGGCGGACGAAGTTGGCCAGCCCCATCCCTCATGGCTATAGCCCACCCGTTTTTGTGTCCTTTTTCCGCTGGACGAACTTGGCGCCCCGGCCTTCGGGCGGTTATCTTTGGGAGCGGCAGTGTCCGGGACCTATTTTTGGCACACGGAGGCCGCTCGCAAACTCTCGCGCCATTCCGAGTCCGGCGGACGAAGTTGGCCGGCCCCACTCCCCAAGGCTATAGCCCACCCGTTTTTGTGGCCTTTTTCCGCTGGACGAACTTGGCGCCCCGGCCTTCGGGCGGTTATTTTTGGGCGCTGTTGTGACCGGGGCCTATTTTTGGTACACGGAGGCCGCTCGCAAAGTCTCGCACCATTCCGAGTCCGGCGGACGAAGTTGGCCAGCCCCACCCCCAAGGCTATAGCCCACCCGATTTTGTGGCCTTTTTCCGCTGGACGAAATTGGCACCCCGGCCTTCGGACGGTTTTTTTTGGGCGCGGCTGTGCCCGGGGCCTATGTTTGGCACACGGAGGCCGCTCGAAAAGTCTCGCGCCATTCCGAGTCCGGCGGACGAAGTTGGCCAGCCCCTCCCCCCAAGGCTGTAGCCCACCCGTTTTTGTGCCATTTTTCCACTGGACGAACTTGGCGCCCCGGCCTTCGGGCGGTTATTTATCGTCCGGCTGTGCCCAGGGCCTATTTTTGGCACATGGATGCCGCTCGCAAAGTCTCGCGCCATTCAGAGTCTGGCGGACGAAGTCGGCCAGCCCCACCCCCCAAGGCTATAGCCCACCCGTTTCTGTGGCCTTTTTCCGCTGGACGAACTTGGCGCCCCGGCCTTCGGACGGTTATTTTTGGGCGCGGCTGTGCCCGGGGCCTATTTTTGGAACACGTACGCTGCTCGCAAAGTCTCGCGCCATTCCTAGTCCGGTGGACGAAGTTGGCCAGCCCCACCCCCCAAGGATATAGCCCACCCGTTTTTGTGGCCTTTTTCCGCTGGACGAACTTGGCGTCCCGGCTTTCGGGCAGTTATTTTTTAATACGGCTGTGCCCGGGCCTATTTTTGGCACACGGAGGCCGCTCGCAAAGTCTCGCGCCATTCCGAGTCCGGCGGACGAAGTTGGCCAGCACCACCCCCCAAGGCTATAGCTCCACCGTTTCTGTGGCCTTTTTCCGCTGGACGAACTTGGCGCCCCGGCCTTCGGACGGTTATTTTTGGGCGCGGCTGTGCCCGGTGCCTAATTTTGGCACACGGAGGCCGCTCGCAAAGTCTCGCGCCATTCCGAGTCCGGCGGACGAAGTTGGCTAGCCCCACCCCCCAAGGCTATAGCACACCCGTTTCTGTGGCCTATTTCCGCTGGACGAAATTGGCACCCCGGCCTTCGGACGGTTTTTTTTGGGCGCGGCTGTGCCCGGGGCCTATGTTTGGCACACGGAGGCCGCTCGAAAAGTCTCGCACCATTCCGAGTCCGGCGGACGAAGTTGGCCAGCCCCACCCGCCAAGGCTATAGCCCACCCGTTTTTGTGGCTCTTTTTCCGCCGGACGAACTTGGCGCCCCGGCCGTCGGGCGGTTATTTTTGGGCGCTGCTGTGTCCGGGGCCTATTTTTGGCGCACGGAGGCTGCTCGCAAAGTCTCGCACCATTCCCAGTCCGGCGGACGAAGTTGGCCAGCCCCACCCCCCAAGGCTATAGCCCACCCGTTTTTGCGTCCTTTTTCCGCTGGACGAACTTGGCGCCCCGGCCTTCGGGCGGTTATTTTTGGGCGCGGCTGTGCCCGGGGCCTATTTTTGGCACACGGAGGCCGCTCGCAAAGTCTCGCGCCATTCCGAGTCCGGCGGAGGAAGTTGGCCAGCCCCACCCCCCAAGGCTATAGCCCACCCGTTTTTGTGGCCCGTATCCGCTGGACGAACTTGGCGCCCCAGCCTTCGGGCGGTTATTTTTGGGGGCGGCTGTGTCCGGGGCCTAATTTTGGCACACGGAGGCCGCTCGCAAAGTCTCGCGCCATTCCGAGTCCGGCGGCCGAAGTTGGCCAGCCCCACCCCCCTAGGCTATAGCCCACCCGTTTTTGTGGCCTTTTTCCGCTGGACGAACTTGGCGCTCCGGCCTTCGGGTGGTTATTTTTGGGCGCGGCTGTGCCCGGGGCCTATTTTTGGAACACGTACGCTGCTCGCAAAGTCTCGCGCCATTCCTAGTCCGGTGGACGAAGTTGGCCAGCCCCACCCCCCAAGGATATAGCCCACCCGTTTTTGTGGCCTTTTTCCGCTGGACGAACTTGGCGTCCCGGCTTTCGGGCGGTTATTTTTTAATACGGCTGTGCCCGGGCCTATTTTTGGCACACGGAGGCCGCTCGCAAAGTCTCGCGCCATTCCGAGTCCGGCGGACGAAGTTGGCCAGCACCACCCCCCAAGGCTATAGCTCCACCGTTTCTGTGGCCTTTTTCCGCTGGACTATCTTGTCTGCCCGGCATTCGGACGGTTATTTTTTGGCTCGGCTGTGCCCGGTGCCTAATTTTGCACACGGAGGCCGCCGCAAAGTCTCGCGCCATTCCGAGTCCGGCGGACGAAGTTGGCTAGCCCCACCCCCCAAGGCTATAGCACACCCGTTTCTGTGGCCTATTTCCGCTGGACGAAATTGGCACCCCGGCCTTCGGACGGTTTTTTTTGGGCGCGGCTGTGCCCGGGGCCTATTTTTGGCACACGGAGGCCGCTCGCAAAGTCTCGCGCCATTCCGAGTCCGGCGGACGAAGTAGGCCAGCCCCACCCCCCAAGGCTATAGCCCACCCGTTTTTGTGGCCTTTTTCCGCTGGACGAACTTGGTGCCCCGGCCTTCGGGCGGTTATTTTGGGGCACGGCTGTGCCCGTGGCCTATTTTTAGCACGCGGAGGCCGCTCGCAAAGTCTCGCCCCATTCCGAGTCCGGCGGAAGAAGTCGGCCAGCCCCTTCCCCCAAGGCTATAGCCCACCCGTTTTTTGGCCATTTTGCCGCTGGACGAACTTGACGCCCCGGCTTTCGGGCGGTTATTTTTGGGTGCGGCTGTGCCCGCGGCCTATTTTTGGCACACGGAGGCCGCTCGCAAAGTCTCGCCCCATTGCGAGTCCGGCAGACAAAGTTGGCCAGGCCCTCCCCCCAAGGCTATAGCCCTCCCGTTTTTTGGCCATTTTTCCGCTGGGGGGTTTGGGCGCCCCGGCCTTTGGGTGATTATTTTTGGGCGGGGCTGTGCCCGCGGCCTGTTTTTGGCACGTGGAGGCCACTCGCAAAGTCTCGCCCCATTCTGAGTCCGGCGGACGAAGTTGGCCAGCCCCTCCCCCCAAGGCTATAGCCCACCTGTTTTTTGGCCATTTTTCCGCTGGACGGACTTGGCGCCCCGGCCTTCGGGCGGTTATTTTGGGGCACGGCTGTGCCCGTGGCCTATTTTTAGCACGCGGAGACCGCTCGCAAAGTCTTGTCCCATTCCGAGACCGGCGGACTAAGTTGGCCAGCCCCTCCCCCCAAGGCTGTAGCCCACCCGTTTTTTAGCCATTTTTCCACTGGACGAACTTGGCGCCCCGGCCTTCGGGCGGTTATTTATCGTCCGGCTGTGCCCAGGGCCTATTTTTGGCACACGGAGGCCGCTCGCAAAGTCTCGCGCCATTCAGAGTCTGGCGGACGAAGTCGGCCAGCCCCACCCCCAAAGGCTATAGCCCACCCGTTTCTGTGGCCTTTTTCCGCTGGACGAACTTGGCGCCCCGGCCTTCGGACGGTTATTTTTTTATACGGCTGTGCCCGGGGCAAATTTTTGGCACACGTAGGCCGCTCGCAAAGTCTCGCGCCATTCCTAGTCCGGTGGACGAAGTTGGCCAGCCCCACCCCCCAAGGATATAGCCCACCCGTTTTTGTGGCCTTTTTCCGCTGGACGAACTTGGCGTCCCGGCTTTCGGGCAGTTATTTTTTAATACGGCTGTGCCCGGGCCTATTTTTGGCACACGGAGGCCGCTCGCAAAGTCTCGCGCCATTCCGAGTCCGGCGGACGAAGTTGGCCAGCACCACCCCCCAAGGCTATAGCTCCACCGTTTCTGTGGCCTTTTTCCGCTGGACGAACTTGGCGCCCCGGCCTTCGGACGGTTATTTTTGGGCGCGGCTGTGCCCGGTGCCTAATTTTGGCACACGGAGGCCGCTCGCAAAGTCTCGCGCCATTCCGAGTCCGGCGGACGAAGTTGGCTAGCCCCACCCCCCAAGGCTATAGCACACCCGTTTCTGTGGCCTATTTCCGCTGGACGAAATTGGCACCCCGGCCTTCGGACGGTTTTTTTTGGGCGCGGCTGTGCCCGGGGCCTATTTTTGGCACACGGAGGCCGCTCGCAAAGTCTCGCGCCATTCCGAGTCCGGCGGACAAAGTAGGCCAGCCCCACCCCCCAAGGCTATAGCCCACCCGTTTTTGTGGCCTTTTTCCGCTGGACGAACTTGGTGCCCCGGCCTTCGGGTGGTTATTTTTGCGCACGGCTGTGCCCGGGGCCTATTTTTGGCACACGGAGGCCGCTCGCAAAGTCTCGCGCCATTCCGAGTCCGGCGGACGAAGTAGGCCAGCCCCACCCCCCAAGGCTATAGCCCACCCGTTTCTGTGGCCTTTTTGCGCTGGATGAACTTGGCGCCCCGTCCTTCGGACGGTTATTTTTGGGCTCGGCTGTGCCCGGGTTTATTTTTGGCACACGGAGGCCGCTGGCAAAGTCTCGCGCCATTCCTAGTCCGGCGGACGAAGTTGGCCAGCCCCACCCCCCAAGGCTATAGCCCACCCGTTTTTGTGGCCTTTTTGCGCTGGACGAACTTGGCGCCCCGGTCTTCGGGCAGTTATTTTTACGCGCGGCTGTGCCCGGGTCCTATTTTTGGCACACGGAGGGCGCTCGTAAAGTCTCGCGCCATTCCGAGTCCGGCGGACGAAGTTGGCCAGCACCACCCCCCAAGGCTATAGCCCACCCATTTGTGGCCTTTTTCGCTGGACGAACTTGGCGCCCCGAACTTCGGACGGTAATTTTTGGGCGCGGCTGTGTCCGGGGCCTAATTTTGGCACACGGAGGCCACTGGCAAAGTCTCGAGCCATTCCGAGTCCGGCGGACGAAGTTGGCCAGCCCCACCCCCCAAGGCTATAGCCCACCCGTTTCTGTGGCCTTTTTCCGCTGGATGAACTTGGCGCCCCGGCCTTCGGACGGTTATTTTTGGGCTCGGCTGTGCCCGGGTTTATTTTTGGCACATGGAGGCCGCTGGGAAAGTCTCGCACCATTCCTAGTCCGGCGGACGAAGTTGGCCAGCCCCACCCCCCAAGGCTATAGCCCACCCGTTTTTGTGGCCTTTTTCCGCTGGACGAACTTGGCGCCCCGGCCTTCAGGCGGTTATTTTTATGCGCGGCTGTGCCTGGAGCCTATTTTTGGCACACGGAGGCCGCTCGCAAAGTCTCGCGCCATTCCGAGTCCGGCGGACGAAGTTGGCCAGCA
Source organism: Citrus sp. QX-2021 (assembly GCA_030444885.1). Taxonomy (NCBI): domain Eukaryota; kingdom Viridiplantae; phylum Streptophyta; class Magnoliopsida; order Sapindales; family Rutaceae; genus Citrus; species Citrus sp. QX-2021. Next base: position 474,388 of record JAUJEF010000089.1, read on the forward strand.
CCACCCCCCAAGGCTATAGCCCACCCGTTTCTGTGGCCTTTTTCCGCTGGACGAACTTGGCGCCCCGATCTTCGGACGGTAATTTTTGGGCGCGGCTGTGCCCGGGGCCTAATTTTGCCACACGGAGGCCGTTCGCAAAGTCTCGCGCCATTCCGAGTCCGGCGGACGAAGTTGGCCAGCCCCACCCCCCAAGGCTATAGCCCACCCGTTTCTGTGGCCTATTTCCGCTGCACGAACTTGGCGCCCCCGCCTTCGGACGGTTTTTTTTGGATGCGGCTGTGCCCGGGGCCTATTTTTGGCACACGGAGGCCGCTCGCAAAGTCTCGCGCCATTCTGAGTCCGGCGGACGAAGTAGGCCAGCCCCACCCCCCAAGGCTATAGCCAACCCGTTTCTGTGGCCTTTTTGCGCTGGATGAACTTGGCGCCCCGGCCTTCGGACGGTTATTTTTGGGCGCGGCTGTGCCCGGGGCCTATTTTTGGCACACAGAGGCCGCTGGCAAAGTCTCGCGCCATTCCTAGTCCGGCGGACGAAGTTGGCCAGCCCCACCCCCCAAGGCTATAGCCCACCCGTTTTTGTGGCCTTTTTCCACTGGACGAACTTGGATCTTGGCGCCCCGGCCTTCGGGCGGTTATTTTTGGGCGCGGCTGTGCCCGGGGCCTATTTTTGGAACACGGAGGCCGCTCGCAAAGTCTCGCGCCATTCCGAGTCCGGCGGACGAAGTCGGCCAGCCCCACCCCCCAAAGCTTGGCGCCCCGGCCTTCGGGAGGTTATTTTTGGGCGCGGGTGTGTCCGGGGCCTATTTTTGGCACACGGAGGCCGCTCGTAAAGTCTCGCGCCATTCCGAGTCCGGCGGACGAAGTTGGCCAGCCCCACCCCCCAAGTCTCTAGCCCACCCGTTTTTGTGGCCTTTTTCCGCTGGACGAACTTGGCGCCCCGAACTTCGGGCGGTTATTTTTTGGCGCGGCTGTGCCCGGGGCTTATTTTTGGTACACGGAGGCCGCCAGAAGTCTCGCGCCATTCCGAGTCCGGCGGACGAAGTTGGCCAGCCCCACCCCCCAAGGCTATAGCCCACCCGTTTTTGTGGCCTTTTTCCGCTGGACGAACTTGGCGCCCCGGCCTTCGGGTGGTTATTTTTGGGCGCGGATGTGCCCGGGGCCTATTTTTGGCACTCGGAGGCCGCTCGCAAAGTCTCGCGCCATTCCTAGTCCGGCGGACGAAGTTGGCCAGCCCCACCCCCCAAGGCTATAGCCCACCCGTTTTTGTGGCCTTTTTCCGCTGGACGAACTTGGCGCCCCGGCCTTCGGGCGGTTATTTTTTGGCACGGCTGTGCCCGGCTACTATTTTTGGCACACGGAGGCCGCACGCAAAGTCTCGCGCCAGTCCGAGTCCGGCGGACGAAGATGGCAAGCCCCACCCCCCAAGGCTATAGCCCACCCGTTTTTGTGGCCTTTTTCCGCTGGACGAACTTGGCGCCCCGGCCTTCGGGCGGTTATTTTTGGGCGAGGCTGTGCCCGGGGCCTAATTTTGGCACACGGAGGCCGCTCGCAAAGTCTCGCGCCATTCCGAGTCCGGCGGACGAAGTTGGCCAGCACCACCCCCCAAGGCTATAGCCCACCCGTTTCTGTGGCCTTTTTCCGCTGGACGAACTTGGCGCCCCGATCTTCGGACGGTAATTTTTGGGCGCGGCTGTGCCCGGGGCCTAATTTTGCCACACGGAGGCCGTTCGCAAAGTCTCGCGCCATTCCGAGTCCGGCGGACGAAGTTGGCCAGCCCCACCCCCCAAGGCTATAGCCCACCCGTTTTTGTGGCCTTTTTCCGCTGGACGAACTTGGCGCCCCGGCCTTCGGGCGGTTGTTTTTGGGCGCGGATGTGTCCAGGGCCTATTTTTGCCACACGGAGGCCGCTCGCAAAGTCTTGCGCCATTCCGAGTCCGGCGGACGAAGTCGGCCAGCCCCACCCCCCAAAGCTTGGCGCCCTGGCCTTCGGGAGGTTATTTTTGGGCGCGGGTGTGCCCGGTGCCTATTTTTGGCACACGGAGGCCGCTCGTAAAGTCTTGCGCCATTCCGAGTCCGGCGGACGAAGTTGGCCAGCGCCACCCCCCAAGTCTCTAGCCCACCCGTTTTTGTGGCCTTTTTCCGCTGGACGAACTTGGCGCCCCGGCCTTCGGGCGGTTATTTTTGGGCGCGGCTCTATCCGGGGCCTATTTTTAGCACACGGAGGCGCCTCGCAAAGTCTCATGCCATTCCGAGTCCGGCAGACGAAGTTGGCCAGCCTCACCCCCCAAGGCTATAGCCCACCCGTTTTTGCTGCCTTTTTCCGCTTGACGAACTTGGCGCCCCGGCCTTCGGGCGGTTATTTTTGGGCGCGGGTGTTCCCGGGGCCTATTTTTGGCACACGGAGGCCGCTCGCAATGTCTCGCGCTATTCCGAGTCCGGCGGACGAAGTTGGCCAGCCCCACCCCCCAAGGCTATAGCCCACCCGTTTTTGTGGCCTTTTTCCGCTGGACGAACTTGGATCTTGGCGCCCCGGCCTTCGGGCGGTTATTTTTGGGCGCGGCTGTGCCCGGGGCCTATTTTTGGAACACGGAGGCCGCTCGCAAAGTCTCGCGCCATTCCGAGTCCGGCGGACGAAGTCGGCCAGCCCCACCCCCCAAAGCTTGGCGCCCCGATCTTCGGACGGTAATTTTTGGGCGCGGCTGTGCCCGGGGCCTAATTTTGCCACACGGAGGCCGTTCGCAAAGTCTCGCGCCATTCCGAGTCCGGCGGACGAAGTTGGCCAGCCCCACCCCCCAAGTCTCTAGCCCACCCGTTTTTGTGGCCTTTTTCCGCTGGACGAACTTGGCGCCCCGAACTTCGGGCGGTTATTTTTTGGCGCGGCTGTGCCCGGGGCTTATTTTTGGTACACGGAGGCCGCTCGTAAAGTCTCGCGCCATTCCGAGTCCGGCGAACGAAGTTGGCCAGCCCCACCCCCCAAGGCTATAGCCCACCCGTTTTTGTGGCCTTTTTCCGCTGGACGAACTTGGCGCCCCGGCCTTCGGGTGGTTATTTTTGGGCGCGGATGTGCCCGGGGCCTATTTTTGGCACTCGGAGGCCACTCGCAAAGTCTCGCGCCATTCCTAGTCCGGCGGACGAAGTTGGCCAGCCCCACCCCCCAAGGCTATAGCCCACCCGTTTTTGTGGCCTTTTTCCGCTGGACGAACTTGGATCTTGGCGCCCCGGCCTTCGGGCGGTTATTTTTGGGCGCGGCTGTGCCCGGGGCCTATTTTTGGAACACGGAGGCCGCTCGCAAAGTCTCGCGCCATTCCGAGTCCGGCGGACGAAGTCGGCCAGCCCCACCCCCCAAAGCTTGGCGCCCCGATCTTCGGACGGTAATTTTTGGGCGCGGCTGTGCCCGGGGCCTAATTTTGCCACACGGAGGCCGTTCGCAAAGTCTCGCGCCATTCCGAGTCCGGCGGACGAAGTTGGCCAGCCCCACCCCCCAAGTCTCTAGCCCACCCGTTTTTGTGGCCTTTTTCCGCTGGACGAACTTGGCGCCCCGGCCTTCGGGTGGTTATTTTTTGGCGCGGCTGTGCCCGGGGCTTATTTTTGGTACACGGAGGCCGCTCGTAAAGTCTCGCGCCATTCCGAGCCCGGCGGACGAAGTTGGCCAGCCCCACCACCCAAGGCTATAGCCCACCCGTTTTTGAGGCCTTTTTCCGCTGGACGAACTTGGCGCCCCGGCCTTCGGGTGGTTATTTTTGGGCGCGGATGTGCCCGGGGCCTATTTTTGGCACTCGGAGGCCGCTCGCAAAGTCTCGCGCCATTCCAAGTCCGGCGGACGAAGTTGGCCAGCCCCACCCCCCAAGGCTATAGCCCACCCGTTTTTGTGGCCTTTTTCCGCTGGACGAACTTGGCGCCCCGGCCTTCGGGCGGTTATTTTTTGGCACGGCTGTGCCCGGCTACTATTTTTGGCACACGGAGGCCGCACGCAAAGTTTCGCGCCATTCCGAGTCCGGCGGACGAAGATGGCAAGCCCCACCCCCCAAGGCTATAGCCCACCCGTTTTTGTGGCCTTTTTCCGCTGGACGAACTTGGGGCCCCGGCCTTCGGGCGGTTATTTTTGGGCGAGGCTGTGCCCGGGGCCTAATTTTGGCACACGGAGGCCGCTCGCAAAGTCTCGCGCCATTCCGAGTCCGGCGGACGAAGTTGGCCAGCCCCATCCCCCAAGGCTATAGCCCACCCGTTTCTGTGGCCTATTTCCGTTGGACGAACTTGGCGCCCCCGCCTTCGGACGGTTTTTTTTGGATGCGGCTGTGCCCGGGGCCTATTTTTGGCACACGGAGGCCGCTCGCAAAGTCTCGCGCCATTCTGAGTCCGGCGGACGAAGTAGGCCAGCCCCACCCCCAAAGGCTATAGCCCACCCGTTTTTGTGGCCTTTTTCCGCTGGACGAACTTGGCGCCCCGGCCTTCGGGCGGTTGTTTTTGGGCGCGGATGTGTCCAGGGCCTATTTTTGCCACACGGAGGCCGCTCGCAAAGTCTTGCGCCATTCCGAGTCCGGCGGACGAAGTCGGCCAGCCCCACCCCCCAAAGCTTGGCGCCCTGGCCTTCGGGAGGTTATTTTTGGGCGCGGGTGTGCCCGGTGCCTATTTTTGGCACACGGAGGCCGCTCGTAAAGTCTTGCGCCATTCCGAGTCCGGCGGACGAAGTTGGCCAGCGCCACCCCCCAAGTCTCTAGCCCACCCGTTTTTGTGGCCTTTTTCCGCTGGACGAACTTGGCGCCCCGGCCTTCGGGCGGTTATTTTTGGGCGCGGCTCTATCCGGGGCCTATTTTTAGCACACGGAGGCGCCTCGCAAAGTCTCATGCCATTCCGAGTCCGGCAGACGAAGTTGGCCAGCCTCACCCCCCAAGGCTATAGCCCACCCGTTTTTGCTGCCTTTTTCCGCTTGACGAACTTGGCGCCCCGGCCTTCGGGCGGTTATTTTTGGGCGCGGGTGTTCCCGGGGCCTATTTTTGGCACACGGAGGCCGCTCGCAATGTCTCGCGCTATTCCGAGTCCGGCGGACGAAGTTGGCCAGCCCCACCCCCCAAGGCTATAGCCCATCCGTTTTTGTGGCCTTTTTCCGCTGGATGAACTTGGCGCCCCAGCCTTCGGGCGGTTATTTTTGGGCGCGGCTGTGCCCAGGGCCTATTTTTGGCACACGGAGGCCGCTCGCAAAGTCTCGCACAATTCCGAGTCCGGCGGACGAAGTGGGCCAGCCCCACCCCCCAAGGCTATAGCCCACCCGTTTTTGCTGCCTTTTTCCGCTGGACGAACTTGGCGCCCCGGCCTTTGGGCGGTTATTTTTGGACGCGGCCGTTCCCGGGGCCTATTTTTGGCACACGGAGGCCGCTCGCAATGTCTCGCGCTATTCCGAGTCCGGCGGACGAAGTTGGCCAGCCCCACCCCCCAAGGCTATAGCCCATCCGTTTTTGTGGCCTTTTTCCGCTGGATGAACTTGGCACCCCGGCCTTCGGACGGTTATTTTTGGGCGCGGCTGTGGCCGGGGCCTATTTTTGGCACACGGAGGCGGCTCGCAAAGTCTCGCGCCATTCCGAGTCCGGCGGACGAAGTTGGCCAGCCCCACCCCCCAAGGCTATAGCCCACCCGTTTTAGTGGCCTTTTTGCGCTGGACGAACTTGGCGCCGCGGCCTTCGGGCGGGTATTTTTTGGTGCGGCTGTGCCCGCGGCCTATTTTTGGCACACGGAGGCGCCTCGCAAAGTCTCGCGCAATTCCGAGTCAGGCGGATGAAGTTGGCCAGCCCCACCCCCCAAGGCTATAGCCCACCCGTTTTTGTGGCCTTTTTCCGCTGGACGAACTTGGCGCCGCGGCCTTCGGGAGGGTATTTTTGGGCGCGGCTGTGGCCGAGGCCTATTTTTGGCACACGGAGGCACCTCGTAAAGTATCTCACCATTCCGAGTCCGGCGGACGAAGCTGGCCAGCCCCACCCCCCAAGGCTATAGCCCACCCGTTTTTGTGGCCTTTTTCCGCTGGACGAACTTGGCGCCGCGGCCTTCGGGCGGGTATTTTTGGGCGCCGCTGTGCCCGCGGCCTATTTTTGTCACACGGAGGTTCCTCGTAAAGTCTCGCGCCATTCCGAGTCCGGCGGACGAAGTTGGCCAGCCCCACCCCCCAAGGCTATAGCCCACCCGTTTTTGTGGCCTTTTTCCACTGGACGAACTTGGCGCCGCGGCCTTCGGGCGAGTATTTTTGGGTGAGGCCTTGCCCGGGGCCTATTTTTGGCACACGGTGGCGCCTCGCAAAGTCTCGCGCCAATCCGAGTCCGGCGGACCTAGTTGGCCAGCCCCACCCCCCAAGGCTATAGCCCACCCGTTTTTGTGGCCTTTTTCCACTGGACGAACTTGGCGCCGCGGCCTTCGGGCGAGTATTTTTGGGTGAGTCCTTGCCCGGGGCCTATTTTTGGCACACGGTGGCGCCTCGCAAAGTCTCGCGCCAATCCGAGTCCGGCGGACCTAGTTGGCCAGCCCCACCCCCCAAGGCTATAGCCCACCCGTTTTTGTGGCCTTTTTCCCCTGGACGAACTTGGCGCCGCGCCTTCAAGCAGTATTTTTGGGTGAGTCCTTGCCCGGGGCCTATTTTTGGCACACGGTGGCGCCTCGCAAAGTCTCGCGCCAATCCGAGTCCGGCGGACCTAGTTGGCCAGCCCCACCCCCCAAGGCTATAGCCCACCCGTTTTTGTGGCCTTTTTCCGCTGGACGAACTTGGCGCCGCGGCCTTCGGGCGGGTATTTTTGGGCGGGGCTACGCCCGCGGCCCAGTTTTGGCGCACGGAGGTGCCTCGCAAAGTCTCGCGCCATTCCGAGTCCGGCGGACGAAGTCGGCCAGCCCCACCCCAGAAGGCTATAGCCCACCCGTTTTTGTGGCCTTTTTCCGCTGGACGAACTTGGCGCCGCGGCCTTCGGGAGGGTATTTTTGGGTGCGGCTGTGGCCGAGGCCTATTTTTGGCACACGGAGGCACCTCGTAAAGTATCGCACCATTCCGAGTCCGGCGGACGAAGCTGGCCAGCCCCACCCCCCAAGGCTATAGCCCACCCGTTTTTGTGGCCTTTTTCCGCTGGACGAACTTGGCGCCGCGGCCTTCGGGCGGGTATTTTTGGGCGCCGCTGTGCCCGCGGCCTATTTTTGTCACACGGAGGTTCCTCGTAAAGTCTCGCGCCATTCCGAGTCCGGCGGACGAAGTAGGCCAGCCCCACCCCCCAAGGCTATAGCCCACCCGTTTTTGTGGCCTTTTTCCACTGGACGAACTTGGCGCCGCGGCCTTCGGGCGAGTATTTTTGGGCGAGTCCTTGCCCGGGGCCTATTTTTGGCATACGGTGGCGCCTCGCAAAGTCTCGCGCCAATCCGAGTCCGGCGGACCTAGTTGGCCAGCCCCACCCCCCAAGGCTATAGCCCACCCGTTTTTGTGGCCTTTTTCCGCTGGACGAACTTGGCGCCGCGGCCTTCGGGCGGGTATTTTTGGGCGGGGCTGTGCCCGCGGCCCAGTTTTAGCGCACGGAGGCGCCTCGCAAAGTCTCGCGCCATTCCGAGTCCGGCGGACGAAGTCGGCCAGCCCCACCCCAGAAGGCTATAGCCCACCCGTTTTTGTGGCCTTTTTCCGCTGGACGAACTTGGCGCCGCGGCCTTCGGGCGGGTATTTTTGGGCGCAGCTTTGCCCGCGGCCTATTTTTGGCACACGGAGGCACCTCGAAAAGTCTCGCACCATTCCGAGTCCGGCGGACGAAGTTGGCCAGCCCCACCCCCCAAGGCTATAGCCCACCCGTTTTTGCTGCCTTTTTCCGCTTGACGAACTTGGCGCCCCGGCCTTCGGGCGGTTATTTTTGGACGCGGCCGTTCCCGGGGCCTATTTTTGGCACACGGAGGCCGCTCGCAATGTCTCGCGCTATTCCGAGTCCGGCGGACGAAGTTGGCCAGCCCCACCCCCCAAGGCTATAGCCCATCCGTTTTTGTGGCCTTTTTGCGCTGGATGAACTTGGCACCCCGGCCTTCGGACGGTTATTTTTGGGCGCGGCTGTGGCCGGGGCCTATTTTTGGCACACGGAGGCGGCTCGCAAAGTCTCGCGCCATTCCGAGTCCGGCGGACGAAGTTGGCCAGCCCCACCCCCCAAGGCTATAGCCCACCCGTTTTAGTGGCCTTTTTGCGCTGGACGAACTTGGCGCCGCGGCCTTCGGGCGGGTATTTTTTGGTGCGGCTGTGCCCGCGGCCTATTTTTGGCACACGGAGGCGCCTCGCAAAGTCTCGCGCAATTCCGAGTCAGGCGGATGAAGTTGGCCAGCCCCACCCCCCAAGGCTATAGCCCACCCGTTTTTGTGGCCTTTTTCCGCTGGACGAACTTGGCGCCGCGGCCTTCGGGAGGGTATTTTTGGGTGCGGCTGTGGCCGAGGCCTATTTTTGGCACACGGAGGCACCTCGTAAAGTCTCGCGCCATTCCGAGTCCGGCGGACGAAGCTGGCCAGCCCCACCCCCCAAGGCTATAGCCCACCCATTTTTGTGGCCTTTTTCCGCTGGACGAACTTGGCGCCGCGGCCTTCGGGCGGGTATCTTTGGGGGCGGCTGTGTCCGCGGCCGAGTTTTGGCACACGGAAGCGCCTCGCAAAGTCTCGCGCCATTCGGAGTCCGGCGGACGAAGTTCGCCGGCCCCACCCCCGAAGGCTATAGCCCACCCGTTTTTGTGGCCTTTTTCCGCTGGACGAACTTGGCACCGCGGCCTTCGGGCGGGTATTTTTGGGCGCGACTGTGCCCGCGGCCTATTTTTGGCACACGGAGGTGCCTCGCAAAGTCTCGCGCCATTCCGAGTCTGGCGGACGAAGTTGGCAGCCCCTCCCCCCAAGGCTATAGCCCACCCGTTTTTTGGCCATTTTTCCGCTGGTCGAACGTGGCGCCCCGGCCTTTGGGCGGTTATTTTTGGGCGCGGCTGTGCCCCCGGTCTATTTTTGGCACGCGGAGGCTGCTCGCAAAGTCTCGCCCCATTCCGAGTCCGGCGGACGAAGTTGGCCAGCCCCTCCCCTCAAGGCTATAGCCCACCCGTTTTTTGGCCATTTTTCCGCTGGACGAACTTGGCCCGCCGGCCTTCGGGCAGTTATTTTTGGGCGCGGCTGTGCCCGGGGCCTATTTTTGGCACACAGAGGCCGCTCGCAAAGTCTCGCGCCATTCCGAGTCCGGCGGACGAAGTTGGCCAGCCCCACCCCCCAAGGCTATAGCCCACCCGTTTTTGTGGCCTTTTTCCGCTGGACGAACTTGGCGCCCCGGCCTTCGGGCAGTTATTTTTGGACGCGGCTATGCCGGGGGCCTATTTTTGGCACACGGAGGCCGCTCGCAAAGTCTCGCGCCATTCCGAGTCCGGCGGACGAAGTTGGCCAGCCCCACCCCCCATGGCTATAGCCCACCCGTTTTTTTGGCCTTTTTCAGCTGGACGAACTTGGCGCCCCGGCCTTCGGGCGGTTATTTGTGGACGCGGCTGTGCCAGGGGCCTATTTTTGGCACACGGAGGCCGCTCGCAAAGTCTCGCACCATTCCGAGTCCGGCGGACGAAGTTGGCCAGCCCCACCCCCCAAGGCTATAGCCCACCCGTTTTTGTGGCCTTTTTCCGCTGGACGAACTTGGTGCCCCGGCCTTCGGGCGGTTATTTTGGGCGCGGCTGTGCCCGGGGCCTATTTTTGGCACACGGAGGCCCCTCGCAAAGTCTCGCGCCATTCCGAGTCCGGCGGACGAAGTTGGCCAGCCCCACCCCCCAAGGGTATAGCCCACCCGTTTTTGTGGGCTTTTTCCGCTGGACGAACTTGGTGCCCCGGCCTTCGGGCGGTTATTTTTGGGCGCGTCTGTGTCCGGGGCCTATTTTTGGCACACGGAGGCCGCTCGCAAAGTCTCGCGCCATTCCGAGTCCGGCGGACGAAGATGGCCAGCCCCACCCCCCAAGGCTATAGCCCACCCGTTTTTGTGGCCTTTTTCCGCTGGGCGAACTTGGCGCCCCGGCCTTTGGCGATTATTTTTGGGTGCGGCTGTGCTCGGGGCCTATTTTTGGCACACGGAGGCCGCTCGCAAAGTCTCGCGCCATTCCGAGTCCGGCGGACGAAGTTGGCCAGCCCCACCCCCCAAGGCTATAGCCCACCCGTTTTTGTGGCCTTTTTCCGCTGGACGAACTTGGCGCCCCGGCCTTCGGGCTGTTATTTTTGGGCGCTGCTGTGCTCGGGGCCTATTTTTGGCATACGGAGGCCGCTCACAAAATCTCGCGCCATTCCGAGTCCGGCGGACGAAGTTGGCCAGCCCCACCCCCCAACGCCATAGCCCACCCGTTTTTGGGGCCTTTTTCAGCTGGACAAACTTGGCGGCCCGGCCTTCGGGTGGTAATTTTTGGACGCGGCTGTGCCAGGGGCCTATTTTTGGCACACGGAGGCCGCTCGCAAAGTCTCGCGCCATTCCGAGTCCGGCGGACGAAGTTGGCCAGCCCCACCCCCCAAGGCGATAGCCCACCCGTTTTTGTGGCCTTTTTCCGCTGGGCGAACTTGGCGCCCCGGCCTTCGGCGATTATTTTTGGGCGCGGCTGTGTCCGGGGCCTATTTTTGGTACACGGAGGCCGCTCGCAAAGTCTCGCGCCATTCCGAGTCCGGCGGACGAAGATGGCCAGCCCCACCCCCCAAGGCTATAGCCCACCCGTTTTTGTGGCCTTTTTCCGCTGGACGAACTTGTCGCCCCGGCCTTCGGCGATTATTTTTGGGCGCGGCTGTGCCCGGGGCCTATTTTTGGCACACAGAAGCCGCTCGCAAAGTCTCGCGCCATTCCGAGTCCGGCGGACGAACTTGGCCAGCCCCACCCCCCAACGCTATAGCCCACCCGTTTATGTGGCCTTTTTCCGCTGGACGAACTTGGCGCCCCGGCCTTCGGGTGGTTATTTTTGGGCGCGGCTGTGCTCGGGGCCTATTTTTGGCACACGGAGGCCGCTCGCAAAGTCTCGCGCCATTCCGAGTCCGGCGGACGAAGTTGGCCAGCCCCACCCCCCAAGGCTATAGCCCACCCGTTTTTGTGGCCTTTTTCCGCTGGACGAACTTGGCGCCCCGGCCTTCGGGCTGTTATTTTTGGGCGCTGCTGTGCTCGGGGCCTATTTTTGGCACACGGAGGCCGCTCACAAAATCTCGCGCCATTCCGAGTCCGGCGGACGAAGTTGGCCAGCCCCACCCCCCAACGCCATAGCCCACCCGTTTTTGGGGCCTTTTTCAGCTGGACAAACTTGGCGGCCCGGCCTTCGGGTGGTTATTTTTGGACGCGGCTGTGCCGGGGGCCTATTTTTGGCACACGGAGGCCGCTCGCAAAGTCTCGCGCCATTCCGAGTCCGGCGGACGAAGTTGGCCAGCCCCACCCCCCATGGCTATAGCCCACCCGTTTTTATGGCCTTTTTCAGCTGGACGAACTTGGCGCCCCGGCCTTCGGGCGGTTATTTGTGGACGCGGCTGTGCCAGGGGACTATTTTTGGCACACGGAGGCCGCTCGCAAAGTCTCGCACCATTCCGAGTCCGGCGGACGAAGTTGGCCAGCCCCACCCCCCAAGGGTATAGCCCACCCGTTTTTGTGGCCTTTTTCCGCTGGACGAACTTGGTGCCCCGGCCTTCGGGCGGTTATTTTTGGGCGCGTCTGTGTCCGGGGCCTATTTTTGGCACACGGAGGCCGCTCGCAAAGTCTCGCGCCATTCCGAGTCCGGCGGACGAAGATGGCCAGCCCCACCCCCCAAGGCTATAGCCCACCCGTTTTTGTGGCCTTTTTCTGCTGGGCGAACTTGGCGCCCCGGCCTTCGGCGATTATTTTTGGGCGCGGCTGTGCTCGGGGCCTATTTTTGGCACACGGAGGCCGCTCGCAAAGTCTCGCGCCATTCCGAGTCCGGCGGACGAAGTTGGCCAGCCCCACCCCCCAAGGCTATAGCCCACCCGTTTTTGTGGCCTTTTTCCGCTGGACGAACTTGGCGCCCCGGCCTTCGGGCTGTTATTTTTGGGCGCTGCTGTGCTCGGGGCCTATTTTTGGCACACGGAGGCCGCTCACAAAATCTCGCGCCATTCCGAGTCCGGCGGACGAAGTTGGCCAGCCCCACCCCCCAACGCCATAGCCCACCCGTTTTTGGGGCCTTTTTCAGCTGGACAAACTTGGCGGCCCGGCCTTCGGGTGGTTATTTTTGGACGCGGCTGTGCCAGGGGTCTATTTTTGGCACACGGAGGCCGCTCGCAAAGTCTCGCGCCATTCCGAGTCCGGCGGACGAAGTTGGCCAGCCCCACCCCCCAAGGCGATAGCCCACCCGTTTTTGTGGCCTTTTTCCGCTGGGCGAACTTGGCGCCCCGGCCTTCGGCGATTATTTTTGGGCACGGCTGTGCTCGGGGCCTATTTTTGGCACACGGAGGCCGCTCGCAAAGTCTCGCGCCATTCCGAGTCCGGCGGACGAAGTTGGCCAGCCCCACCCCCCAAGGCTATAGCCCACCCGTTTTTGTGGCCTTTTTCAGCTGGACGAACTTGGCGCCCCGGCCTTCGAGCTGTTATTTTCGGGCGCGGCTGTGCTCGGGGCCTATTTTTGGCACACGGAGGCCGCTCACAAAATCTCGCGCCATTCCGAGTCCGGCGGACGAAGTTGGCCAGCCCCACCCCCCAACGCCATAGCCCACCCGTTTTTGGGGCCTTTTTCAGCTGGACAAACTTGGCGGCCCGGCCTTCGGGTGGTTATTTTTGGACGCGGCTGTGCCAGGGGCCTATTTTTGGCACACGGAGGCCGCTCGCAAAGTCTCAAGCAATTCCGAGTCCGGCGGACGAAGTTGGCCAGCCCCACCCCCCAAGGCGATAGCCCACCCGTTTTTGTGGCCTTTTTCCGCTGGACGAACTTGGCGCCCCGGCCTTCGGGCGGTTATTTTTGGGCGCGGCTGTGTCCGGGGCCTATTTTTGGCACACGGAGGCCGCTCGCAAAGTCTCGCGCCATTCCGAGTCCGGCGGACGAAGATGGCCAGCCCCACCCCCCAAGGCTATAGCCCACCCGTTTTTGTGGCCTTTTTCCGCTGGACGAACTTGTCGCCCCGGCCTTCGGCGATTATTTTTGGGCGCGGCTGTGCCCGGGGCCTATTTTTGGCACACAGAAGCCGCTCGCAAAGTCTCGCGCCATTCCGAGTCCGGCGGACGAACTTGGCCAGCCCCACCCCCGAAGGCTATAGCCCACCCGTTTATGTGGCCTTTTTCCGCTGGACGAACTTGGCGCCCCGGCCTTCGGGTGGTTATTTTTGGGCGCGGCTGTGCCCGGGGCCTATTTTTGGCACACGGAGGCCGTTCGTAAAGTCTCGCGCCATTCCGAGTCTGGCGGACGAAGTGGGCCAGCCCCACCCCCCAACGCTATAGCCCACCCGTTTTTGTGGCCTTTTTCCGCTGGACGAACTTGGCACCCCGGCGTTCGGGCGGTTATTTTTGGGCGCGGCTGTGCCCGTGGCCTATTTTTCGCACGCGGAGGCCGCTCGCAAAGTCTCGCCCCATTCCGAGTCCGGCGGACGAAGATGGCCAGCCCCACCCCCCAAGGCTATAGCCCACCCGTTTTTGTGGCCTTTTTCCGCTGGACGAACTTGGCGCCCCGGCCGTCGGGCGGTTATTTTTGGACGCGGCTGTGTCCGGGGACTATTTTTGGCACACGGAGGCCGCTCGCAAATTCTCGCGCCAATCCGAGTCCGGCGGACGAAGTTGGCCAGCCCCACCCCCCATGGCTATAGCCCACCCGTTTTTGTGGCCTTTTTCAGCTGGACGAACTTGGCGCCCCGGCTTTCGGGTGGTTATTTTTTGACGCGGCTGTGCCAGGGGCCTATTTTTGGTACACGGAGGCCGCTCGCAAAGTCTCGCACCATTCCGAGTCTGGCGGACGAAGTTGGCCAGCCCCACCCCCCATGGCTATAGCCCACCCGTTTTTGTGGCCTTTTTCAGCTCGACGAACTTGGCGCCCCGGCCTTCGGGCTATTATTTTCGGACGCGGCTGTGCCAGGGGCCTATTTTTGGTACACGGAGGCCGCTCGCAAAGTCTCGCACCATTCCGAGTCCGGCGGACGAAGTTGGCCAGCCCCACCCCCCAAGGCTATAGCCCACCCGTTTTTGTGGCCTTTTTCCGCTGGACGAACTTGGCGCCCCGGCCTTCGGGCTGTTATTTTTGGGCGCTGCTGTGCTCGGGGCCTATTTTTGGCACACGGAGGCCGCTCACAAAATCTCGCGCCATTCCGAGTCCGGCGGACGAAGTTGGCCAGCCCCACCCCCCAACGCCATAGCCCACCCGTTTTTGGGGCCTTTTTCAGCTGGACAAACTTGGCGGCCCGGCCTTCGGGTGGTTATTTTTGGACGCGGCTGTGCCAGGGGTCTATTTTTGGCACACGGAGGCCGCTCGCAAAGTCTCGCGCCATTCCGAGTCCGGCGGACGAAGTTGGCCAGCCCCACCCCCCAAGGCGATAGCCCACCCGTTTTTGTGGCCTTTTTCCGCTGGGCGAACTTGGCGCCCCGGCCTTCGGCGATTATTTTTGGGCACGGCTGTGCTCGGGGCCTATTTTTGGCACACGGAGGCCGCTCGCAAAGTCTCGCGCCATTCCGAGTCCGGCGGACGAAGTTGGCCAGCCCCACCCCCCAAGGCTATAGCCCACCCGTTTTTGTGGCCTTTTTCCGCTGGACGAACTTGGCGCCCCGGCCTTCGAGCTGTTATTTTCGGGCGCGGCTGTGCTCGGGGCCTATTTTTGGCACACGGAGGCCGCTCACAAAATCTCGCGCCATTCCGAGTCCGGCGGACGAAGTTGGCCAGCCCCACCCCCCAACGCCATAGCCCACCCGTTTTTGGGGCCTTTCTCAGCTGGACAAACTTGGCGGCCCGGCCTTCGGGTGGTTATTTTTGGACGCGGCTGTGCCAGGGGCCTATTTTTGGCACACGGAGGCCGCTCGCAAAGTCTCAAGCAATTCCGAGTCCGGCGGACGAAGTTGGCCAGCCCCACCCCCCAAGGCGATAGCCCACCCGTTTTTGTGGCCTTTTTCCGCTGGACGAACTTGGCGCCCCGGCCTTCGGGCGGTTATTTTTGGGCGCGGCTGTGTCCGGGGCCTATTTTTGGCACACGGAGGCCGCTCGCAAAGTCTCGCGCCATTCCGAGTCCGGCGGACGAAGATGGCCAGCCCCACCCCCCAAGGCTATAGCCCACCCGTTTTTGTGGCCTTTTTCCGCTGGACGAACTTGTCGCCCCGGCCTTCGGCGATTATTTTTGGGCGCGGCTGTGCCCGGGGCCTATTTTTGGCACACAGAAGCCGCTCGCAAAGTCTCGCGCCATTCCGAGTCCGGCGGACGAACTTGGCCAGCCCCACCCCCGAAGGCTATAGCCCACCCGTTTATGTGGCCTTTTTCCGCTGGACGAACTTGGCGCCCCGGCCTTCGGGTGGTTATTTTTGGGCGCGGCTGTGCCCGGGGCCTATTTTTGGCACACGGAGGCCGTTCGTAAAGTCTCGCGCCATTCCGAGTCTGGCGGACGAAGTGGGCCAGCCCCACCCCCCAACGCTATAGCCCACCCGTTTTTGTGGCCTTTTTCCGCTGGACGAACTTGGCACCCCGGCGTTCGGGCGGTTATTTTTGGGCGCGGCTGTGCCCGTGGCCTATTTTTCGCACGCGGAGGCCGCTCGCAAAGTCTCGCCCCATTCCGAGTCCGGCGGACGAAGTTGGCCAGCCCCTCCCCCCAAGGCTATAGGACACCCGTTTTTTGGCCATTTTTCCGCTGGACGAACTTGGCGCCCCGGCCATCGATCGGTTATTTTTGGGTACGGCCATGCCCGCGGCCTATTTTTGGCACACGGAGGCCGCTCGCAAAGTCTCGCGCCATTCCGAGTCCGGCGGACGAAGATGGCCAGCCCCACCCCCCAAGGCTATAGCCCACCCGTTTTTGTGGCCTTTTTCCGCTGGACGAACTTGGCGCCCCGGCCGTCGGGCGGTTATTTTAGGACGCGGCTGTGTCCGGGGCCTATTTTTGGCACACGGAGGCCGCTCGCAAAGTCTCGCGCCAATCCGAGTCCGGCGGACGAAGTTGGCCAGCCCCACCCCCCATGGCTATAGCCCACCCGTTTTTGTGGCCTTTTTCCGCTGGACGAACTTGGCGCCCTGGCCGTCGGGCAGTTATTTTTGGACGCGGCTGTGTCCGGGGCCTATTTTTGGCACACGGAGGCCGCTCGCAAATTCTCGCGCCATTCCGAGTCCGGCGGACGAAGATGGCCAGCCCCACCCCCCATGGCTATAGCCCACCCGTTTTTGTGGCCTTTTTCAGCTGGACGAACTTGGCGCCCCGGCCTTCGGGCGGTTATTTTTGGACGCGGCTGTGCCGGGGGCCTATTTTTGGCACACGGAGGCCGCTCGCAAAGTCTCGCGCCATTCCGAGTCCGGCGGACGAAGTTGGCCAGCCCCACCCCCCAAGGCTATAGCCCACCCGTTTTTGTGGCCTTTTTCCGCTGGACGAACTTCGGGCGGTTATTTTTGGGCGCGGCTGTGTCCGGGGCCTATTTTTGGCTCATGGAGGCTGCTCGCAAAGTCTCGCGCCATTCCGAGTCCGGCGGACGAAGATGGCCAGCCCCACCCCCCAAGGCTATAGCCCACCCGTTTTTGTGGCCTTTTTCCGCTGGACGAACTTGGCGCCCTGGCCGTCGGGCAGTTATTTTAGGACGCGGCTGTGTCCGGGGCCTATTTTTGGCACACGGAGGCCGCTCGCAAATTCTCGCGCCATTCCGAGTCCGGCGGACGAAGTTGGCCAGCCCCACCCCCCATGGCTATAGCCCACCCGTTTTTGTGGCCTTTTTCAGCTGGACGAACTTGGCGCCCCGGCTTTCGGGCGGTTATTTTTTGACGCGGCTGTGCCAGGGGCCTATTTTTGGCACACGGAGGCCGCTCGCAAAGTCTCGCGCCATTCCGAGTCCGGCGGACGAAGTTGGCCAGCCCAACCCCCCATGGCTATAGCCCACCCGTTTTTGTGGCCTTTTTCCGCTGGACGAACTTGGCGCCCCGGCCTTCGGGCGGTTATTTTTGGGCGCGGCTGTGTCCGGGGCCTATTTTTGGCACACGGAGGCCGCTGGCAAAGTCTCGCGCCATTCCTAGTCCGGCGGACGAAGATGGCCAGCCCCACCCCCCAAGGCTATAGCCCACCCGTTTTTGTGGCCTTTTTCCGCTGGACGAACTTGGCGCCCCGGCCGTCGGGCGGTTATTTTTGGACGCGGCTGTGTCCGGGGCCTATTTTTGGCACGCGGAGGCCGCTCGCAAAGTCTCGCCCCATTCTGAGTCCGGCGGACGAAGTTGGCCAGCCCCTCCCCCCAAGGCTATAGGACACCCGTTTTTTGGCCATTTTTCCGCTGGACGAACTTGGCGCCCCGTTCATCGATCGGTTATTTTTGGGTACGGCCATGCCCGCGGCCTATTTTTGGCACACGGAGGCCGCTCGCAAAGTCTCGCGCCAATCCGAGTCCGGCGGACGAAGTTGGCCAGCCCCACCCCCCATGGCTATAGCCCACCCGTTTTTGTGGCCTTTTTCAGCTGGACGAACTTGGCGCCCCGGCCTTCGGGTGGTTATTTTTGGACGCGGCTGTGCCGGGGGCCTATTTTTGGCATACGGAGGCCGCTCGCAAAGTCTCGCGCCATTCCGAGTCCGGCGGACGAAGTTGGCCAGCCCCACCCCCCATGGCTATAGCCCACCCGTTTTTGTGGCCTTTTTCAGCTGGACGAACTTGGCGCCCCGGCCTTCGGGTGGTTATTTTTGGACGCGGCTGTGCCGGGGGCCTATTTTTGGCATACGGAGGCCGCTCGCAAAGTCTCACACCATTCCGAGTCCGGCGGACGAAGTTGGCCAGCGCCACCCCCCATGGCTATAGCCCACCCATTTTTGTGGCCTTTTTCAGCTCGACGAACTTGGCGCCCCGGCCTTCGGGCGGTTATTTTCGGACGCGGCTGTGCCAGGGGCCTATTTTTGGCACACGGAGGCCGCTCGCAAAGTCTCGCGCCATTCCGAGTCCGGGGGACGAAGTTGGCCAGCCCCACCCCCCAAGGCTATAGCCCACCCGTTTTTGTGGCCTTTTTCCGCTGGACGAACTTCGGGCGGTTATTTTTGGGCGCGGCTGTGTCCGGGGCCTATTTTTAGCACACGGAGGCCGCTCGCAAATTCTCGCGCCAATCCGAGTCCGGCGGACGAAGTTGGCCAGCCCCACCCCCCATGGCTATAGCCCACCCGTTTTTGTGGCCTTTTTCAGCTGGACGAACTTGGCGCCCCGGCTTTCGGGTGGTTATTTTTTGACGCGGCTGTGCCAGGGGCCTATTTTTGGAACACGGAGGCCGCTCGCAAAGTCTCGTACCATTCCGAGTCCGGCGGACGAAGTTGGCCAGCCCCACCCCCCATGGCTATAGCCCACCCGTTTTTGTGGCCTTTTTCAGCTCGACGAACTTGGCGCCCCGGCCTTCGGGCGGTTATTTTCGGACGTGGCTGTGCCAGGGGCCTATTTTTGGCACACGGAGGCCGCTCGCAAAGTCTCGCGCCATTCCGAGTCCGGCGGACGAAGTTGGCCAGCCCCACCCCCCAAGGCTATAGCCCACCCGTTTTTGTGGCCTTTTTCCGCTGGACGAACTTCGGGCGGTTATTTTTGGGCGCGACTGTGTCCGGGGCCTATTTTTGGCTCATGGAGGCCGCTCGCAAAGTCTCGCGCCATTCCGAGTCCGGCGGACGAAGATGGCCAGCCCCACCCCCCAAGGCTATAGCCCACCCGTTTTTGTGGCCTTTTTCCGCTGGACGAACTTGGCGCCCTGGACGTCGGGCAGTTATTTTTGGACGCGGTTGTGTCCGGGGCCTATTTTGGCACACGGAGGCCGCTCGCAAATTCTCGCGACATTCCGAGTCCGGCGGACGAAGTTGGCCAGCCCCACCCCCCATGGCTATAGCCCACCCGTTTTTGTGGCCTTTTTCAGCTGGACGAACTTGGCGCCCCGGCTTTCGGGCGGTTATTTTTTGACGCGGCTGTGCCAGGGGCCTATTTTTGGCACACGGAGGCCGCTCGCAAAGTCTCGCGCCATTCCGAGTCCGGCGGACGAAGTTGGCCAGCCCAACCCCCCATGGCTATAGCCCACCCGTTTTTGTGGCCTTTTTCCGCTGGACGAACTTGGCGCCCCGGCCTTCGGGCGGTTATTTTTGGGCGCGGCTGTGTCCCGGGCCTATTTTTGGCACACGGAGGCCGCTGGCAAAGTCTCGCGCCATTCCTAGTCCGGCGGACGAAGATGGCCAGCCCCACCCCCAAGGCTATAGCCCACCCGTTTTGTGGCCTTTTTCCGCTGGACGAACTTGGCGCCCGGCCGTCGGGCGGTTATTTTTGACGCGGCTGTGTCCGGGGCCTATTTTTGCACGCGGAGGCCGCTGCAAAAGTCTCGCCCCATTCTGAGTCCGGCGGACGAAGTTGGCCAGCCCCTCCCCCCAAGGCTATAGGACACCCGTTTTTTGGCCATTTTTCCGCTGGACGAACTTGGCGCCCCGTTCATCGATCGGTTATTTTTGGGTACGGCCATGCCCGCGGCATATTTTTGGCACACGGAGGCCGCTCGCAAAGTCTCGCGCCAATCCGAGTCCGGCGGACGAAGTTGGCCAGCCCCACCCCCCATGGCTATAGCCCACCCGTTTTTGTGGCCTTTTTCAGCTGGACGAACTTGGCGCCCCGGCCTTCGGGTGGTTATTTTTGGACGCGGCTGTGCCGGGGGCCTATTTTTGGCATACGGAGGCCGCTCGCAAAGTCTCGCGCCATTCCGAGTCCGGCGGACGAAGTTGGCCAGCCCCACCCCCCATGGCTATAGCCCACCCGTTTTTGTGGCCTTTTTCAGCTGGACGAACTTGGCGCCCCGGCCTTCGGGCGGTTATTTGTGGATGTGGCTGTGCCAGGGGCCTATTTTTGGCACACGGAGGCCGCTCGCAAAGTCTCGCACCATTCCGAGTCCGGCGGACGAAGTTGGCCAGCCCCACCCCCCAAGGCTATAGCCCACCCGTTTTTGTGGCCTTTTTCCGCTGGACGAACTTGGTGCCCCGGCCTTCGGGCGGTTATTTTTGGGCGCGGCTGTGTCCGGGGCCTATTTTTGGCACACGGAGGCCGCTCGCAAAGTCTCGCGCCATTCCGAGTCCGGCGGACGAAGATGGCCAGCCCCACCCCCCAAGGCTATAGCCCACCCGTTTTTGTGGCCTTTTTCCGCTGGACGAACTTGGCGCCCCGGCCGTCGGGCGGTTATTTTTGGACGCGGCTGTGTCCGGGGACTATTTTTGGCACACGGAGGCCGCTCGCAAATTCTCGCGCCAATCCGAGTCCGGCGGACGAAGTTGGCCAGCCCCACCCCCCATGGCTATAGCCCACCCGTGTTTGTGGCCTTTTTCAGCTCGACGAACTTGGCGCCCGGCTTTGGGTGGTTATTTTTGACGCGGCTGTGCCAGGGGCCTATTTTTGGTACACGGAGGCCGCTCGCAAAGTCTCGCACCATTCCGAGTCTGGCGGACGAAGTTGGCCAGCCCCACCCCCCATGGCTATAGCCCACCCGTTTTTGTGGCCTTTTTCAGCTCGACGAACTTGGCGCCCCGGCCTTCGGGCGATTATTTTCGGACGCGGCTGTGCCAGGGGCCTATTTTTGGCACACGGAGGCCGCTTGCAAAGTCTCGCGCCATTCCGAGTCCGGCGGACGAAGTTGGCCAGCCGCACCACCCAAGGCTATAGCCCACCCGTTTTTGTGGCCTTTTTCCGCTGGACGAACGTGGCGCCCCGGCCTTCGGGCCGTTATTTTTGGGCGCGGCTGTGTCCGGGGCCTATTTTTGGCACACGGAGGTCGTTCGCAAAGTCTCGCGCCATTCCTGGTCCGGCGGACGAAGTTGGCCAGCCCCACCCCCCAAGGCTATAGCCCACCCGTTTTTGTGGCCTTTTTCCGCTGGACGAACTTGGCGCCCCGGCCGTCGGGCGGTTATTTTTGGACGCGGCTGTGTCCGGGGCCTATTTTTGGCACACGGAGGCCGCTCGCAAAGTCTCGCGCCAATCCGAGTCCGGCGGACAAAGTTGGCCAGCCCCACCCCCCATGGCTATAGCCCACCCGTTTTTGTGGCCTTTTTCAGCTGGATGAACTTGGCGCCCCGGCCTTCGGGCGATTATTATTGGGCGCGGCTGTGTCCGGGGCCTATTTTTGGCACACGGAGGCCGCTCGCAAAGTCTTGCGCCATTCCGAGTCCGGCGGACGAAGTTGGCCAGCCCCACCCCCCAAGGCTATAGCCCACCCGTTTTTGTGGCCTTTTTCCGCTGGACGAACTTCGGGCGGTTATTTTTGGGCGCGGCTGTGTCCGGGGCCTATTTTTGGCACACGGAGGCCGCTCGCAAATTCTCGCGCCAATCCGAGTCCGGCGGACGAAGTTGGCCAGCCCCACCCCCCATGGCTATAGCCCACCCGTTTTTGTGGCCTTTTTCAGCTGGACGAACTTGGCGCCCCGGCTTTCGGGTGGTTATTTTTTGACGCGGCTGTGCCAGGGGCCTATTTTTGGTACACGGAGGCCGCTCGCAAAGTCTCGCACCATTCCGAGTCCGGCGGACGAAGTTGGCCAGCCCCACCCCCCATGGCTATAGCCCACCCGTTTTTGTGGCCTTTTTCAGCTCGACGAACTTGGTGCCCCGGCCTTCGGGCGGTTATTTTCGGACGCGGCTGTGCCAGGGGCCTATTTTTGGCACACGGAGGCCGCTCGCAAAGTCTCGCGCCATTCCGAGTCCGGCGGACGAAGTTGGCCAGCCCCACCCCCCAAGGCTATAGCCCACCCGTTTTTGTGGCCTTTTTCCGCTGGACGAACTTGGCGCCCCGGCCTTCGGGCGGTTATTTTTGGGCGCGGCTGTGTCCGGGGCCTATTTTTGGCACACGGAGGCCGCTCGCAAAGTCTCGCGCCATTCCTAGTCCGGCGGACGAAGATGGCCAGCCCCACCCCCCAAGGCTATAGCCCACCCGTTTTTGTGGCCTTTTTCCGCTGGACGAACTTGGCGCCCCGGCCGTCGGGCGGTTATTTTTGGACGCGGCTGTGTCCGGGGCCTATTTTTGGCACACAAAGGCCGCTCGCAAAGTCTCGCGCCAATCCGAGTCCGGCGGACAAAGTTGGCCAGCCCCACCCCCCATGGCTATAGCCCACCCGTTTTTGTGGCCTTTTTCAGCTGGACGAACTTGGCGCCCCGGCCTTCGGGCGATTATTATTGGGCGCGGCTGTGTCCGGGGCCTATTTTTGGCACACGGAGGCCGCTCGAAAAGTCTCGCGCCATTCCTAGTCCGGGGGACGAAGATGGCCAGCCCCACCCCCCAAGGCTATAGCCCACCCGTTTTTGTGGCCTTTTTCCGCTGGACGAACTTGGCGCCCCGGCCGTCGGGCGGTTATTTTAGGACGCGGCTGTGCCGGGGGCCTATTTTTGGCACACGGAGGCCGCTCGCAAAGTCTCGCGCCATTCCGATTCCGGCGGACGAAGTTGGCCAGCCCCACCCCCCATGGCTATAGCCCACCCATTTTTGTGGCCTTTTTCAGCTGGACGAACTTGGCGCCCCGGCCTTCGGGCGGTTATTTGTGGATGCGGATGTGCCAGGGGCCTATTTTTGGCACACGGAGGCCGCTCGCAAAGTCTCGCACCATTCCGAGTCCGGCGGACGAAGTTGGCCAGCCCCACCCCCCAAGGCTATAGCCCACCCGTTTTTGTGGCCTTTTTCCGCTGGACGAACTTGGTGCCCCGGCCTTCGGGCGGTTATTTTTGGGCGCGGCTGTGTCCGGGGCCTATTTTTGGCACACGGAGGCCGCTCGCAAAGTCTCGCGCCATTCCGAGTCCGGCGGACGAAGATGGCCAGCCCCACCCCCCAAGGCTATAGCCCACCCGTTTTTGTGGCCTTTTTCAGCTGGACGAACTTGGCGCCCCGGCCTTCGGGCGGTTATTTGTGGATGCGGATGTGCCAGGGGCCTATTTTTGGCACACGGAGGCCGCTCGCAAAGTCTCGCACCATTCCGAGTCCGGCGGACGAAGTTGGCCAGCCCCACCCCCCAAGGCTATAGCCCACCCGTTTTTGTGGCCTTTTTCCGCTGGACGAACTTGGCGCCCCGGCCGTCGGGCGGTTATTTTAGGACGCGGCTGTGTCCGGGGCCTATTTTTGGCACACGGAGGCCGCTCGCAAAGTCTCGCGCCAATCCGAGTCCGGCGGACGAAGTTGGCCAGCCCCACCCCCCATGGCTATAGCCCACCCGTTTTTGTCGCCTTTTTCGGCCGGACGAACTTGGCGTCCCTGCCGTCGGGCGGTTATTTTTGGGCGCGGCTGTGCCCGGGGCCTATTTTTGGCACACGGAGGCCGCTCGCAAAGTCTCGCGCCATTCCTAGTCCGGCAGACGAATTGGGCCAGCCCCACCCCCCAAGGCTATAGCCCACCCGTTTTTGTGGCCTTTTTCCGCCGGACGAACTTGGCGCCCCGGCCGTCGAGCGGTTATTTTTGGGTGCGGCTGTGCCCGGGGCCTATTTTTGGCACACGGAGGCCGCTCGCAAAGTCTCGTGCCATTCCGAGTCCGGCGGACGAAGTTGAGCAGCCCCACCCCCCAAGGCTATATAGCCCACCCGTTTTTGTGACCTTTTTCCGCTGGACGAACTTGGCGCCCCGGCCTTCCGGCATTTTTTTTGGGGCGCGGCTGTGCCCAGAGCCTATTTTTGGCACACAGAGGCCGCTCGAAATGTCTCGCGCCATTCCGAGTCCGGCGGACGAAGTTGGCCAACCCCACCCCCCAAGGCTACAGCCCACCCGTTTTTGTGGCCTTTTTCCGTAGGACGAACTTGGCGCCCCGGCCGTCGGTCGGTTATTTTTGGGCGCGGCTGTGCCCGGGGCCTATTTTTGGCACATGGAGGCCGCCCGCAAAGTCTCGCACCATTCCGAGTCCAGCGGACGAAGTGGGCCAGCCCCACCCCCCAAGGCTAGAGCCCACCCGTTTTTGTGGCCTTTTTCCGCCGGACGAACTTGGCGCCCCGGCCGTCGGGCGGTTATTTTTGGACGCGGATGTGCCCGGGGCCTATTTTTGGCACACGGAGGCCGCTCGCAAAGTCTCGCGCCATTCCTAGTCCGGCGGATGAAGTGGGCCAGCCCCACCCCCCAAGGCTATAGCCCACCCGTTTTTGTGGCCTTTTTCAGCTGGACGAACTTGGCGCCCCGGCCTTCGGGCGGTTATTTTTGGACGCGGCTGTGCACGGGGCCTATTTTTGGCACACGGAGGCCACTCGCAAAGTCTCGCGCCATTCCGAGTCCGGCGGACGAAGTTGGCCAGCCCCACCCCCGAAGGGTATAGCCCACCCGTTTTTTTGGCCTTTTTCCGCTGGACGAACTTGGCGTCCCGTCCTTCGGGCGGTTATTTTTGGACGCGGCTGTGCCCGGGGCCTATTTTTGGTACAAGGAGTCCGCTCGCAAAGTCTCGCGCCATTCCGAGTCCGGCGGACGAAGTTGGCCAGCCCCGCCCCCCAAGGCTATAGCCCACCCGTTTTTGTGGCATTTTCCGCTGGACGAACCTAGCGCCGCGGCCTTCGGGCAGGTATTTTTGGGTGCGGCTGTGCCCGCGGCCTAGTTTTGGCACACGGAGGTGCCTCACAAAGTCTCGCGCCATTCCGAGTCCGGCGGACGAAGTGGGCCAGCCCCGCCCCCCAAAGCTATAGCCCACCCGTTTTTGTGGCCTTTTTCCCCTGGACGAACTTGGCGCCCCGCCTTCGGGCGGTTATTTTTGGGCGCGGCTGTGCCTGGGGCATATTTTTGGCACACGGAGGCCGCTCGCAAAGTCTCGCGCCATTCCGAGTCCGGCGGACGAAGTTGGCCAGCCCCACCCCCCAAGGCTATAGCCCACCCGTTTTTTTGTCCTTTTTCCGCTGGACGAACTTGGCGCCCCGGCCTTCGGGCGGTTATTTTTGGACGCGGCTGTGCACGGGGCCTATTTTTGGCACACGGAGGCCACTCGCAAAGTCTCGCGCCATTCCGAGTCCGGCGGACGAAGTTGGCCAGCCCCACCCCCGAAGGGTATAGCCCACCCGTTTTTTTGGCCTTTTTCCGCTGGACGAACTTCGCGCCCCGTCCTTCGGGCAGTTATTTTTGGACGCGGCTGTGCCCGGGGCCTATTTTTGGTACAAGGAGTCCGCTCGCAAAGTCTCGCGCCATTCCGAGTCCGGCGGACGAAGTTGGCCAGCCCCACCCCCGAAGGCTATAGCCCACCCGTTTTTGTGGCCGTTTTCCGCTGGACGAACTTGGCGCCCCGGCCTTCGGGCGGTTATTTTTGGGCGCGGCTGTGCCCGGGCCCTATTTTTGGCACACGGAGGCCGTTCGCAAATTCTCGCGCCATTCCGAGTCCGGCGGACGAAGTTGGCCAGCCCCACCCCCCCCAAGGCTATAGCCCACCCGTTTTTGTGGCCTTTTTCCGCTGGACGAACTCTGCGCCCTGGCCTTCGGGCGGTTATTTTTGGGCGCGGCTGTGTCCGGGGCCAATTTTTGGCACACGGAGGCCGCTCGCAAAGTGTCCCGCCGTTCCGAGTCCGGCGGACGAAGTTGGCCAGCCCCACCCCCCAAGGCAATAGCCCACCCGTTTTTGTGGCCTTTTTCCGTTGGACGAACTCTGCGCCTCGGCCTTCGGGCGGTTATTTTTGGGCGCGGCTGTGTCCGGGGCCGATTTTTGGCACACGGAGGCCGCTCGCATAGTCTCGCGCCATTCCGAGTCCGGCGGACGAAGTTGGCCAGCCCCACCCCCCAACGCTATAGCCCACCCGTTTTTGTGGCCTTTTTCCGCTAGACGTACATGGCGCCCCGGCCTTCGGGCTGTTATTTTTTGGCGCGGCTGTGCCCGGGGCCTATTTTTGGCACACGGAGGCCGCTCGCAAGGTCTCGCGCAATTCCGAGTCCAGCGGACGAAGTTGGCCAGCCCCACCCCCCAAGGCTATAGCCCACCCGTTTTTGTGGCCTTTTTCGGCCGGACGAACTTGGCGTCCCTGCCGTCGGGCGGTTATTTTTGGGCGCGGCTGTGCCCGGGCCCTATTTTTGGCACACGGAGGCCGCTCGCAAAGTCTCGCGCCATTCCTAGTCCGGCAGACGAATTGGGCCAGCCCCACCCCCCAAGGCTATAGCCCACCCGTTTTTGTGGCCTTTTTCCGCCGGACGAACTTGGCGCCCCGGCCGTCGAGCGGTTATTTTTGGGTGCGGCTGTGCCCGGGGCCTATTTTTGGCACACGGAGGCCGCTCGCAAAGTCTCGTGCCATTCCGAGTCCGGCGGACGAAGTTGAGCAGCCCCACCCCCCAAGGCTATATAGCCCACCCGTTTTTGTGACCTTTTTCCGCTGGACGAACTTGGCGCCCCGGCCTTCCGGCATTTTTTTTGGGGCGCGGCTGTGCCCAGAGCCTATTTTTGGCACACGGAGGCCGCTCGCAAAGTCTCGCGCCATTCCTAGTCCGGCGGATGAAGTGGGCCAGCCCCACCCCCCAAGGCTATAGCCCACCCGTTTTTGTGGCCTTTTTCAGCTGGACGAACTTGGCGCCCCGGCCGTCGGGCGGTTATTTTTGGACGCGGCTGTGTCCGGGGCCTATTTTTGGCACACGGAGGCCGTTCGCAAAGTCTCGCGCCAATCCGAGTCCGGCGGACAAAGTGGGCCAGCCCCACCCCCCATGGCTATAGCCCACCCGTTTTTGTGGCCTTTTTCAGCTGGACGAACTTGGCGCCCCGGCCTTCGGGCGATTATTATTGGGCGCGGCTGTGTCCGGGGCCTATTTTTGGCACACGGAGGCCGCTCGAAAAGTCTCGCGCCATTCCTAGTCCGGGGGACGAAGATGGCCAGCCCCACCCCCCAAGGCTATAGCCCACCCGTTTTTGTGGCCTTTTTCCGCTGGACGAACTTGGCGCCCCGGCCGTCGGGCGGTTATTTTAGGACGCGGCTGTGTCCGGGGCCTATTTTTGGCACACGGAGGCCGCTCGCAAAGTCTCGCGCCAATCCGAGTCCGCGGGACGGTTGGCCAGCCCCACCCCCATGGCTATAGCCCACCCGCTTTTGTCGCTTTTTTCGCCGGACGAACTTGGCGTCCCTGCCCGCCGGGCGGTTATTTTTGGGCGCGGCTGTGCCCGGGGCCTATTTTTGGCACACGGAGGCCGTTCGAAAAGTCTCCCTCCATTCCTCGACCGGCACACGTATTAGGCCAGCCCCACCCCCCAGGGCTATAGCCCACCCGTGTTTGTGGCCTTGGTCCGCTGGGCGACCTTGGCGCCCCGGCCGTCGAGCGGTTATTTTTGGGTGCGGCTGTGCCCGGGGCCTATTTTTGGCACACGGAGGCCGCTCGCAAAGTCTCGTGCCATTCCGAGTCCGGCGGACGAAGTTGAGCAGCCCCACCCCCCAAGGCTATATAGCCCACCCGTTTTTGTGACCTTTTTCCGCTGGACGAACTTGGCGCCCCGGCCTTCCGGCATTTTTTTTGGGGCGCGGCTGTGCCCAGAGCCTATTTTTGGCACACAGAGGCCGCTCGAAATGTCTCGCGCCATTCCGAGTCCGGCGGACGAAGTTGGCCAACCCCACCCCCCAAGGCTACAGCCCACCCGTTTTTGTGGCCTTTTTCCGTAGGACGAACTTGGCGCCCCGGCCGTCGGTCGGTTATTTTTGGGCGCGGCTGTGCCCGGGGCCTATTTTTGGCACATGGAGGCCGCCCGCAAAGTCTCGCACCATTCCGAGTCCAGCGGACGAAGTGGGCCAGCCCCACCCCCCAAGGCTATAGCCCACCCGTTTTTGTGGCCTTTTTCCGCCGGACGAACTTGGCGCCCCGGCCGTCGGGCGGTTATTTTTGGACGCGGATGTGCCCGGGGCCTATTTTTGGCACACGGAGGCCGCTCGCAAAGTCTCGCGCCATTCCTAGTCCGGCGGATGAAGTGGGCCAGCCCCACCCCCCAAGGCTATAGCCCACCCGTTTTTGTGGCCTTTTTTCGCTGGACGAACTCTGCGTCCCGGCCTTCGGGCGGTTATTTGTGGATGCGGCTGTGCCAGGGGCCTATTTTTGGCACACGGAGGCCGCTCGCAAAGTCTCGCACCATTCCGAGTCCGGCGGACGAAGTTGGCCAGCCCCTCCCCCCAAGGCTATAGGACACCCGTTTTTTGGCCATTTTTCCGCTGGACGAACTTGGCGCCCCG
Organism: Citrus sp. QX-2021; assembly: GCA_030444885.1. NCBI lineage: Eukaryota > Viridiplantae > Streptophyta > Magnoliopsida > Sapindales > Rutaceae > Citrus > Citrus sp. QX-2021. Next base: position 502,607 of record JAUJEF010000089.1, read on the forward strand.
TTCATCGATCGGTTATTTTTGGGTACGGCCATGCCCGCGGCCTATTTTTGGCACACGGAGGCCGCTCGCAAAGTCTCGCGCCATTCCGAGTCCGGCGGACGAAGATGGCCAGCCCCACCCCCCAAGGCTATATAGCCCACCCGTTTTTGTGGCCTTTTTCCGCTGGACGAACTTGGCGCCCCGGCCGTCGGGCGGTTATTTTAGGACGCGGCTGTGTCCGGGGCCTATTTTTGGTACACGGAGGCCGCTCGCAAAGTCTCGCGCCAATCCGAGTCCGGCGGACGAAGTTGGCCAGCCCCACCCCCCATGGCTATAGCCCACCCGTTTTTGTGGCCTTTTTCAGCTGGACGAACTTGGCGCCCCGGCCTTCGGGCGGTTATTTTTGGACGCGGCTGTGCCGGGGGCCTATTTTTGGCACACGGAGGCCGCTCGCAAAGTCTCGCGCCATTCCGATTCCGGCGGACGAAGTTGGCCAGCCCCACCCCCCATGGCTATAGCCCACCCGTTTTTGTGGCCTTTTTCAGCTGGACGAACTTGGCGCCCCGGCCTTCGGGCGGTTATTTGTGGATGCGGATGTGCCAGGGGCCTATTTTTGGCACACGGAGGCCGCTCGCAAAGTCTCGCACCATTCCGAGTCCGGCGGACGAAGTTGGCCAGCCCCACCCCCCAAGGCTATAGCCCACCCGTTTTTGTGGCCTTTTTCCGCTGGACGAACTTGGTGCCCCGGCCTTCGGGCGGTTATTTTTGGGCGCGGCTGTGTCCGGGGCCTATTTTGGCACACGGAGGCCGCTCGCAAAGTCTCGCGCCATTCCGAGTCCGGCGGACGAAGATGGCCAGCCCCACCCCCCAAGGCTATAGCCCACCCGTTTTTGTGGCCTTTTTCCGCTGGACGAACTTGGCGCCCCGGCCTTCGGGCGGTTATTTTTGGACGCGGCTGTGCACGGGGCCTATTTTTGGCACACGGAGGCCACTCGCAAAGTCTCGCGCCATTCCGAGTCCGGCGGACGAAGTTGGCCAGCCCCACCCCCGAAGGGTATAGCCCACCCGTTTTTTTGGCCTTTTTCCGCTGGACGAACTTGGCGCCCCGTCCTTCGGGCGGTTATTTTTGGACGCGGCTGTGCCCGGGGCCTATTTTTGGCACAAGGAGTCCGCTCGCAAAGTCTCGCGCCATTCCGAGTCCGGCGGACGAAGTTGGCCAGCCCCGCCCACCAAGGCTATAGCCCACCCGTTTTTGTGGCATTTTCCGCTGGACGAACCTAGCGCCGCGGCCTTCGGGCAGGTATTTTTGGGTGCGGCTGTGCCCGCGGCCTAGTTTTGGCACACGGAGGCGCCTCACAAAGTCTCGCGCCATTCCGAGTCCGGCGGACGAAGTGGGCCAGCCCCGCCCCCCAAGGCTATAGCCCACCCGTTTTTGTGGCCTTTTTCCCCTGGACGAACTTGGCGCCCCGGCCTTCGGGCGGTTATTTTTGGGCGCGGCTGTGCCTGGGGCATATTTTTGGCACACGGAGGCCGCTCGCAAAGTCTCGCGCCAGTCCGAGTCCGGCGTACTAAGTTGGCCAGCCCCACCCCCCAAGGCTATAGCCCACCCGTTTTTTTGTCCTTTTTCCGCTGGACGAACTTGGCGCCCCGGCCTTCGGGCGGTTATTTTTGGACGCGGCTGTGCACGGGGCCTATTTTTGGCACACGGAGGCCACTCGCAAAGTCTCGCGCCATTCCGAGTCCGGCGGACGAAGTTGGCCAGCCCCACCCCCGAAGGCTATAGCCCACCCGTTTTTGTGGCCGTTTTCCGCTGGACGAACTTTGCGCCCCCGACTTCGGCCGGTTATTTTTGGACGCGGCTGTGCCCGGGGCCTATTTTTGGTACAAGGAGTCCGCTCGCAAAGTCTCGCGCCATTCCGAGTCCGGCGGACGAAGTGGGCCAGCCCCACCCCCGAAGGCTATAGCCCACCCGTTTTTGTGGCCTTTTTGCGCTGGACGAACTTGGCGCCCCGGCCTTCGGGCGGCTATTTTTGGGCGTAGCTGTGCCCGAGGCCTATTTTTCGCACACGGAGGCCGCTCGCAAACTCTCGCGCCACTCCGAGTCCGGCGGACGAAGTTGGCCAGCCCCACCCCCCAAGGCTATAGCCCACCCGTTTTTGTGGCCTTTTTCTGCTGGACGAACTTGGCGCCCCAGCCTTCGGGCGGTTATTTTTGGGCGCGGCTGTGCCCGGGGCCTATTTTTTGCACACGGAAGCCGCTCCCAATGTCTCGCGCCATTCCGAGTCCGGCGGACGAAGTCGGCCATCCCCATCCCCCAAGGCTATAGCCCACCCGTTTTTGTGGCCTTTTTCCGCTGGACGAACTTGGCGCCCCGGCCTTCGGGCGGTTAGTTTTGGGTGCGGCTGTGCCCGGGGACTATTTTTGGCACACGGAGGCCGCTCGCAAAGTCTCGCGCCATTCCGAGTCCGGCGGACGAAGTTGGCCAGCCCCACCCCCCAAGGCTATAGCCCACCCGTTTTTGTGGCCTTTTTCCGCTGGACGAACTTGGCGCCCCGGCCTTCGGGCGGTTATTTTTGGGCGCGGCTGTGCCCGGGGCCTATTTTTGGCACACGGAGGCCGCTCCCAATGTCTCGCGCCATTCCGAGTCCGGCGGACGAAGTTGGCCAGCCCCATCCCCCAAGGCTATAGCCCACCCGTTTTTGTGGCCTTTTTCCGCTGGACGAACTTGGCGCCCCGGCCTTCAGGTGCTTACTTTTGGGCGCGGCTGTGGCCAGGGCCTATTTTTGGCACACGGAGGCCGCTCGCAAAGTCTCGCGCCATTCCGAGTCCGGCGGACGAAGTTGGCCAGCCCCACCCCCCAAGGCTATAGCCCACCCGTTTTTGTGGCCTTTTTCCGCTGGACGAACTGGGCGCCCGGCCTTGGGTGGTTATTTTTGGGGGCGCTGTGCCGGGGCTTATTTTTGGCACACGGAGACGCTCGCAGTCTCGCTATTCCGAGTCCGGGCGGATGAAGTTGGCCAGCCCCACCCCCCAAGGCTATAGCCCACCCGTTTTTGTGGCCTTTTTCCGCTGGACGAACTTGGCGCCCCGGCCTTCGGGTTGTTATTTTTGGGCGCGGCTGTGCCCGGAGCCTATTTTTGGCACACGGAGGCCGCTCGAAAAGTCTCGTACCATTCCGAGTCCGGCGGACGAAGTGGGCCAGCCCCACCCCCCAAGGCTATAGCCCACCCGTTTTTGTGGCCTTTTTCCGCTGGACGAACTTGGCGCCCCGGCCTTCGGACGGTTAGTTTTGGGTGCGGCTGTGCCCGGGGCCTATTTTTGGCACACGGAGGCCGCTCGCAAAGTCTCGCGCCATTCCGAGTCCGGCGGACGAAGTGGGCCAGCCCCACCCCCCAAGGCTATAGCCCACCCGTTTTTGTGGCCTTTTTCCGCTGGACGAACTTGGTGCCTCGGCCTTCGGGCGGTTATTTTTGGGCGCGGCTGTGTCCGGGGCCTATTTTTGGCACATGGAGGCCGCTCGCAAAGTCTCGCGCCATTCCGAGTCCGGCGGACGAAGATGGCCAGCCCCACCCCCCAAGGCTATAGCCCACCCGTTTTTGTGGCCTTTTTCCGCTGGACGAACTTGGCGCCCCGGCCTTCGGGCGGTTATTTTTGGACGCGGCTGTGCACGGGGCCTATTTTTGGCACACGGAGGCCACTCGCAAAGTCTCGCGCCATTCCGAGTCCGGCGGACGAAGTTGGCCAGCCCCACCCCCGAAGGGTATAGCCCACCCGTTTTTTTGGCCTTTTTCCGCTGGACGAACTTGGCGCCCCGTCCTTCGGGCGGTTATTTTTGGACGCGGCTGTGCCCGGGGCCTATTTTTGGCACAAGGAGTCCGCTCGCAAAGTCTCGCGCCATTCCGAGTCCGGCGGACGAAGTTGGCCAGCCCCGCCCCCCAAGGCTATAGCCCACCCGTTTTTGTGGCATTTTCCGCTGGACGAACCTAGCGCCGCGGCCTTCGGGCAGGTATTTTTGGGTGCGGCTGTGCCCGCGGCCTAGTTTTGGCACACGGAGGCGCCTCACAAAGTCTCGCGCCATTCCGAGTCCGGCGGACGAAGTGGGCCAGCCCCGCCCCCCAAGGCTATAGCCCACCCGTTTTTGTGGCCTTTTTCCCCTGGACGAACTTGGCGCCCCGGCCTTCGGGCGGTTATTTTTGGGCGCGGCTGTGCCTGGGGCATATTTTTGGCACACGGAGGCCGCTCGCAAAGTCTCGCGCCATTCCGAGTCCGGCGGACGAAGTTGGCCAGCCCCACCCCCCAAGGCTATAGCCCACCCGTTTTTTTGTCCTTTTTCCGCTGGACGAACTTGGCGCCCCGGCCTTCGGGCGGTTATTTTTGGACGCGGCTGTGCACGGGGCCTATTTTTGGCACACGGAGGCCACTCGCAAAGTCTCGCGCCATTCCGAGTCCGGCGGACGAAGTTGGCCAGCCCCAACCCCGAAGGGTATAGCCCACCCGTTTTTTTGGCCTTTTTCCGCTGGACGAACTTGGCGCCCCGTCCTTCGGGCGGTTATTTTTGGACGCGGCTGTGCCCGGGGCCTATTTTTGGTACAAGGAGTCCGCTCGCAAAGTCTCGCGCCATTCCGAGTCCGGCGGACGAAGTTGGCCAGCCCCACCCCCGAAGGCTATAGCCCACCCGTTTTTGTGGCCTTTTTGCGCTGGACGAACTTGGCGCCCCGGCCTTCGGGCGGCTATTTTTGGGCGTAGCTGTGCCCGAGGCCTATTTTTCGCACACGGAGGCCGCTCGCAAACTCTCGCGCCACTCCGAGTCCGGCGGACGAAGTTGGCCAGCCCCACCCCCCAAGGCTATAGCCCACCCGTTTTTGTGGCCTTTTTCTGCTGGACGAACTTGGCGCCCCGGCCTTCGGGCGGTTAGTTTTGGGTGCGGCTGTGCCCGGGGACTATTTTTGGCACAAGGAAGCCGCTCCCAATGTCTCGTGCCATTCCGAGTCCGGCGGACGAAGTAGGCCATCCCCATCCCCCAGGCGAAAGCCCACCCGGGTTAGTGGGCTGTTGCCGGAGGACGAACTTGGCGCCCCGGCCTTCGGGCGGTTAGTTTTGGGTGCGGCTGTGCCCGGGGACTATTTTTGGCACACGGAGGCCGCTCGCAAAGTCTCGCGCCATTCCGAGTCCGGCGGACGAAGTTGGCCAGCCCCACCCCCCAAGGCTATAGCCCACCCGTTTTTGTGGCCTTTTTCCGCTGGACGAACTTGGCGCCCCGGCCTTCGGGCGGTTATTTTTGGGCGCGGCTGTGCCCGGGGCCTATTTTTGGCACACGGAGGCCGCTCCCAATGTCACGCGCCAATCCGAGTCCGGCGGACGAAGTTGGCCAGCCCCATCCCCCAAGGCTATAGCCCACCCGTTTTTGTGGCCTTTTTCCGCTGGACGAACTTGGCGCCCCGGCCTTCAGGTGGTTACTTTTGGGCGCGGCTGTGGCCAGGGCCTATTTTTGGCACACGGAGGCCGCTCGCAAAGTCTCGCGCCATTCCGAGTCCAGCGGACGAAGTTGGCCAGCCCCACCCCCCAAGGCTATAGCCCACCCGTTTTTGTGGCCTTTTTCCGCTGGACGAACTGGGCGCCCCGGCCTTCGGGTGGTTATTTTTTGGGGCGGCTGTGCCCGGGGCTTATTTTTGGCACACGGAGACGCTCGCAAAGTCTCGCGCTATTCCGAGTCCGGCGGATGAAGTTGGCCAGCCCCACCCCCCAAGGCTATAGCCCACCCGTTTTTGTGGCCTTTTTCCGCTGGACGAACTTGGCGCCCCGGCCTTCGGGTTGTTATTTTTGGGCGCGGCTGTGCCCGGAGCCTATTTTTGGCACACGGAGGCCGCTCGAAAAGTCTCGTACCATTCCGAGTCCGGCGGACGAAGTGGGCCAGCCCCACCCCCCAAGGCTATAGCCCACCCGTTTTTGTGGCCTTTTTCCGCTGGACGAACTTGGCGCCCCGGCCTTCGGACGGTTAGTTTTGGGTGCGGCTGTGCCCGGGGCCTATTTTTGGCACACGGAGGCCGCTCGCAAAGTCTCGCGCCATTCCGAGTCCGGCGGACGAAGTGGGCCAGCCCCACCCCCCAAGGCTATAGCCCACCCGTTTTTGTGGCCTTTTTCCGCTGGACGAACTTGGCGCCCCGGCCTTCGGGCGGTTATTTTTGGGCGCGGCTGTGCCCGGGGCCTATTTTTGGCACACGGAGGCCGCTCCCAATGTCTCGCGCCAATCCGAGTCCGGCGGACGAAGTTGGCCAGCCCCATCCCCCAAGGCTATAGCCCACCCGTTTTTGTGGCCTTTTTCAGCTGGACGAACTGGGCGCCCCGGCCTTCGGGTGGTTATTTTTTGTCGCGGCTGTGCCCGGGGCTTATTTTTGGCATACGGAGACGCTCGCAAAGTCTCGCGCCATTCCGAGTCCGGCGGACGAAGTTGGCCAGCCCCACCCCCCAAGGCTATAGCCCACCCGTTTTTGTGGCCTTTTTCCGCTGGACGAACTTGGCGCCCCGGCCTTCGGGTTGTTATTTTTGGGCGCGGCTGTGCCCGGAGCTTATTTTTGGCACACGGAGGCCGCTCGAAAAGTCTCGCACCATTCCGAGTCCGGCGGACGAAGTTGGCCAGCCCCACCCCCCAAGGCTATAGCCCACCCGTTTTTGTGGCCTTTTTCCGCTGGACGAACTGGGCGCCCCGGCCTTCGGGTGGTTATTTTTTGTCGCGGCTGTGCCCGGGGCTTATTTTTGGCATACGGAGACGCTCGCAAAGTCTCGCGCCATTCCGAGTCCGGCGGACGAAGTTGGCCAGCCCCACCCCCCAAGGCTATAGCCCACCCGTTTTTGTGGCCTTTTTCCGCTGGACGAACTTGGCGCCCCGGCCTTCGGGTTGTTATTTTTGGGCGCGGCTGTGCCCGGAGCCTATTTTTGGCACACGGAGGCCGCTCGAAAAGTCTCGCACCATTCCGAGTCCGGCGGACGAAGTTGGCCAGCCCCACCCCCCAAGGCTATAGCCCACCCGTTTTTGTGGCCTTTTTCAGCTGGACGAACTGGGCGCCCCGGCCTTCGGGTGGTTATTTTTTGTCGCGGCTGTGCCCGGGGCTTATTTTTGGCATACGGAGACGCTCGCAAAGTCTCGCGCCATTCCGAGTCCGGCGGACGAAGTTGGCCAGCCCCACCCCCCAAGGCTATAGCCCACCCGTTTTTGTGGCCTTTTTCCGCTGGAGGAACTTGGCGCCCCGGCCTTCGGGTTGTTATTTTTGGGCGCGGCTGTGCCCGGAGCCTATTTTTGGCACACGGAGGCCGCTCGAAAAGTCTCGCACCATTCCGAGTCCGGCGGACGAGTTGGCCAGCCCCACCCCCCAAGGCTATAGCCCACCCGTTTTTGTGGCCTTTTTCCGCTGGACGAACTTGGCGCCCCGGCCTTCGGGCGGTTATTTTTGGGTGCGGCTGTGCCCGGGGCCTATTTTTGGCACACGGAGGCCGCTCGGAAAGTCTCGCACCATTCCGAGTCCGGCGGACGAAGTTGGCCAGCCCCACCCCCCAAGGCTATAGCCCACCCGTTTTAGTGGCCTTTTTCCGCTGGACGAACTTTGCGCCCCGGCCTTCGGGCGGTTATTTTTTGGCGCGGCTGTGCCCGGGGCCTATTTTTGGCACACGGAGGCCGCTCGTAAAGTCTCGCGCCATTCCGAGTCCGGCGGATGAAGTTGGCCAGCCCCACCCCCCAAGGCTATAGCCCACCCGTTTTTGTGGCCTTTTTCCGCTGGACGAACTTGGCGCCCCGGCCTTCGGGTTGTTATTTTTGGGCGCGGCTGTGCCCGGAGCCTATTTTTGGCACACGGAGGCCGCTCGAAAAGTCTCGTACCATTCCGAGTCCGGCGGACGAAGTGGGCCAGCCCCACCCCCCAAGGCTATAGCCCACCCGTTTTTGTGGCCTTTTTCCGCTGGACGAACTTGGCGCCCCGGCCTTCGGACGGTTAGTTTTGGGTGCGGCTGTGCCCGCGGCCTATTTTTGGCACATGGAGGCCGCTCGTAAAGTCTCGCGCCATTCCGAGTCCGGCGGACGAAGTTGGACAGCCCCACCCCCGAAGGCTATAGCCCACCCGTTTTTGTGGCCTTTTTCCGCGGGACGAACTTGGCGCCGCGGCCTTCGGGCTGTTATTTTTGGGTGCGGCTGTGCCCGGGGCCTATTTTTAGCACACGGAGGTCGCTCGCAAAGTCTCGCGCCATTCCGAGTCCGGCAGACGAAGTTGGCCAGCCCCACCCCCGAAGGCTATAGCCCACCCGTTTTTGTGGCCTTTTTCCGCGGGACGAACTTGGCGCCGCGGCCTTCGGGCTGTTATTTTTGGGTGCGGCTGTGCCCGGGGCCTATTTTTAGCACACGGAGGTCGCTCGCAAAGTCTCGCGCCATTCCGAGTCCGGCAGACGAAGTTGGCCAGCCCCACCCCCCAAGGCTATAGGCCACCCGTTTTTGTGGCCTTTTTCAGCTGGACGAACTTGGCGCCCCGGCCTTCGGGCGATTGTTTTTGGACGCGGCTGTGCCCGGGGTGAGTTTTTGGCACACGGAGGCCGCTCGCAAAGTCTCGCGCGATTCCGAGTTCGGCGGACGAAGTGGGCCAGCCCCACCCCCCAAGGCAATAGCCCACCCGTTTTTGTGGCCTTTTTCCGCTGGACGAACTTGGCGCCCCGGCCTTCGGCCGGTTATTTTTGGGTGTGGCTGTGTCCGGGGCCGATTTTTGGCACACAGAGGCCGGTCGCATAGTCTCGCGCCTTTCCGAGTCCGGCGGACGAAGTGGGCCAGCCCCACCCCCCAACACTATAGCCCACCCGTTTTTGTGGCCTTTTTCCGCTGGACGTACATGGCGCCCCGGCCTTCGGGCTGTTATTTTTGGGCGCAGCTGTGCCCGGGGCCTATTTTTGGCACACGGAGGCCGCTCGTAAAGTCTCGCGCCATTCTGAGTCCGGCGGACGAAGTTGGCCAGCCCCACCCCCCAAGGCTATAGCCCACCCGTTTTTGTGGCCTTTTTCCGCTGGACGAACTTGACGCCCCGGCCTTCGGGCGATTGTTTTTGGACGCGGCTGTGCCCGGGGCGAGTTTTTGGCACACGGAGGCCGCTCGCAAAGTCTCGCGCGATTCCGAGTTCGGCGGACGAAGTGGGCCAGCCCCACCCCCCAAGGCAATAACCCACCCGTTTTTGTGGCCGTTTTCCGCTGGACGAACTTGGCACCCCGGCCTTCGGCCGGTTATTTTTGGGCGTGGCTGTGTCCGGGGCCGATTTTTGGCACACAGAGGCCGGTCGCATAGTCTCGCACCATTCGGAGTCCGGCGGACAAAGTTGGCCAGCCCCACCCCCCAACACTATAGCCCACCCGTTTTTGTGGCCTTTTTCCGCTGGACGTACATGGCGCCCCGGCCTTCGGGCTGTTATTTTTGGGCGCGGCTGTGCCCGGGGCCTATTTTTGGCACACGGAGGCCGCTCGTAAAGTCTCGCGCCATTCCGAGTCCGGCGGACGAAGTTGGCCAGCCCCACCCCCAAGGCTATAGCCCACCCGTTTTTGTGGCCTTTTTCCGCTGGACGAACTTGGCGCCCCGGCCTTCGGGCGGTTATTTTTGGGTGCGGCTGTGCCCGGGGCCTATTTTTAGCACACGGAGGTCGCTCGCAAAGTCTCGCGCCATTCCGAGTCCGGCGGACGAAGTTGGCCACCCCCACCCCCCAAGGCTATAGCCCACCCGTTTTTGTGGCCTTTTTCCGCTGGACGAACTTGGCGTCCCGGCCTTCGGGCGATTGTTTTTGGACGCGGCTATGCCCGGGGCGAGTTTTTGGCACACGGAGGCCGCTCGCAAAGTCTCGCGCGATTCCGAGTTCGGCGGACGAAGTGGGCCAGCGCCACCCCCCAAGGCAATAGCCCACCCGTTTTTGTGGCCTTTTTCCGCTGGACGAACTTGGCACCCCGGCCTTCGGCCGGTTATTTTTGGGCGTGGCTGTGTCCGGGGCCGATTTTTGGCACACAGAGGCCGGTCGCATAGTCTCGCACCATTCCGAGTCCGGCGGACGAAGTTGGCCAGCCCCACCCCCCAACACTATAGCCCACCCGTTTTTGTGGCCTTTTTCCGCTGGACGTACATGGCGCCCCGGCCTTCGGGCTGTTATTTTTGGGCGCGGCTGTGCCCGGGGCCTATTTTTGGCACACGGAGGCCGCTCGTAAAGTCTCGCGCCATTCCGAGTCCGGCGGACGAAGTTGGCCAGCCCCACCCCCCAAGGCTATAGCCCACCCGTTTTTGTGGCCTTTTTCCGCTGGACGAACTTGACGCTTGGCCTTCGGGCGGTTATTTTTGGTGCGGCTGTGCCCGGGCCTATTTTTCGCACACGGAGGTCGCTCGTAAAGTCTCGCGCCATTCCGAGTCCGGCGGACGAAGTTGGCCAGCCCCACCCCCCAAGGCTATAGCCCACCCGTTTTTGTGGCCTTTTTCCGCTGGACGAACTTGGCGTCCCGGCCTTCGGGCGATTGTTTTTGGACGCGGCTATGCCCGGGGCGAGTTTTTGGCACACGGAGGCCGCTCGCAAAGTCTCGCGCGATTCCGAGTTCGGCGGACGAAGTGGGCCAGCGCCACCCCCCAAGGCAATAGCCCACCCGTTTTTGTGGCCTTTTTCCGCTGGACGAACTTGGCACCCCGGCCTTCGGCCGGTTATTTTTGGGCGTGGCTGTGTCCGGGGCCGATTTTTGGCACACAGAGGCCGGTCGCATAGTCTCGCACCATTCCGAGTCCGGCGGACGAAGTTGGCCAGCCCCACCCCCCAACACTATAGCCCACCCGTTTTTGTGGCCTTTTTCCGCTGGACGTACATGGCGCCCCGGCCTTCGGGCTGTTATTTTTGGGCGCGGCTGTGCCCGGGGCCTATTTTTGGCACACGGAGGCCGCTCGTAAAGTCTCGCGCCATTCCGAGTCCGGCGGACGAAGTTGGCCAGCCCCACCCCCCAAGGCTATAGCCCACCCGTTTTTGTGGCCTTTTTCCGCTGGACGAACTTGACGCCCCGGCCTTCGGGCGGTTATTTTTGGGTGCGGCTGTGCCCGGGGCCTATTTTTAGCACACGGAGGTCGCTCGCAAAGTCTCGCGCCATTCCGAGCCCGGCGGACGAAGTTGGCCACCCCCACCCCCCAAGGCTATAGCCCACCCGTTTTTGTGGCCTTTTTCCGCTGGACGAACTTGGCGTCCCGGCCTTCGGGCGATTGTTTTTGGACGCGGCTATGCCCGGGGTGAGTTTTTGGCACACGGAGGCCGCTCGCAAAGCCTCGCGCGATTCCGAGTTCGGCGGACGAAGTGGGCCAGCCCCACCCCCCAAGGCAATAGCCCACCCGTTTTTGTGGCCTTTTTCCGCTGGACGAACTTGGCGCCCCGGCCTTCGGCCGGTTATTTTTGGGCGTGGCTGTGTCCGGGGCCGATTTTTGGCACATAGAGGCCGGTCGCATAGTCTCGCGCCATTCCGAGTCCGGCGGACGAAGTTGGCCAGCCCCACCCCCCAACACTATAGCCCACCCGTTTTTGTGGCCTTTTTCCGCTGGACGTACATGGCGCCCAGGCCTTCGGGCTGTTATTTTTGGGTGCGGCTGTGCCCGGGGCCTATTTTTGGCACACGGAGGCCGCTCGCAAAGTCTCGCGCAATTCCGAGTCCAGCGGACGAAGTTGGCCAGCCCCACCCCCCAAGGCTATAGCCCACCCGTTTTTGTGGCCTTTTTCCGCCGGACGAACTTGGCGCCCCGGCCGTCGGGCGGTTATTTTTGGGCGCGGCTGTGCCCGGGGCCTATTTTTGGCGTACGGAAGCTGCTCGTAAACTCTCGCGCCATTCCGCGTCCGGGGGACGAAGTCGGCCAGCCCCACCCCCCAAGGCTATAGCCCACCCGTTTTTGTGGCCGTTTTCCGCTGGACGAACTTGACGCCCCGGCCTTCGGGCGGTTATTTTTGGCGCGGCTGTGCCCGGGGCCTATTTTTGGCACACGGAGGCCGCTCGTAAAATCTCGCGTCATTCCGAGTCCGGCGGACGAAGTTGGCCAGCCCCACCCCCCAAGGCTATAGCCCACCCGTTTTTGTGGCCTTTTTGCGCTGGACAAACTTGGCGCCCCGTCCTTCGGGTGGTTATTTTTGGGCGCGGCTGTGCCCGGGGCCTATTTTTGGCACACGGAGGCCGCTCGGAAAGTCTCGCGCCATTCCGAGTCCGGCGGACGAAGTCGGCCAGCCCCACCTCCCAAGGCTATAGCCCACCCAATTTTGTGGCCTTTTTCCGCTGGACGAACTTGGCGCCCCGGCCTTCGGGCGGTTATTTTTGCACGCGGGTGTGCCTATAGCCTATTTTTGGCACACGTAGGACGTTTTCAAAGTCTCGTCCCATTCCGAGTCCGGCGGACGAACTTGGCCGGCCTCGCCCGCCAAGGCCATAGCCCACCCATTTTTGTGGCCTTTTTCGGCTGGAGGAGCTTGGCGCCCCATCCTTCGGGCGGTTATTTTCGGGTGTGACTGTGCCCGCGGCGTATTTTTGGTACACGGATACCACTCGCAAAGTCTCGTCCCATTCCGAGTCCGGCGGACGAACTTGGCCAGCCCCACCCCCCAAGGCCATAGCCCACCCGTTTTTGTGGCCTTTTTCCGCTGGACGAACTTGGAGCCCCGGCCTTCGGGCGGTTATTTTTGGTCGCAACTTTGCCCGTGGCCTATTTTTGGCACACGGAGGCTTCTCTCAAAGTCTCGCTCCATTCCGAGTCCGGCGGACGAAGTCGGCCAGCCCCACCCCCCAACGCTATAGCCCACCCGTTTTTGTGGCCTTTTTCCGCTGGACGAACTTGGCGCCCCGGCCTTCGGGCGGTTATTTTTGGGCGCGGCTGTGCCCGCGGCCTATTTTTGGCACACGGAGGCCGCTCGTAAAGTCTCGCCCCATTCCGAGTCCGGCGGACGAAGTTGGCCAGCCCCACCCCCCAAGGCTATAGCCCACCCGTTTTTGTGGCGTTTTTCCGCTGGACGAACTTGGCGACCCGGCCTTCGGGAGGTTATTTTTGGGCGCGGCTGTGCCCGGGACCTATTTTTGGCACACGGAGGCCGCTCGTAAAGTCTTGCGCCATTCCGAGTCCGGCGGACGAAGTTGGCCAGCCCCACCCCCCAAGGCTATAGCCCACCCGTTTTTGTGGCCTTTTTCCGCTGGACGAACTTGGCGCCCCAGCCTTCGGGCGGTTATTTTTGGGCGCGACTGTGCCCGGGGCCTATTTTTGGTACACGGAGGCCGCTCGCAAAGTCTCGCGCCATTCCGAGTCCGACGGACGAAGTTGGCTAGCACCACCCCCCAAGGCTATAGCCCACCCGTTTTTGTGGCCTTTTTCCGCTGGACGAACTTGGCGCCCCAGCCTTCGGGCGGTTATTTTTGGACGCGACTCTCTCCGGGGCCTATTTTTGGCACACGGAGGCCGCTCGCAAAGTCTCGCGCCATTCCGAGTCCGGCGGACGAAGTTGGCCAGCCCAACCCCCCAAGGCTATAGCCCACCCGTTTTTGTGGCCTTTTTCCGCTGGACGAACTTGGCGCCCCGGCCTTCGGGCTGTTATTTTTGGGCGCGGCTGTGCCCGGGGCCTATTTTTGGCACACGTAGGCCGTGTGCAAAGTCTCGCGCCATTCCGAGTCCGGCGGACGAAGTGGGCCTGCCCCACCCCCCAAGGTTACAGCCCACCCGTTTTTGTGGCCTTTTTCCGCTGAACGAACTCTGCGCCCCGGCCTTCGGGCTGTTATTTTTGGGCGCTGCTCTGCCCGGGGCCTATTTTTGGCACACGGAGGCCGCTTGCAAAGTCTCGCGCCATTCCGAGTCCGGCGGACGAAGTTGGCCAGCCCCACCCCCCAACGCTATAGCCCACCTGTTTTTGCGGCCTTTTTCCGCTGGACGAACTTGGCGCCCCGGCCTTCGTGCGGTTATTCTTGGGCGCGGCAGTGCCCGGGGCCTATTTTTGGAACACGGAGGCCGCTCGCAAAGTCTCGCGCCACTCCGAGTCAGGCGGACGAAGTGGGCCAGCCCCACCCCCCAAGGCTATAGCCCACCCGTTTTTGTGGCCTTTTTCCGCTGGACGAACTAGGCACCCCGGCCTTCGGGCGGTTATTTTTGGGCGTGGCTGTGCTCGGGGCCTATTTTTCACACATGGAGGATGCTCGCAAAGTCTCGCACCATTCCGAGTGCGGCGGACGAAGTCGGCCAGCCCGACCCCCCAACGCTATAGCCCACCCGTTTTTGTGGCCTTTTTCCGCTGGACGAACTTGGCGCCCCGGCCTTCGGCGGTTATTTTTCGGCGTGGCTGTGCCCGGGGCCTATTTTTGGCACACGGAGGCCGCTCGGAAAGTTTCGCGCCATTCCGAGTCCGGCGGACGAAGTTGGCCAGCCCCACCCCCCAAGGCTATAGCCCACCCGTTTTAGTGGCCTTTTTCCGCTGGACGAACTTTGCGCCCCGCCTTCGGGCGGTTATTTTTTGGTGCGGCTGTGCCCGGGGCCTATTTTTGGCACACGGAGGCCGCTCGTAAAGTCTCGCGCCATTCCGAGTCCGGCGGACGAAGTTGGCCAGCCCCACCCCCCAAGGCTATAGCCCACCCGTTTTTGTGGCCTTTTGCCGCTGGACGAACTTGGCGCCCCAGCCTTCGGGCGGTTATTTTTGGGCGCGGCTGTGCCCGGGGCCTATTAGTGGCACACGGAGGCCGCTCGCAAAGTCTCGCGCCATTCTGAGTCCGGCGGACGAAGTTGGCCAGCCCCACCCCCCAAGGCTATAGCCCACCCGTTTTTAGGGCCTTTTTCCGCTGGACGAACTTGACGCCGCGGCCCTCGGTCGGTTATTTTTGGGCGCTGCTGTGCCCGGGGCCTATTTTTGGCACACGGAGGCCGCTCGCAAAGTCTCGCGCCATTCCGAGTCCGGCGGACGAAGTTGGCCAGCCCCACCCCCCAAGGCTATAGCCCACCCGTTTTTGTGGCCTTTTTCCGCTGGACGAACTCTGTGCCTCGGCCTTCGGGCGGTTTTTTTTGGGCGCGGCTGTGTCCGGGGCCGATTTTTGGCACACAGAGGCCGCTCGCATAGTCTCGCGCCATTCCGAGTCCGGCGGACGAAGTTGGCCAGCCCCACCCGCCAAGGCTATAGCCCACCCATTTTAGTGGCCTTTTTCCGCTGGACGAACTTTGCGCCCCAGCCTTCGGGCGGTTATTTTTTGGCGCGGCTGTGCCCGGGGCCTATTTTTGGCACACGGAGGCCGCTCGCAAAGGCTTGCGCCATTCCGAGTCCGGCGGACAAAGTTGGCCAGCACCACCCCCCAAGGCTATAGCCCACCCGTTTTTGTGGCCTTTTTCCGCTGGACGAACTTGGCGCCTCGGCCTACGGGCGGTTATTTTTGGGCGCGGCTGTGCCCCGGGCCTATTTTTGGCACACGGAGGCCGCTCGCAATGTCTCGCGCCATTCCGAGTCCGGCGGACGAAGTAGGCCAGCCCCACCCCCCAAGGCTATAGCCCACCCGTTTTTGTGGCCTTTTTCCGCTGGACGAACTTGGCGCCGCGGCCTTCGGTCGGTTATTTTTGGGCGCGGCTGTGCCCGGGCCCTATTTTTGGCACACGGAGGCCGCTTGCAATGTCTTGCGCCATTCCGAGTCCGGCGGACGAAGTTGGCCAGCCCCACCCCCCAAGGCTATAGCCCACCCGTTTTTGTGGCCTTTTTCCGCTGGACGAACTTGGCGCCCCGGCCTTCGGGCGGTTATTTTTGGGCGCGGCTGTGTCCGGGGCCTATTGTTAGCACACGGAGGCCGCTCGCAAAGTCTCGCGCCATTCCGAGTCCGGCGGATGAAGTTGGCCAGCCCCACCCCCCAAGGCTATAGCCCACCCGTTTTTGTGGCCTTTTTCCGCTGGACGAACTTGGCACCCCGGCCTTCGAGCGGTTATTTTTGGGCGCGGCTGTGCCCGGCGCCTATTATTGGCACACAGAGGCCGCTCGCAAAGTCTCGCGCCATTCTGAGTCCGGCGGACGAAGTTGGCCAGCCCCACCCCCCAAGGCTATAGCCCACCGGTTTTTAGGGCCTTTTTCCGCTGGACGAACTTGGCGCCGCGGCCCTCGGTCGGTTATTTTTGGGAGCGACTGTGCCCGGGGCCTATTTTTGGCACAGGGAGGCCGCTCGCAAAGTCTCGCGCCATTCCGAGTCCGGCGGACGAAGTTAGCCAGCCCCAACCCCCAAGGCTATAGCCCACCCGTTTTTGTGGCCTTTTTCCGCTGGACGAACTTGGCGCCGCGGCCCTCGGTCGGTTATTTTTGGGCGCGGCTGTGGCCGGGGCCTATTTTTGGCACACGGAGGCCGCTCGCAATGTCTCGCGCCATTCCGAGTCCGGCGGACGAAGTAGGCCAGCCCCACCCCCCAAGGCTATAGCCCACCCGTTTTTAGGGCCTTTTTCCGCTGGACGAACTTGGCGCCGCGGCCTTCGGTTGGTTATTTTTGGACGCGGCTGTGCCCGGGGCCTATTTTTGGCACACGGAGGCCGCTCGCAATGTCTCGTGCCATTCCGAGTCCGGCGGACGAAGTTGGCCAGCCCCACCCCCCAAGGCTATAGCCCACCCGTTTTTGTGGCATTTTTCCGCTGGACGAACTTGGCGCCCCGGCCTTTGGGCGGTTATTTTTGGGCGCGGCTGTTCCCGGGGCCTATTGTTAGCACACGGAGGCCGCTCGCAAAGTCTCGCGCCATTCCGAATCCGGCGGACGAAGTCGGCCAGCCCCACCCCCCAAGGCTATAGCCCACCCGTTTTTGTGGCCTTTTTCTGCTGGACGAACTTGGCACTCCGGCCTTCGAGCGGTTATTTTTGGGCGCGGCTGTGCCCCGGGCCTATTATTGGCACACGGATGCCGCTCGCAAAGTCTCGCGCCATTCTGAGTCCGGCGGACGAAGTTGGCCATCCCCACCCCACAAGGCTATAGCCCACCCGTTTTTAGGACCTTTTTCCGCTGGACGAACTTGGCGCCGCAGCCTTCGGTCGGTTATTTTTGGGAGCGGCTGTTCCCGGGCCCTATTTTTGGCACACGGAGGCCGCTCGCAAAGTCTCACGCCATTCCGAGTCCGGCGGACGAAGTTGGCCAGCCCCACCGCCCAAGGTTATAGCCCACCCGTTTTTGTGGCCTTTTTCCGCTGGACGAACTTGGCGCCGCGGCCTTCGGTCGGTTATTTTTGGGAGCGGCTGTTCCCGGGTCCTATTTTTGGCACACGGAGGCCGCTCGCAAAGTCTCATGCCATTCCGAGTCCGGCGGACGAAATTGGCCAGCCCCACCCCCCAAGGCTATAGCCCACCCGTTTTTGTGGCCTTTTTCCGCTGGACGAACTTGGCGCCGCGGCCTTCGTTCGGTTATTTTTGGACGCGGCTGTGCCCGGGGCCTATTTTTGGCACACGGAGGCCGCTCGCAATGTCTCGCGCCATTCCGAGTCCGGCGGACGAAGTCGGCCAGCACCACCCCCCAAGGCTATTGCCCACCCGTTTTTGTGGCCTTTTTCCGCTGGACGAACTTGGCGCCCCGGCCTTCGGGCGGTTATTTTTGGTCACGGCTGTTACCGGGGCCTATTTTTCGCACACGGAGGCCACTCGCAAAGTCTCGCGCCATTCTGAGTCCGGCGGACGAAGTTGGCCAGCCCCGCCCCCCAAGGCTATAGCCCACCCGTTTTTGTGGCCTTTTTCCGCTGGACGAACTTGGCGCCCCGGCCTGCGGGCGGTTATTTTTGGGCGCGGCTGTGCCCGCGGCCTATTTTTGGCACACGGAGGCCGCTCGCAAAGTCTCGCGCCATTCCGAGTCCGGCGGACGAAGTGGGCCAGCCCCACCACCGAAGGCTATAGCCCACCTGTTTTTGGGGCATTTTTCCGCTGGACGAACTTGGCGCCGCGGCCTTCGGGCGGTTATTTTTGGGCGCGGCTGTGCCCGGGGCCTATTGTTAGCACACGGAGGCCGCTCGCAAAGTCTCGCGCCATTCCGAGTCCGGCGGACGATGTTGGCCAGCCCCACCCCCCAAAGCTATAGCCCACCCGTTTTTGTGGCCTTTTTCCGCTGGACGAACTTGGCACCCCGGCCTTCGAGCGGTTATTTTTGGGCGCGGCTGTGCCCGGGGCCTATTATTGGCACACAGAGGCCGCTCGCAAAGTCTCGCGCCATTCTGAGTCCGGCGGACGAAGTTGGCCAGCCCCACCCCCCAAGGCTATAGCCCACCCGTTTTTAGGGCCTTTTTCCGCTGGACGAACTTGGCACCGCGGCCCTCGGTCGGTTATTTTTGGGAGCGGCTGTGCCCGGGGCCTATTTTTGGCACACGGAGGCCGCTCGCAAAGTCTCGCGCCATTCCGAGTCCGGCGGACGAAGTTGGCCAGCCCCACCCCCCAAGGCTATAGCCCACCCGTTTTTGTGGCCTTTTTCCGCTGGACGAACTTGGCGCCCCGGCCTTCGGGCGGTTATTTTTGGGCGCGGCTGTGCCCGCGGCCTATTTTTGGCACGCGGAGGCCGCTTGGAAAGTCTCACCCCATTCCGAGACCGGCGGACGAAGTCGGCCAGCCCCTCCCCCCAAGGCTATTGCCCACCCGTTTTTTGGCCATTTTTCCGCTCGGGGGTTTGGGCGCGCCGACCTTCGGGAGTTTATTTTTGGGCTTGGCTGCGCCCGCATCCTATTTTTGGCACGCGGAGGCCGCTCGCAAAGTCTCGCCCCATTCCGAGTCCGGCGGACGAAGTTGGCCAGCCCCTCCCCCCAAGGCTATAGCCCACCCGTTTTTTGGCCATTTTTCCGCTGGGGGGTTTGGGTGCGCCGACCTTCGCGCGGTTATTTTTGGGTGCGGCTGTGCTCGTGTCCTATTTTTGGCACGCAGAGGCCGGTCGCAAAGTCTCGCCCCATTCCGAGTCCGGCGGACGAAGTTGGCCAGCCCCTCCCCCCAAGGCTATAGCCCACCCATTTTTTGACCATTTTTCCGCCGGGCGGTTTCGGCGCGCCGACCTTCGGGCAGTTATTTTTGGGTGCGGCTTTGCCCGTGGCCTATTTTTAGCACGCGGAGGCCGGTCGCAAAGTCTCGCCCCATTCCGAGTCCGGCGGACGAAGTTGGCCAGCTCCTCCCCCCAAGGCTATAGCCCACCCGTTTTTTGGCCATTTTTCCGCTGCGGGGTTTGGGTGCGCCGACCTTCGCGCGGTTATTTTTGGTTACGGCTGTGCTCGTGTCCTATTTTTGGCACGCAGAGGCCGCTCGCAAAGTCTCACCCCATTCCTAGTCCGGCGGACGAAGTTGGCCAGCCCCTCCCCCCAAGGCTATAGCCCACCCATTTTTTGACCATTTTTCCGCCGGGGGGTTTCGGCGCGCCGACCTTCGGGCAGTTATTTTTGGGTGCGGCTTTGCCCGTGGCCTATTTTTGGCACGCGGAGGCCGCTCGCAAAGTCTCGCCCCATTCCGAGTCCGGCGGACGAAATTGGCCAGCCCCTCCCCCCAAGGCTATAGCCCACCCGTTTTTTGTCCATTTTTCCGCTGGACGAACTTGGCGCCCTGGCCTTCGGACGGTTATTTTTGGGCGCGGCTGTGCCCGGGGCCTATTTTTGGCACGCGGAGGCCGCTCGCAAAGTCTCGCCCCATTCCGAGTCCGGCGGACGAAGTTGGCCAGCCTCTCCCCCCAAGGCTATAGCCCACCCGTTTTTTGGCCATTTTTCCGCTGGACGAACTTGGCGCCCCGGCCTTCGGGCGGTTATTTTTGGGCGCGGCTGTGCCCGCGGCCTAATTTTGGCACGCGGAGGCTGCTCGCAAAGTCTCGACCGATTCCGAGTCCGGCGGACGAAGTTGGCCTGCCCCTCCCCCCAAGGCTATAGCCCACCCGTTTTTTGGCCATTTTTCCGCTGGACGAACTTGGCGCCCCGGCCTTCGGGCGGATATTTTTGGGCGCGGCTGTGCCCGCGGCCTATTTTTGGCACGCGGAGGCCGCTCGCAAAGTCTCGCGCCATTCCGAGTCCGGCGGACGAAGTTGGCCATCCCCACCCCCCAAGGCTATAGCCCACCCGTTTTTGTGGCCTTTTACCGCTGGACGAACTTGGTGCCCCGGCCTTCGGGCGGTTATTTTTGGGCGCGGCTGTGCCCGGGGCCTATTTTTAGCACACGGAGGCCGCTCGGAAAGTCTCACCCCATTCCGAGTCCGGCGGACGAAGTTGGCCAGCCCCTCCCCCCAAGGCTATTGCCCACCCGTTTTTTGGCCATTTTTCCGCTGGGGGGTTTGGGTGCGCCGACCTTCGCGCGGTTAGTTTTGGGTGCGGCTGTGTTCGTGTCCTATTTTTGGCACGCAGAGGCCGCTCGTAAAGTCTCACCCCATTCCTAGTCCGGCGGACGAAGTTGGCCAGCCCCTCCCCCCAAGGCTATAGCCCACCCATTTTTTGACCATTTTTCCGCCGGGGGGTTTCGGCGCGCCGACCATCGGGCAGTTATTTTTGGGTGCGGCTTTGCCCGTGGCTCTGGCCTTTTTTGGCACACGGAGGCGCCTCGCAAAGTCTCGCCCCATTCCGAGTCCGGCGGACGAAATTGGCCAGCCCCTCCCCCCAAGGCTATAGCCCACCCGTTTTTTGTCCATTTTTCCGCTGGACGAACTTGGCGCCCTGGCCTTCGGACGGTTATTTTTGGGCGCGGCTGTGCCCGCAGCCTATTTTTGGCACGCGGAGGCCGCTCGCAAAGTCTCGCCCCATTCCGAGTCCGGCGGACGAAGTTGGCCAGCCTCTCCCCCAAGGCTATAGCCCACCCGTTTTTGGCCATTTTTCCGCTGGGCGAACTTGGCGCCCGGCCTTCGGGCGGTTATTTTGGCGCGGCTGTGCCCGCGGCCTAATTTTTACACGCGGAGGCTGCTCGCAAAGTCTCGACCGATTCGAGTCCGGCGGACGAAGTTGGCCTGCCCTCTCCCCCAAGGCTATAGCCCACCCGTTTTTGGCCATTTTTCCGCTGGACGAACTTGGCGCCCGGCCTTCGGGTGGATATTTTGGGCGCGGCTGTGCCCAGCGGCCTATTTTTGGCACGCGGAGGCTGCTCGCAAAGTCTCGACCGATTCCGAGTCCGGCGGACGGTTGGCCTGCCCCTCCCCCAAGGCTATAGCCCACCCGTTTTTTGGCCATTTTTCCGCTGGACGAACTTGGCGCCCCGGCCTTCGGGCGGATATTTTTGGGCGCGGCTGTGCCCGCGCCCTATTTTTGGCACGCGGAGGCCGCTCGCAAAGTCTCGCGCCATTCCGAGTCCGGCGGACGAAGTTGGCCATCCCCACCCCCCAAGGCTATAGCCCACCCGTTTTTGTGGCCTTTTTCCGCTGGACGAACTTGGTGCCCCGGCCTTCGGGCGGTTATTTTTGGGCGCGGCTGTGGCCGGGGCCTATTTTTAGCACACGGAGGCCGCTCGCAAAGTCTCGCGCCATTCCGAGTCCGGCGGACGAAGTTGGCCATCCCCACCCCCCAAGGCTATAGCCCACCCGTTTTTGTGGCCTTTTTCCGCTGGACGAACTTGGCGCCCTGGCCTTCGGACGGTTATTTTTTGGCGCGGCTGTGTCCACGGCCTAATTTCGGCATGCGGAGGCTGCTCGCAAAGTCTCGACCGATTCCGAGTCCGGCGGACGAAGTTGGCCTGCCCCTCCCCCCAAGGCTATAGCCCACCCGTTTTTTGGCCATTTTTCCGCTGGACGAACTTGGTGCCCCGGCCTTCGGGCGGATATTTTTGGGCGCGGCTGTGCCCGCGGCCTATTTTTGGCATGCGGAGGCCGCTCGCAAAGTCTCGCGCCATTCCGAGTCCGGCGGACGAAGTTGGCCAGCCCCACCCCCCAAGGCTATAGCCCACCCGTTTTTGTGCCCTTTTTCCGCTGGACGAACTTGGCGCCCCGGCCTTCGGGCGGTTATTTTTTAGCGCGGCTGTGCCCAGGTCCTATTTTTAGCACACGGAGGCCGCTCGCAATCTCTCGCGCCATTCCGAGTTCGGCGGACGAAGTTGGCCAGCCCCACCCCCCAAGGCTATAGCCCACCCGTTTTTGTGCCCTTTTTCCGCTGGACGAACTTGGCGCCCCGGCCTTCGGGCGGTTATTTTTTGGCGCGGCTGTGCCCGGGGCCTATTTTTGGCACACAGAGGCCGCTCGCAAAGTCTCGTGCCATTCCGAGTCCGGCGGACGAAGTTGGCCAGCCCCACCCCCCAAAGCTATAGCCCACCCGTTTTTGTGGCCTTTTTCCGCTGGACGAACTTGGCGCCCCGGCCTTCGGGCGGTTATTTTTTAGCGCGGCTGTGCCCAGGGCCTATTTTTAGCACACGGAGGCCGCTCGCAATCTCTCACGCCATTCCGAGTTCGGCGGACGAAGTTGGCCAGCCCCACCCCCCAAGGCTATAGCCCACCCGTTTTTGTGGCCTTTTTCCGCTGGACGAACTTGGCGCCCCGGCCTTCGGGCGGTTATTTTTGGGCGCGGCTGTGCCCGGGGCTCATTTTTGGCACACGGAGGCCGCTCGCAAAGTCTCGCCCCATTCCGAGCCCGGCGGACGAAGTTTGCCAGCCCCACCCCCCAAGGCTATAGCCCACCCGTTTTTGTGCCCTTTTTCCGCTGGACGAACTTGGCGCCCCGGCCTTCGGGCGGTTATTTTTGTGTACGGCTGTGCCCGGGGCATATTTTTGGCACACGGAGGCCGCTCGGAAAGTCTCGCGCCAATCCGAGTCCGGCGGACGAAGTTGGCCAGCCCCACCCCCCAAGGCTATAGCCCACCCGTTTTTGTGGCCTTTTTCCGCTGGACGAACTTGGCGCCCCGGCCTTCGGGCGGTTATTTTTGGGCGCGGCTGTGCCCGGGGCCTAATTTTGGCACTCAGAGGCCATTCGCAACGTCTCGCGCCATTCCGAGTCCGGCGGACGAAGTTGGCCAGCCTCACCCCCCAAGGCTATAGCCCACCCGTTTTTGTGGCCTTTTTCCGCTGGACGAACTTGGCGCCCCGGCCTTCGGGCGGTTATTTTTGGGCGCGGCTGTGCCCGGGGCCTATTTTTGGCACACGGAGGCCGCTCGCAAAGTCTCGCGCCAATCCGAGTCCGGCGGACGAAGTGGGCCAGCCCCACCCCCCAAGGCTATAGCCCACCCGTTTTTGTGGCCTTTTTCCGCTGGACGAACTTGGCGCCCCGGCCTTCGGGCGGTTATTTTTGGGCGCGGCTGTGTCCGGGGCCTATTTTTGGCACAGGGAGGCCGGTCGCAAAGTCTCGCGCCATTCCGAGTCCGGCGGACGAAGTTGGCCAGCCCCACCCCCCAAGGCTATAGCCCACCCGTTTTTGTGGCCTTTTTCCGCTGGACGAACTTGGTGCCCCGGCCTTCGGGCGGTTATTTTTGGGCGCGGCTGTGCCCGGGGCCTATTTTTGGCACACGGAGGCCGCTCGCAACGTCTCGCGCCATTCCGAGTCCGGCGGACGAAGTCGGCCAGCCCCACCCCCCAAGGCTATAGCCCACCCGTTTTTGTGGCCTTTTTCCGCTGGACGAACTTGGCGCCCCGGCCTTCGGGCGGTTATTTTTGGACGCGGCTGAGCCCGGGGCCTATTTTTGGCACACGGAGGCCGCTCGCAAGGTCTCGCGCCATTCCGAGTCCGGCAGACGAAGATGGCCAGCCCCACCCCCCAAGGCTATAGCCCACCCGTTTTTGTGGCCTTTTTCCGCTGGACGAACTTCGTGCCCCGGCCTTCGGGCGGTTATTTTTGGGCGCGGCTGTGCCCGCGGCCTATTTTTGGCACACGGGGGCCGCTCGCAAAGTGTCGCGCCATTCCGAGTCCGGCGGACGAAGTCGGCCAGCCCCACCCCCCAAGGCTATAGCCCACCCGTTTTTGTGGCCTTTTTCCGCTGGATGAACTTGGCGCCCCGGCCTTCGGGCGGTTATTTTTGGGCGCGGCTGTGTCCGGGGCCTATTTTTGGCACAGGGAGGCCGGTCGCAAAGTCTCGCGCCATTCCGAGTCCGGCGGACGAAGTTGGCCAGCCCCACCCCCCAAGGCTATAGCCCACCCGTTTTTGTAGCCTTTTTCCGCTGGACGAACTTGGTGCCCCGGCCTTCGGGCGGTTATTTTTGGGCGCGCTGTGCCTGGGCCTATTTTTGGCACACGGAGGCCGCTCGCAACGTCTTGCCCCATTCCGAGTCCGGCGGACGAAGTCGGCCAGCCCCACCCCCCAAGGCTATAGCCCACCCGTTTTTGTGGCCTTTTTCCGCTGGACAAACTTGGCGCCCCGGCCTTCGGGCGGTTATTTTTGGACGCGGCTGAGCCCGGGGCCTATTTTTGGCACACGGAGGCCGCTCGCAAGGTCTCGCGCCATTCCGAGTCCGGCAGACGAAGATGGCCAGCCCCACCCCCCAAGGCTATAGCCCACCCGTTTTTGTGGCCTTTTTCCGCTGGACGAACTTCGTGCCCCGGCCTTCGGGCGGTTATTTTTGGGCGCGGCTGTGCCCGGGGCCTATTTTTGGCACACGGGGGCCGCTCGCAAAGTGTCGCGCCATTCCGAGTCCGGCGGACGAAGTCGGCCAGCCCCACCCCCCAAGGCTATAGCCCACCCGTTTTTGTGGCCTTTTTCCGCTGGACGAACTTGGCGCCCCGGCCTTCGGGCGGTTATTTTTGGACGCGGCTGAGCCCGGGGCCTATTTTTGGCACACGGAGGCCGCTCACAAGGTCTCGCGCCATTCCGAGTCCGGCGGACGAAGATGGCCAGCCCCACCCCCCAAGGCTATAGCCCACCCGTTTTTGTGGCCTTTTTCCGCTGGACGAACTTCGTGCCCCGGCCTTCGGGCGGTTATTTTTGGGCGCGGCTGTGCCCGGGGCCTATTTTTGGCACACGGAGGCCGCTCGCAAAGTCTCGCGCCAATCCGAGTCCGGCGGATGAAGTGGGCCAGCCCCACCCCCCAAGGCTATAGCCCACCCGTTTTTGTGGCCTTTTTCCGCTGGACGAACTTGGCGCCCCGGCCTTCGGGCGGTTATTTTTGGGCGCGGCTGTGTCCGGGGCCTATTTTTGGCACAGGGAGGCCGGTCGCAAAGTCTCGCGCCATTCCGAGTCCGGCGGACGAAGTTGGCCAGCCCCACCCCCCAAGGCTATAGCCCACCCGTTTTTGTAGCCTTTTTCCGCTGGACGAACTTGGTGCCCGGCCTTCGGGCGGTTATTTTTGGGCGGCTGTGCCGGGGCCTATTTTTGGCACACGGGGCCGCTGCGCAAGTGTCGCGCCATTCCGAGACCGGCGGACGAAGTCGGCCAGCCCCACCCCCAAGGCTATAGCCCACCCGTTTTTGTGGCCTTTTCCGCTGGACGAACTTGGCGCCCGGCCTTCGGGCGGTTATTTTTGACGCGCTGAGCCCGGGCCTATTTTTGGCACACGGAGGCCGCTCACAAGGTCTCGCGCCATTCCGAGTCCGGCGGATTTAAGATGGCCAGCCCCACCCCCAAGGCTATAGCCCACCCGCTTTTGTGGCCTTTTTCCGCTGGACGAACTTCGTGCCCCGGCCTTCGGGCGGTTATTTTTGGGCGCGGCTGTGCCCGGGGCCTATTTTTGGCACACGGAGGCCGCTCGCAAAGTCTCGCGCCAATCCGAGTCCGGCGGACGAAGTGGGCCAGCCCCACCCCCCAAGGCTATAGCCCACCCGTTTTTGTGGCCTTTTTCCGCTGGACGAACTTGGCGCCCCGGCCTTCGGGCGGTTATTTTTGGGCGCGGCTGTGTCCGGGGCCTATTTTTGGCACAGGGAGGCCGGTCGCAAAGTCTCGCGCCATTCCGAGTCCGGCGGACGAAGTTGGCCAGCCCCACCCCCCAAGGCTATAGCCCACCCGTTTTTGTAGCCTTTTTCCGCTGGACGAACTTGGTGCCCCGGCCTTCGGGCGGTTATTTTTGGGCGCGGCTGTGCCCGGGGCCTATTTTTGGCACACGGGGGCCGCTCGCAAAGTGTCGCGCCATTCCGAGTCCGGCGGACGAAGTCGGCCAGCCCCACCCCCCAAGGCTATAGCCCACCCGTTTTTGTGGCCTTTTTCCGCTGGACGAACTTGGCGCCCCGGCCTTCGGGCGGTTATTTTTGGACGCGGCTGAGCCCGGGTCCTATTTTTGGCACACGGAGGCCGCTCACAAGGTCTCGCGCCATTCCGAGTCCGGCGGACGAAGATGGCCAGCCCCACCCCCCAAGGCTATAGCCCACCCGTTTTTGTGGCCTTTTTCCGCTGGACGAACTTCGTGCCCCGGCCTTCGGGCGGTTATTTTTGGGCGCGGCTGTGCCCGGGGCCTATTTTTGGCACACGGAGGCCGCTCGCAGAGTCTCGCGCCATTCCGAGTCCGGCGGAAGAAGTGGGTCAGCCCCACCCCCCAAGGCTATAGCCCACCCGTTTTTGTGGCCTTTTTCCGCTGGACGAACTTGGCGCCCCGGCCTTCGGGCAGTTATTTTTGGGCGCGGCTGTGCCCGGGGCCTATTTTTAGCACACGGAGGCCGCTCGCAAAGTCTCGCCCCATTCCGAGCCCGGCGGACGAAGTTTTCCAGCCCCACCCCCCAAGGCTATAGCCCACCCATTTTTGTGCCCTTTTTCCGTTGGACGAACTTGGCGGCCCGGCCTACGGGCGGTTATTTTTGGGCGCGGCTGTGCCCGGGGCCTATTTTTGATACACGGAGGCTGCTCGCAAAGTCTCGCACCATTCCGAGTCCGGCGGACAAAGTCGTCCAGCCCCACCCCCCAAGGCTATAGCCCACCCGTTTTTGTGGCCTTTTTCCGCTGGACGAACTTCGCGCCCCGTCCGTCGGGCGGTTATTTTTTAGCGCGGCTGTGCCCAGGTCCTATTTTTGGCACTCGGAGGCCGTTCGTAACGTCTCGCGCCATTCCGAGTCCGGCGGACGAAGTTGGCCAGCCCCACCCCCCAAGGCTATAGCCCACCCGTTTTTGTGGCCTTTTTCCGCTGGACGAACTTCGTGCCCCGGCCTTCGGGCGGTTATTTTTGGGCATGGCTGTGCCCGGGGCCTATTTTTGGCACACGGAGGCCGCTCGCAAAGTCTCACGCTATTCTGAGTCCGGCGGAAGGAGTGGGTCAGCCCCACGCCCCAAGGCTATAGCCCACCCGTTTTTGTGGCCTTTTTCCGCTGGACGAACTTGGCGCCCCGGCCTTCGGGCGGTTATTTTTGGGCGCGGCTGTGTCCGGGGCCTATTTTTGGCACACGGAGACCGCTCACAAAGTCTCGCCGCATTCCGAGCCCGGCGGATGAAGTTTGCCAGCCCCACCCCCCAAGGCTATAGCCCACCCGTTTTTGTGGCCTTTTTCCGCTGGATGAACTTGGCGGCCCGGCCTTCGGGCGGTTATTTTTGGGCGCGGCTGTGTCCGGGGCCTATTTTTGGCACAGGGAGGCCGCTCGCAAAGTCTCGCGCCATTCCGAGTCTGGCGGACGAAGTTGGCCAGCCCCACCCCCCAAGGCTATAGCCCACCCGTTTTTGTAGCCTTTTTCCGCTGGACGAACTTGGCGCCCCGGCCTTCGGGCGGTTATTTTTGGGCGCGGCTGTGCCCGGGGCCTATTTTTGGCACACGGAGGCCGCTCGCAATGTCTCGCGCCATTCCGAGTCCGGCGGACGAAGTAGGCCAGCCCCACCCCCCAAGGCTATAGCCCACCCGTTTTTGTGGCCTTTTTCCGCTGGACGAACTTGGCGTCCCGGCCTTCGGGGGTTATTTTTTGGCGCGGCTGTGGCCGGGGCTTATTTTTGGCACACGGAAGCCGCTCGCAAAGTCTCGCGCCATTCCGAGTCCGGCGGACGAAGTCGGCCAGCCCCACCCCCCAAGGCTATAGCCCACCCGTTTTTGTGGCCTTTTTCCGCTGGACGAACGTGGCGCCCCGGCCGTCGGGCGGTTATTTTTTGGCGCGGCTGTGGCCGGGGCCTATTTTTGGCACACGGAGGCCGCTCGCAAAGTGTCGCGCCAATTCGAGTCCGGCGGACGAAGTCGGCCAGCCCCACCCCCCAAGGCTATAGCCCACCCGTTTTTGTGGCCTTTTTCCGCTGGACGAACTTGGCGCCCCGGCCTTCGGGCGGTTATTTTTGGACGCGGCTGTGCCCGGGGCCTATTTTTGGCACATGGAGGCCGCTCGCAAGGTCTCGCGCCATTCCGAGTCCGGCGGACGAAGATGGCCAGCCCCACCCCCCAAGGCTATAGCCCACCCATTTTTGTGGCCTTTTTCCGCTGGACGAACTTGGCGCCCCGTCCGTCGGGCGGTTATTTTTTAGCGCGGCTGTGTCCAGGACCTATTTTTGGCACACGGAGGCCGCTCGCAAACTCTCGCCGCATTCCGAGCCCGGCGGACGAAGTTTGCCAGCCCCACCCCCCAAGGCTATAGCCCACCCGTTTTTGTGCCCTTTTTCTGCTGGACGAACTTGGCGCCCCGGCCTTCGGGCGGTTATTTTTGGACGCGGCTGTGCCCGGGGCCTATTTTTGGCACACGGAGGTCGCTCGCAAGGTCTCGCGCCATTCCGAGTCCGGCGGACGAAGATGGCCAGCCCCACCACCCAAGGCTATAGCCCACCCATTTTTGTGGCCTTTTTCCGCTGGACGAACTTGGCGCCCCGTCCGTCGGGCGGTTATTTTTTAGCGCGGCTGTGCCCAGGACCTATTTTTGGCACACGGAGGCCGCTCGCAAACTCTCGCCGCATTCCGAGCCCGGCGGACGAAGTTTGCCAGCCCCACCCCCCAAGGCTATAGCCCACCCGTTTTTGTGCCCTTTTTCCGCTGGACGAACTTGGCGCCCCGGCCTTCGGGCGGTTATTTTTTGGCGCGGCTGTGCCCGGGGCCTATTTTTGGCACACGGAGGCCGCTCGTAAAGTCTCGCGCCATTCCGAGTCCGGCGGACGAAGTGGGCCAGCCCCACCCCCCAAGGCTATAGCCCACCCGTTTTTGTGGCCTTTTTCCGCTGGATGAACTTGGCGGCCCGGCCTTCGGGCGGGTATTTTTGGGCGCGGCTGTGCCCGCGGCCTATTTTTGGCACACGGAGGCGCCTCGCAAAGTCTCGCGCCATTCCGAGTCCGGCGGACGAAGTCGGCCAGCCCCACCCCCCAAGGCTATAGCCCACCCATTTTTGTGGCCTTTTTTCGCTGGACGAACTTGGCGCCACGGCCTTCGGACGGGTATTTTTGGGCGCGGCTGTGGCCGCGGCCTATTTTTGGCACACGGAGGCGCCTTGCAAAGTCTCGCGCCATTCAGAGTCAGGCGGATGAAGTTGGCCAGCCCCACCCCCCAAGGCTATAGCCCACCCGTTTTTGTGGCCTTTTTCCGCTGGACGAACTTGGCGCCACGGCCTTCAGGAGGGTATTTTTGGGCGCGGCTGTGGCCGAGGCCTATTTTTGGCACACGGAGGCACCTCGTAAAGTCTCGCGCCATTCCGAGTCCGGCGGACGAAGCTGGCCAGCCCCACCCCCCAAGGCTATAGCCCACCCGTTTTTGTGGCCTTTTTCCGCTGGACGAACTTGGCGC